>OY282558.1:269761004-270361004 GCA_958295665.1 Tipula vernalis
AATCTTGGGTGAAGCGTGGTCAAGCTGGTCCATCGCAACCAAAGCGAGATATTAGATGGTGGGATCAGATAGGTGTGGTATATTATGAACTGCTGGAATCAGGTGAAACTATCAATGGCGATGTGTACCGACAACAACTAATACGTTTGAAGCAAGCTATAGAGGAAAAACGACCAGAATGGGTGAATAGACACAACAAATTAATTTTTCAGCATGACAATGCAAAACCACATTTTGCAAACGTTGTGAAAAATTATTTACAAGGACCGGACTGGAAAGTTCTACCCCACCCGCCGTATTCACCAGACATAGCTCCTTCAGATTACTACTTATTCCGGTCGATGCAGTCGTCTCTTTCTGAACAGCGGTTCAATTCTCGCGCAGAGATCGCAAAGACCAAGATTTTTTCAGAGAGGGAATCCGTAAACTGCCTGAAAAATGGGGGAAAGATGTTGCTGCAAATGGAGCATACTTTCAATAAATAATTCTTTCATTTTCTAAATAAGCAAATGTGTTTTATTTTAACAAAAAAGGGCGGAGTCATATTCACACACCCAATACATAAATGGCATCGATAAGATAAACCTTCAAAATACAGTACCCAAACTTGATTCAAAAATAAATATTTGTAGTCTTAGTTTGCGTTTATTTTCCTGCGTCTTAATTGGACAACCCTTTATAATGCTGCCCATAATGCTTTTTAGATATCAGTGCCAATTCAGATTTGGATTTGATTAAAAGTGGAATACATTGAAATTAATCACAAATAATGAAGAGTTAAAAACAGATGTAGAACATTTAGACGTAGCAAACAAATACATTCATTGTGTTTCCTTACTGTTAATTGTGACATTAATAAGCCGATCTCGATTAGTTCTTATTACAAAATATGTGTTCCATTAAAAATGTATTTGGAAGCAAAAGGAAGCCTAAATGTCAACCAGAATACTATTGTTAGAAAATGCTATATTATGCATGTGTAGTAAAAATTAGTACAACAATTGTCCCGGTAGCTAAACCAACAATGATTAATGAAATTCCAATCAGAAAAGGCGCTAATTCCTACAAATTCTGAAAAAGTTCCAGAGCACTCACAATTAATAGGCCTAATAAAAATATCACTTGAGAAAATACTCAGTTGAATTGCGAAAATCAAGTTCAATACCATTATATAGTATGATCATATTTGACCATGATATCCCCATTATCAAACTCTGAAAAAGTTCCAGAGTGTTCACAATGAACAGGCCTAATAAAAAATCATCGGGAGATTGGTGCCAACAACACAGTACTTTAGAAAATACTCAGTTGAATTGTGAAAATCAAGTTGAATACGACTCACGAGGATTTGCGGCCATATTTGACCATGCTCTCTCCATCACAAAATTCTGAAAAAGTCCCAGAGAACTCCCAAAATACTAACTAAATACGACTCACGCAAGGCTTTCTGACCATATTTGACCGTGCTATCCCCATGACAAAATTCTGAAAAAGTTTCAGAGTATTCACAATTGATAGGCCTAATAAAAAACCATCGGGAGGTTAGTGCCACCAATACAGTATTTGAGAAAATACTCAGTTGAATTGCAAACATAAAGTTGAATACGACTCACAAGGCTTTCCGGCCATATTTGACCATGTCACCCCCATGACAAAATTCTGAAAAAGTTTCAGAGTACCCACAATTGAAAGCCCTAATAAAAAATCATCGGGAGATTGGTGCCAACAATATAGTACTTGATAAAATACTCAATTGAATTGCAAAAATCAAATTAAATACCACTCGCAAGGCTTTCCGGCCATATTTGACCATGCTATCCCATCAAAAAATTCTGAAAAAGTTCCAGAGTACTTACAATTGATGGCCTAATAAGAAATCATTGGGATATTGGTGTCAATAATAAATTACTTGAGACAATACTCACTTGAATTGCGAAAATCAAGTTCAATACCATTATATGATCATATTTGACCATGCTATCCCCATGACCAAATTCTGAAAAAGTTTCAGAATACTCACAATTGATAGGCCTAATAGAAAATCATCGGGAGATTGGTGCCAACAACACAGTACTTCAGAAAATACTCAGTTGAATTGTGAAAATCAAGTTGAATACGACTCACGAGGCTTTGCGGCTATATTTGACAGTTGAATTGCGAAAATTTACTAAGTTCTCCTTAGTAACAATATTCTATTCCTTTCCCGTGATATTTTTATTTTTGGGCTGAGAGTCTGTCATGATAAATTTTGCTATCATGATTGACATTTTTTTGGGCTGACATTATAAACAAAAATTCAAAAATTCAAATCAATATATAAATTCAAATAGGAAGCGGTGAAATAAAATAACTTAAGATGGATTTTTTCGTACCAGAATATGAAGCGTTTTGTAAAATATTTTTTCCTATTCGTAGTTTTCGTTTTTCAATATTAAACATTGCTTATTATATTACTAACTAATAGTTGAGAAAAAAATTATTTATTATAAAAATCTATCGTGACATTCCATGGTCTATTATTTTTTTGTCACGATAGTTTACTTTGTATCATAAGATTTAAATTGGTGATGCCAACGTTGACTATCCTCATTTTTTGGGATTTTTATTATTATTATTATTATTATTGGAGGCCAGGCGGCCGATCAGCCACTTCGCACTGCGACCTAAAAGATCTATTGTACTGGACCCTGCTTAATTATCCGTCCAGTCAATATTCAGGTTCTTAATGAACCTGACAATACTACCTCCCGGGACGAATTACCTTATACGGCCCTTCGTACGACGGTGAAAGGCCCGTTCGTACTCTGTCAATACGAACGAAAACATGCTCGCAATTCTCTAAATCTTTAGGAATAAAAACAGACGGAGTAGTTGATTGCGAGTATCAGTAGGTATTAAGTTGCGCATATTCGCACGAAGTTGTTCTGCAAAGTCTGTTGGGATGAGATCCGTTTCAGTACTGGTTGCGAAAAATTCTCCTGGAAGCCGTAAATCTTGTCCATATACTAGTTCTGCTGGTGAACACTGTAAATCCTCTTTTACAGATGCTCGTATTACCAGCATGACAAGGGGTAACTCGGTGCTCCAATGTACAGTATTACTGCGAGCTTTGAGCGAAGCTTTTAGTTGTCGGTGAAATCGTTCGACCATACCATTTGCTTGTGGATGATAAGCAGTGGTACGAATTCTATGTGCTCCTAGTATTCGCGTTAATTCAGAAAAGAGCTTACTCTCAAAGGGGCTACCTTGATCCGTCGTTATTTCAAGTGTTATCGGTACTTTCTTGAATAGGGTATGCTTCAGGCAATCGGGTAAATCTATCAACAATAGTAAGTATATACCTATTATTTTCTGACGGTGGAAGAGGTCCGACGACGTGCATGTGTATATGCTCGAATCTGCTTGATGGTAACTCAAATCGACCCGGTTCTGATCTCGTGTGTCGATGAACTTTGCTCTTTTGACAACCAACGCATTCTTTTGCCCATTTCGTAACATCCGCATTCATTTTTGGCCAAAAGTACCTCGCTGAGACTAATTTCCTAGATGCTCTGACACTTGGATGAGAAAGACCGTGCAACGCATCGAAAACTGCACGTCTTTGATTAGCTGAGACAAATGGACGATTTTTACCTGTTGATGTTTTACAATAAAGTTGTAAATCAGGCAGGACGATGAGTTCTAGTTTGAATTTCGAACTCGCGGGACGCGATGAACTTAACAATTGTTGCAGCTCATCGTCAGACTGCTGAGTCTGACCTAGATCCTTCAGATCTAGTGTGACGATTTGCACGTTTTCAATGTGGTCACATGATCGCGACAAAGTGTCTGCAACCACATTGTCCTTGCCAGAAATATGTCTAATGTCCGTCGTAAACTGAGCGATATAGTCAAGTTGATTTAGTTGCCATGGATTTTTATCACTCAGAGAGACTATTGCTCTTGTAAGCGCTTTGTGGTCAGTAAAAACCATAAATTGTCTACCTTCCACAAAATATCTGAAGTGCTTAATGGAAAGATAAACTCCCAAAAGTACCCTGTCAAAGGTGGAATACTTTTTTCTCTTTCACTTAGCTTGCGGGAAAAGAATCCTAAAGGTTGCCAACATCCATTATACCATTGCTGTAATACAGCTCCTACAGTTTCATTTGACACATCAGATGCTATACTGTATCTAGTGTCGTCAACGGGATGTGCCAACATTGTTACATTTGCAAGTACGCTCTTGATTTTGCCAAATGCTGCTTCGCAGTCTTCTGGCCATGAAAAATTCTTTTGAGTTTTTGGCATCTTATTAAGTTTTGCAAGTTGCACATGAATTGGAGACAACAATTCGGCTAACCTTGGAATGAATCGATGGTAATAATTGACCATTCCGACGAATTGTTGAATTTTTCTGATGAATGTTTTGGATACTAGAAGGTTTTATGCCATCTGCAGTGATTTGATGGCTGAGGAATTCTAAAGCATGAACACCTAATTGACATTTTGAAGTTTGTATATTTACTCCAAATTTTACTCCCCTTCCTCATTCTGACTGGCCACAAGTATATCATCAATATAAGTGAAAACAAAATCAAGACCTTTGACCACTTCATTTATGAAGCGTTGGTATGTTTGTGCAGCGTTCCGAAGTCCGAAAGGCGTTCGAGTAAACTCGAATAAACCAAATGGGGTAGTAATTGCCGTTTTAGGCACGTCTTCGGGTGCAACAGGGATCAAGTGATATGCTCTTACAAGGTCAATTTTAGAAAATACGGTGCATCCGTGAAGATACATCGATAAATTCTGGATATGTGGAATCGGATATCGATCGGGTTGGGTAACGGGATTCAATCGACGATAGTCTCCACATGGTCTCCAATCGGTAACGTCTTTCTTCTGAACCACGTGAAGTGGAGAAGAAACCTCAGAAGAAGAAGGTCTACGTATCCCTAATTGAACCATATGCTGAAATTCCGCAAGGGCAGTCTTGTGCTTGACTGGATCCAAACGACGTGGTTTTGCAAAAGGAAGTCGATCCTTGGTAAAAATATGATGTACCACATCGTGTTTAACTGGACGATTATAATCTGGTGGAGCTAAATGAGATGGAAACATCTTAAGCAAACAACCGTAATCGTTATTTGCAATCGCGTGGATAGGCGAAGGTGTTTTGACCTGAGCTGTCATGGCTTGAACAGCTATATTCGTCAATGAGTCAAGGAGTCGTCTTCTTTTTAAATCGACGAGGAAACCGTATTTAGTTAAGAAGTCAGCACCAATAATTGGCCTGTCAACTGACGCTAAAATGAAAATGTTTGGAAGTTGTCGCTTAATACCGATATCGATGTTCAATAATTTAGTGCCATAAGTTTGAATTATTGAACCATTAGCAGCTGATAACACTAACTCAGGGTCAGAACGAGATGAATTTCTTTTGAAATTATTAAATGGCAATACTGAGACATCCGCACCAGTGTCTACGAGAAAGGTTATTTTATTGGTATTATCTGTAATGAATAGGTGGCGGTTTAAAAGTCTCCGATCATTCGCCGCATGCACGACCGGAAAATCTATTTTTTTGAATTGGAATCGGTAGTAGACAGGGTATTTCCGCGGTGTTGAACACAAGGAAGATAACATCTTTTCGCTTCCTTGCCGAACTTATGGTAATAATAGCAGTTCCCCTTATCGGCGATGAAACGGCGTCTGCTAGTACTCCGGCATCTCCGTGAAAAATAATTTGAATTGTTCCGGAATGTTGGGTTTAAGGGGCTTCGTCCACTTACAACTAGTTGAGACAGCATGCTCTCTACTCGGGCAAGTCGCGATTCCAAGTTGGTTGTAGCATTTGTTGGTTGTGCTGCCTGGCTAGTTGATGGTCTGTCCACTATTACGGATGATATGCGAGCTGCAGTTGTTGCTTCATAAATCCTGTCTGCTATTGGCAAAAGTTCATCGATTGGTTTTTCACCAATAGCTTGAATGGCAATGTAGACCGGTTCGGGTAACTTGTGAAACCAAAGCGTTCCTATAAACTTTTTATCGATAGATGTACCCCCCAGGTTAACCATTGACCAGTACACCTCACTTGGCTTTCGGTCTCCAAAATCATGCCCATCCAACAACTTTTTGAGGCGGGTTTGTTCGGTTTGGGTGTGCCGCTTTGTCAAAACCGACTTCAGCTTCTCATATTTATCCTTTGCCGGAGGATTGATAAGAAATTCCTAAATAGTCTCACAAATGTCTTCGGGCAATGCTGCAACTACATGATGGTATCTTGCTGTGTCGGATTTAACAGAGCAGGCTTCGAACTGCGACTCGACTGGCGTAAACCATACGTTGGGATTTCGCGGCCTAAAGGAAGGTATTCCTAAACGAGAGGAATTAACTGAGTCCACTTGCGAATTCGGAATCCCTATATTTTCAACATCCCCACTTTCATCTTCTGCCTTAGTCGGAGTATTTGGCATTATTAAAATAAATATATAGAATATATCACTATTTATACAAAACGTAAAATTCAACACAACGTCACAACAAGTGATAACTTCGCGTAAACGACCGAAACAAATTTAACAAACGGTAGTATTGTATTAAGTAACACTTTACGAACGATACCGACTAAATGATTGCGAAAACAAAAGAATAAATCGAAAATTCAAATTTGAATCACGGAAAAGTCGAACCAGATAAACTAAATTTTACAAATATTTAAAATTTTACGAATATATATATATATATATATATATATATTTATATATATATATATATATATATATATATATATATATATATATATATATATATATATATATATATATATATATATATATATATATGTATATATATATATATATATATATATATATATATATATATATATATATATATATATATATATATATATATATATATATATATATATATATATAAATATATATATATTTATATATATATATATATATATATATATATATATATATATATATATATATATATATATATTTATATATATATATATATATATATATATATATATATATATATATATATATATATATATATATATATATATATATATATATATATATATATATATATATATATATATATATATATATATATATATATATATATATATATATATATATATATATATATATATATATATATAAATATATATATATATATATATATATATATATATACATATATGTATGTATGTATAAACGAAATAAATATTTATAGAAATAAATTAAATAAATAGAATAATAGAATAAAATACATGCATGCACTAGTCATTCATTAATTAATTTTTATTTTTATTGGTTTTGTTTTGTTGAATGACTTAAAAAAAAAAATTTATTGATATTTTGTACTCATCCGATATTTTTCGGCTGACCGTTAATGTTTGTTCAAGGTTGTATGTTCTGCAAGTATGTTGAATTTCACTATGTGGTCAGGCGTAGCTGTTCTGGAATCCGTTGTAATGAAAAAAAACGCTGTTTAATGTAAATTCTAAACGGAATTTTATTCAGCTTGGCCAATTGATGTACCACTAAATGGTTCCCTCGTGGGCCGCTATCGGCTTTGCGGGGTTTTATTGTAGCCTTTTAATTTTAGGTTGCAAAATATGTACAAAATTGTACAACCTGTATCGGTGCGCAATTATAATTGCTGCGATACTTAAAACACTAAGATCACTATTATTATTAACACAGATCTTAGAAACGTCGGTGGTCACCACCTGTTGTACTTACTATGTGTGGTAATAGAATTGGTACGCACTTTCCACTACCATAAGCCAATATTTATTATTTTCGCATTTAATGTTCTCTTTTTTTAGAGACGCAAAATGTCTTAATTTGCACACTGTGATTCAATGATGCAATTCCGTACACTTTTGCTTTTTCAATTTATGATCCTTTTATTAACACTTTCATTAACAATATTATTTAATAATTAGATTTACTATTTGTTAACATTTTTATTCCGACTAGTGCATTTATTTCATAGTTTTTATTTAAGTATT
The DNA here is from genome assembly GCA_958295665.1 of Tipula vernalis. Classification (NCBI taxonomy): domain Eukaryota; kingdom Metazoa; phylum Arthropoda; class Insecta; order Diptera; family Tipulidae; genus Tipula; species Tipula vernalis. The sequence goes on from OY282558.1 coordinate 269,769,022, forward strand.
ATTATTACTAAATCACATATTAAATTATTGAATAACTTTATTTTATGTATATATCCGACGCAATAACCGTACCGATTTCTCGAACCACGAACAATAACTGTACTGATTAATTTATTTTATATTTTACATTTTAATTTATTTTATTTGCGCGAGACTGGTGTATTTTGGACTGATGAACATTTTTTTTGCTTACCGCAATTTGTACAAAATTTGGAAACGGTTTTGTTGTTGTTGCTCTTATGTGCTCCAAATAATGATAATGCAGTGGATGTTGAAAATACACCGATGGAAACAAATATTATTTTTACTAATGTGGTGCATGACAAGTCACCACACTGTAAATTTAAGAATGGAAAAAGAAAAGGTATGAAACATTCAAACATCAAAAACTATAACTTAACCGATTTTTTATTGTATTTTTTCAACCTAATTAATAATTTCTTTTTATTTGTATATTTACGAAACCGCAGTGTATTAAAATTCATTACTTACCCAGATATATCGGCTGATGAGCGCTGCCAGAAAAGCTGTATGTGTAAAATGTAAGCCCATGCACAGAACTACATACGAGTATGTACGAATCAACGTTTCCGATCCTTGTTTCAATTTTTTTCTTTTTTTAACTTAATAATCTAGTTATAAAATAATAGTTGAAAAAAAAATAAAAATATTTATTAACTTAACTATAAAGAAACTTATCATATCATATAACGTCAGTTTCTTTACAAATTTACTTTACAAAAAAAAATACTATATATAATAATTTCTAAGTACATATAATGCTCTGTCAAAACGAAACGTGTTACGCTTCCAGTTCGGATAGCATGCAATGAATCGACACCATGTACAGTTTGTTTGTTTGTTGAAAATCCGCTTATTCCATGATAACTGTTAAACTTTTTTGATCTGTTGCTATTAGATCAAATTATACGATATCCGCAATTTGTACTAAAGGCCAAAGACGACTGCTAAACCGCTTTAATAACTCCGCAAATTTATGGAAAATCTGCATTAAGCAATTTTTTCATTTTATCTTTCTACAGAACTTTTGTTGATCATTTCACCATTTAACTTACAACAAAAAAAAAAATTGTTTGTTTTTGCTCTATTTTCCATATTGCCGAATTGACTATTTTTCGTCACAAAACAGGAGAATTATTCAAAAACAAAAATAATTAGTCAATCAGGTTTTAATTTATATAATTTTCCTTTTCTACTATAAAGAAAAACCCAACAACAAACAAACTAATTGCAATGTCAAGGATGAGGGCAAGTATATCAGAGAAAATATATCAAGTTGGTCTAATTGTTGTAATCGCTATGTACGTGCTCAATTACCGTTTATTACACCAAGATACCGCCATTGTAATATGAGTTAGAAAGTACGTTCATATAAATTTCAACTGAGATTTGAAAGCGAATATTCACTTACGTGGCCGTCGCCACATGTATTTCCAAAGATATCTGCTGATAGCAACTGATAGTTTTGTCTATCCCGAGTGCAACCCATGTCTTGAAGGAGTTGTAGCCAACTCATATTTCAATGGTGGTATGTACGTTGTGCTAAGGAAAAACTACCTTTTAGCATTGATGCGAATGAAGTTTATCCTAAAATAAAACTAGAATTAACAACAACAACAAATTTAAATATGTACGCGTTAAAAAAAGTATACATTCGGGCGAAAAATATAAAATATTTTTTATAATAATATCCGAATGAAATATATTTATTAAATACATAAGAAAATCGATATTTCAAGATTTTCAACGATCGGCACACATGTCGTCGGTAAGCTTGTGTGTACACATTAACCATGCCAACCCGTTTAAAAAGTTATTGGGGTTTACCTAGTTAATCCTAGATTATTCAAGAATGTGAAAAGTTTTGTCTTAAGCATGTCTAAGAAAATCAATATCTTGAGATTTTCACCGATCGGCAAACATCTCACTATGATATTTCGGTAGGCCTACGTGTATGCTTTGCTTTGATCATGCCAACCCGTTTGAAAAGTTATTGGGGTTTACCTAGTTAATCCTAGATTTTTCGAAAATGTGACCAATTTTTATCTTAACAGAATGTCTAAGAAAATCAATATCTTGAGATTTTCACCGATCGGCAAACATCTCACTATGATATTTCGGTAGGCCTATGTGTATGCTATGATCATGCCAACCCGTTTGAAAAGTTATTGGAGTTTACCTAGTTAATCCTAGATTATTCAAAAACGTGAAAAGTTTTATCTTAAGCATGTCTAAGAAAATCAATATCTTGAGATTTTCACCGATCGGCAAACATCTCACTATGATATTTCGGTAGGGCTATGTGAATGCTTTGCTTTGATCATGCCAACCCGTTTGAAAAGTTATTGGGGTTTACCTAGTTAATCCTAGATTTTTCGAAAATGTGACCAATTTTTATCTTAACAGAATGTCTAAGAAAATCAATATCTTGAGATTTTCACCGATCGGCAAACATCTCACTATGATATTTCGGTAGGCCTATGTGTGTGCTATGATCATGCCAACCCGTTTGAAAAGTTATTGGGGTTTACCTAGTTAATCCTAGATTATTCAAAAACGTGAAAAGTTTTGTCTTAAGCATGTCTAAGAAAATCAATATCTTGAGATTTTCACCGATCGGCAAACATCTGACTATGATATTTCGGTAGGCCTATGTGTGTGCTTTGATCATGCCAACCCGTTTGAAAAGTTATTGGGGTTTACCTAGTTAATCCTAGATTTTTCGAAAATGTGACCAATTTTTATATTAACAGAATGTGTAAGAAAATCAATATCTTGAGATTTTCACCGATCGGCAAACATCTGACTATGATATTTCGGTAGGCCTATGTGTGTGCTATGATCTTGCCAACCCGTTTGAAAAGTTATTGGGGTTTACCTAGTTAATCCTAGATTTTTCGAAAATGTGACCAATTTTTATCTTAACAGAATGTCTAAGAAAATCAATATCTTGAGATTTTCACCGATCGGCAAACATCTCACTATGATATTTCGGTAGGCCTATGTGTGTGCTATGATCATGCCAACCCGTTTGAAAAGTTATTGGGGTTTACCTAGTTAATCCTAGATTATTCAAAAACGTGAAAAGTTTTGTCTTAAGCATGTCTAAGAAAATCAATATCTTGAGATTTTCACCAATCGGCAAACATCTGACTATGATATTTCGGTAGGCCTACGTGTATGCTTTGCTTTGATCATGCCAACCCGTTTGAAAAGTTATTGGGGTTTACCTAGTTAATCCTAGATTATTCAAGAATGTGAAAAGTTTTGTCTTAAGCATGTCTAAGAAAATCAATATCTTGAGATTTTCACCGATCGGCAAACATCTCACTATGATATTTCGGTAGGCCTACGTGTATGCTTTGCTTTGATCATGCCAACCCGTTTGAAAAGTTATTGGGGTTTACCTAGTTAATCCTAGATTTTTCGAAAATGTGACCAATTTTTATCTTAACAGAATGTCTAAGAAAATCAATATCTTGAGATTTTCACCGATCGGCAAACATCTCACTATGATATTTCGGTAGGCCTATGTGTGTGCTATGATCATGCCAACCCGTTTGAAAAGTTATTGGGGTTTACCTAGTTAATCCTAGATTATTCAAAAACGTGAAAAGTTTTGTCTTAAGCATGTCTAAGAAAATCAATATCTTGAGATTTTCACCGATCGGCAAACATCTCACTAGGATATTTCGGTAGGCCTATGTGTGTGCTATGATCTTGCCAACCCGTTTGAAAAGTTATTGGGGTTTACCTAGTTAATCCTAGATTATTCAAAAACGTGAAAAGTTTTGTCTTAAGCATGTCTAAGAAAATCAATATCTTGAGATTTTCACCGATCAGCAAACATCTCACTATGATATATCGGTAGGCCTATGTGTATGCTATGATCATGCCAACCCGTTTGAAAAATTATTGGAGTTTACCTAGTTAATCCTAGATTATTCAAAAACGTGAAAAGTTTTGTCTTAAGCATGTCTAAGAAAATCAATATCTTGAGATTTTCACCGATCGGCAAACATCTCACTATGATATTTCGGTAGGCCTATGTGTGTGCTATGATCATGCCAACCTGTTTGAAAAGTTATTGGAGTTTACCTAGTTAATCCTAGATTATTTAAAAACGTGAAAAGTTTTGTCTTAAGCATGTCTAAGAAAATCAATATCTTGAGATTTTCACCGATCGGCAAACATCTCACTATGATATTTCGGTAGGCCTATGTGTATGCTTTGATCATGCCAACCCATTTGAAAAGTTAATGGGGTTTACCTAGTTAATCCTAGATTTCTCGAAAATGTGACCAATTTTTATCTTAACAGAATGTCTAAGAAAATCTATATCTTGAGATTTTCACCGATCATGGTTGGCATGATTAAATCACACACATAGGCCTACCGAAATATCATAGTGAGATGTTTGCCGATCGGTGAAAATCTCAAGATATTGATTTTCTTAGACATGCTTAAGACAAAACTTTTCACGTTTTTGAATAATCTAGGATTAACTAGGTAAACCCCAATAATTTTTCAAACGGGTTGGCATGATCATAGCATACACATAGGCCTACCGATATATCATAGTGAGATGTTTGCCGATCGGTGAAAATCTCAAGATATTGATTTTCTTAGACATGCTTAAGACAAAACTTTTCACGTTTTTGAATAATCTAGGATTAACTAGGTAAACCCCAATAACTTTTCAAACGGGTTGGCTAGATCATAGCACACACATAGGCCTACCGAAATATCATAGTGAGATGTTTGCCGATCGGTGAAAATCTCAAGATATTGATTTTCTTAGACATTCTGTTAAGATAAAAATTGGTCACATTTTTGAAAAATATAGGATTAACTAGGTAAACCCCAATAACTTTTCAAACGGGTTGGCATGATCAAAGCATACACATAGGCCTACCGAAATATCATAGTGAGATGTTTGCCGATCGGTGAAAATCTCAAGATATTGATTTTCTTAGACATGCTTAAGACAAAACTTTTCACGTTTTTAAATAATCTAGGATTAACTAGGTAAACCCCAATAACTTTTCAAACAGGTGGCATGATCATAGCACACACATAGGCCTACCGAAATATCATAGTAAGATGTTTGCCGATCGGTGAAAATCTCAAGATATTGATTTTCTTAGACATGCTTAAGACAAAACTTTTCACGTTCTTGAAAAATCTAGGATTAACTAGGTAAACCCCAATAACTTTTTAAACGGGTTGGCATGGTTAATGTATACACACAAGCCTACCGACGACATGTGTGCCGATCGTTGAAAATCTTGAAATATCGATTTTCTTATGTATTGAATAAATGTATTTCATTCGGATATTATTATAAAAAATATTTTAAATTTTTCGCCCGAATGTATACTTTTTTAAACGCATACATATGAAAATTTGTTGTTGTTAATTCTAGTTTTATTTTAGGATAAACTTCATTCGCATTAGCATTGGCAGTTATATAGTCCAAAGGATCTTGTAGCAAACTCATATTGCAATAGCGGTAAATAGGTTGCACTCAGGATAGACAAACCTACCTTTTGGCATCAATAGATGTATTTGGGAATTCCAGTGGCTGCTGTTACATTATAATTTATTTTGGTACAAAGTTACAATATACAAATTTTTTTGGTCTCTTATAATTTCTTGTCTATTTTAAATTTAATGCTTCTAAGATTTAAGTCAATAAGATAAATGTTGACAATTTTAATTTTACTCGAGATGAAAATAAAAAATTACGTTTATATAGTACATATTAGGAAGAAATTTTAGACGAAATACGTCTGATTTTTGGGCATACACAAAAATTAAAACCAACCCTAACCGTGGTGCGTTTGCAGAAAATTACCTATTCTATTTCATTGTTATATGATTTTTAAATTTTATTTTCCTTAACTTGTTATTTGATATTTTTTACTTATTAAAACTAGAATAAAATGAACTTTTAAATACATTTTTGATTTATTTTTATATTAATTAATTTTATATTTATTTTTATATTATCTATCAAAGTCGGCAACCAATTAATTAATTTGTGCAAAACGTTTCATATTTACCTTCAATCGACAGCTAACTTATAATTTCTGGAATTATTTCTTTAAATGGAAACATATTGTAAATATTAGTTTATTTGCGCAAATAGTAAAAAGCGTTGCCAAAAAATAGTGAAGCCTCAAACCATAAGATATCTACTCAAATGTATACAAATATTTTTCGCTTCACTAAAACGGGGAGATGAGACTATCTAGTTTTTTCTAATAAGATATTTTGCATACAGCACGTAGGATGTGTGACCTCAACCTACTAAATTATGTAATTAATAGAAATCTCAAAATGTAGTTGGATTATTACTAATCAGCCTTTTACTAATTAATAATTGAATAACAAGAAAATTGTTTGTCGTTTACTGTACACACTCATTGTTGTTCTATTGCGGAACAAAGACAACCATAATCGAAAAATAACACAATAAAATAATATCACTCGAAGGTTTGTATACTACAAAATACTAAATCGTATATTTTCTCACTCATAAGCCCAAAAATAAAACAAAAATAATTCTCATGAAAATTTATTTAAGTTTTATAAAATTTTACTCGCTCAATTTTTAATTCATCATTTTTTGCTATACATACATATTTTCTAGTGATATTATACTAATGGTAATTCTCTCTTCGTGGCCGGGTAAATATAGTATATTTCTTATGTGAGTTTAACAACATAAGAAAAACGCTTTTTGTTCGTTTTTTCTTGTATCAATTGGTTTTAGTCTTTTTGCTTCTCTGCGATGACACCTAAGAGAAAATATCTAAAAGCTTTTTTAAAGTTTTTCTTGTTTGAATATTTTGTTTGATATTGACTTTTTTCGAATATAAATTTGTAGCCATAAGAAAAAATAAAATAAATACAATCTTAACCTCTTCGAAATTATACTTGAATTTAAATATATATATATATGTATATATATGTACTACATAAATACATATCTCTAAGTCATATATGTTTATCTAAATTATAATATATATATATATATATATAAAATTATATAATGTTGTGATAAGTATTTAATATTATATATATATATATATATATATATATATATATATATATATATATATATATATATATATATATATATATATATATATATATATATATATATATATATATATATATATATATATATATATATATATATATATATATATATATATATATATATATATATATATATATATATATATATACTAATATATATATATATATACATATACTATTTTTGCATGTAGTATACTTTCTCTCTCAATAAAATAAAATAAAAATCTAAGAAAAAATTTTCCCAGTTCAGTTATCAACGAAGTATGGTACTGGTCGTACTACTACTTGTGTTTAACGGTTTTTAGTAAATCAAAATAAAGAATTGTTCTTAGTGTTCAGGAGTGATTTTTCTTTTGTATTGGTTTTTCTTCGTGTAGTATTTTTTACTTAATTTTTTATCTGATTTGTTAATTTTTGTGTGAGGTTATTAAGAATTAATAAAAATAATATTGTAAGTGATCTGTTTGGTTTTATTTTAATTTTTAAATTTCATTTTTGGTATCAATAAAAAAAATGAAAAATAATGTTTGGAAAGTGATCATTTAAAAAGTAATAATTTTAATTATTATATTGTCTAGTGAGTTTTAATAATTTAGTGTCTGATTTAGTTTTTTTTTTTTCTATAATGAATCAGTGAAATAATCATCATTTAATTAAAAGGTTTAAAAATAAAAATATAGTTATATTAAATAAATAAAAACACAAAAATAGTGTAGCAAAATATACTAGTTCGGTAATATTTGTAATATAAATGTATTTAAATATAATATAATTTTATATTACAATAAATATTAAATGTAATGTAATTGTTAAGTGAATATTTCCGCATTACAAAAAAAAATTAAGTTTTTTAAAATATTATATAATTTAAAAAAAAAATGTGTTTAGTGTTTTTGTTTGTCGGCGGAACGATTTGATTGGGCAGAAGGAATACATAAAAACAAAATTTTTAAAAGGTTAATTTTTATTATATTTAAATTTAATTAGTCAATACTAAAACTTATTCCTAAGTTTAAAGATGTTTTATACACTTAATGGAAAAATTGAGTAGTTGTTGTTCAAGAAAATTGGAAATTCCTAATGGATCGATCTATACAGTTTGCGTTTCTGTACATTTTTTATTCCTGTGTACCCACAAGAATTTAGGTAGTTTTTATTAAAAAATTCCTGAAGAAATTTTATATTTATTTTTTCCTACTTTCATTTTTAAATTAAAAACAAAAAATTCATACACACACAAAGTAATTCACAAACACAAACAAAAATTAGGAATTAATATTATTTATGTCGTATCCCTGTAATAACTACTTTTGTATATTTATACATATAATTATGATTATGGAATTATTTCAATCTATTTTAGTTTGTCCTAGGCTCTAAAAATGCTAATTCAATATATGCATTGAATGTGATGCTTAATGTGGTTCTCTCGTTTATGATATCAATACGTAATGTAGCTAGAGTAATAAAGAATTGGTCTACAAGAAATACCATTTAGTTAGTTTTAAAACAGAAAGCTCCTAATAATAATTTACTTCAACAAAAAATTCAATTAATTTGGTCACAGCTGTATTAGTGCTGGGAGAAAATTAATTTTGTTGCTTACAAAACATTTATTTAGATATGTACAAAATTGATAAATAATTGAGCATTTAACTAAAAGCTTTTATTTTTTGTAAATTTTTGTTGATGGCAGTTTGTGTTACATAGAAAAATTGGTTTATACGGAAAACTAAATACTACATAACTTTCGCATAAGCTAGTATGTATGCCTGATAATTATTGTTTTGATTTTTAGAATTTTATACAACAGTCACAGATTGTCTAAGAAATTGAGTTGAGAGGAGTTCCCTTTCTTCTCCATTATTTCAAATTCTAAATACTTAACATTAAAATAATTTATATTGATTTTTATTACTCCATGTTCATTTTGTTATTTGCTAAATCAATTAAATTTAGTTTCGTTTTAATTAGGTATTACTGGTTTAACCAATAAATAAATATTTTAGATGTAGATGCTACACCTCTTAATATGTTCATAAGAAATTCTGGTTCTGTTTTCATTTTCAAATTTTAAATACTTTGACCTCAAGATCATTTTTTGTTTTTACTTACTGTGTTTAATGCAAATATTATTTTGTAAAAGGATGTGTGAAACTGTTGGATGTAAGTAAACTCTATTTATGCTATCACAAAACGAATAACTGCAGCATTCGAAAATTAATAATATTATTACGTTAATAAAGTAATTCGTAACGTCGTAAAGTAAGTCGTAACAATTTTTTTTAAATTTTTATATTAAAGAGTGGTGCTTTGGATTTACTTCCTAAATGTGTCCTCACATGCATACATATATGCAACGACATACAGCATAACCATAAAAAGAATGAAAGGACTAAAAAGGAAAGGAGAGGAGAGTGTTAAACAGAATCGTGAGTTCATTCTTCAAAAATCCTACGTTTAATATTGAGTTTTAGTCTCTGTAAATTGTACGCCACAGGAAGGTCCCATCGTCCAGCCCGTTCTACAAACGCATACTCCAAAAGAGTTTTGAAACTTGTCTTTCTTTGCAAATTTTAGTTCTAGGTAGTACCTACGAACTGATCGACTTAATGTACGTGTTGGCCTGGACAAACGAGACACAAGATCATAGGGTTCTGTTGAATACATTTTTACTATTTCTACCATTCCACAAAAGACATTATGCAAATGGTATTTTGGTTAATCTAAATAAATTACGAATCTGAACTCATACGTCACGCTGAGGGTAAATATTTTGAAAAATAGGTATTTTCCAGGTACTTGGAACTTCGAAGCACTGAAGCGTTTATAATTTTAAACCAGGGAAAATTGGACTAAAATTTATATACTTTTAGTTGCTCAAATTTGTTGTCCGTAAGTCTTACTGTTTATTGGCGTTTAACAATAAAGAAAAGCTAATACTCGAACAAAAACCGGTTAAAACCAGCTTTGCAATGCATAGCAATTTATTAAATTTAATTTTAAAATAGCCGTTACTCTATCTACCATTTTAAATTATCTTGGAAACCGCATTGTAGAAATTTCTGAAAAAGTTAAAATAGGCGTAGTTTTGCTCTTATAATAAAGTAGAAGTGTTTGTTTACAAATAGTTAAATGTGGGATTATCGATAAAGGTAGGCTGCCTTCCCTCTCTTGGCCTAACTGATCCAGCTTGGCAAGATAGCAGTGCGCATTCACGAATTTGGATTGAATTTGTACCTATCTGGCATTGAGTGTATAACGTTTATGGGTTCAAATTTTAGTAATAATAATTATAAGAAGATACGTCTTGCTGTGTAAGTTTCATTCGAATCAAGTCGCTATAGTGTCAGTCAAATCAAATTTTTGCAAACATTGGTTGTACTAAGTTGCATTCAAATCAAATCGTTATTGCATGAAATTTAAAGATAATGCCTACAACTTTGGCATGTATTAGAGATTGTTTGAAACGACTAAAATTTCATCTCGCTTTTCCTTTTTTAATTTTTTTTTTTATAAAGAATACATAATAATTTTTGTCTCGTTCATCGTTTGTCGAGATACAACTACGAACAAAGCACTGCGGCCAAAATCGGCCCAAATCTCACTAATATTTGAGACATCACCAGCTCAATTTTTGAAAAAAATTTCTGCTCTTTCAGTAGGATAAATCCGGTTTTTGAAAATTTGTTAGTTTTTGAAATATTACTGGAAAACCCCATTTTTGCAACTAAATGTCAAATTCCCCCCACCTAAAGCGACTTTTCGTTGGATTAGGGAGACACCTAGACTATTAGTAAATATTCAATTAAAACAAAAGAGCCAAGCGGATTTTTTTCTGTTTCGCCTATATCGATTCCAAATTACAACAGAATTCATCCCCTTGGTTGTACCCGAACTTTCCAATTAATGTTGGTTAGCCCAACGTGTGTAAGAAAATAAAAGTGTTATTTATCATTAGTCCATTTCAACCGATGGCATCAATCAGGGTAGTTTGATTGCACCAAGCTTCATTTAAATCAACTTTGACCGTTCATAGCTAAATTAGGTATAAAAAATAATAAGAAATTCTTTTTCTTGTTTTTCTGTCGGCAATGTTTTAAAAAGAGGTCATCGAGCCGCGTTGAAAGATTTTGTCCCATTAACGGCCGTTCAGCCGTTATCGAGATACAAATAATAGCAAAACACAAGGCGACCCTAAAATGATAAAAATCTTTTTATTTTCCATTTTTCTCCACTTCAAATGCGGTGATTTTCACAAATAAAATATTTACAAAGAGCTCCTTGAGCCTCATGTAACTGATTTCATCGCATTAACATCTGTTCATCCTTATCAAGATATAAATAAAGTTGAGAAAAAACAAGAATTTCAATTTTTGCTTTTTTTCCACTTCAATCATCCACAATGTTTTCAGAGGTTACAGTTACCGATTTATAAATAAAATCGTTAAAAAAAATAATTTTTGATTTTTCCTTTTACTGTACTTTAGTGGCGGCGATTTTCAAAAATAGAAATAGTTTTATAAAGAACACATCAAGCCAGGGTAACTATTTTTGTCCCATTAAAATTCATCCATCGGTTGTCGAGGAATAATTAAAAGACAAACAATGGCGAAAAAAATCAGTCAGAATAATTCTGATTTTTGAGACGTATCCTTCTCAATCTCTTTTCTTTCCTCTACCTAAATGAAATGATCCTGTTACTAATTCTCTAAAATTTGAATTTTTATACAATCTTTGTTTAATTTAAACGAACCTCAAATTAAAAAGTAGCAATAGCGATAACAAGACGTGGTCACATTTCCGGCAACTCAACAATGAAGTTTATATACTGTTGTATCACCCTCTGATCAATTAAATTTCTACGCTTTATACAGATAACAACTCACCAAATAAATATAATGTTGCAAATAGTTTGTCTAATTAATAAAACAACTCGGGTTGTATTTTGTTACTATTGATTTGGCAATGAATATAAGGTATACTGGATAAAATACTACCAAACAAATTAACAAAAGAATCTTTTCTCCAGAACCTACATCGAACCTAGAAAACCTAGCTTAAAAGTGGTTCTTCATGTACTATGCTAACCCTTGCGATACCAATTCTATTAGCAAATTTTAGATTTTTGTTCAGTATACTATATAAATAAAAGCTCGCCTAACTTCTTGTGTAATATAAAATAGATTATTTCTACTTCGGGACATCTATTATTGTGCACCAGAATTAAAATAAATAGTTTTAAACAGTTAAACTTGAATGTTAATATCAAAAAGGCTTTTAATAGATCTTGTTTGTTGGATAAATTTAAAGAAATATAAAAATCAATGGTAAATCATATGCTGCTAAGCGGCATTTTGTAGAGAAACTTTGAGGATTTCGTTATTTGAATGTGTGAAATATTGGATGGTCTAAAAAGGTTCCGCCATATTTCAAAATTCTATTTTAAAATTTTATTTTAAAAAAGAGAAGAAAACAATGCAGGCTGCTAAAACAATTGGTACAGTTTATGGTGCTGACGCCGTGGCAGAAACAACAGCCCGTGAATGATTCGCTCGATTTCGTTATGGAAATTCAGTGTTAAGGATGCACCTCGCTCTAACCGACAAATCACTGAAAAAGTCGATGAAATCATGCAAAAAGCGAGCTAGACTGGCATATAAGCACCCATCACTTCGCTGAGAAACTCAACATTTACTACCAAACAGTTTCAAATCATTTGGAGGGGTACCACACGATTTAACACGGAAAAATTTAATTCACCGAGTTCCCATTTTTGAAACGAATAATTATGGGTAGAGAAAAATGGAACATGTAAGGCAATAATGTGCGAAAATGCTATTGATCAAATTGTTATGAGACTACACAAAAGGTGGCGAAGCCACGTTTGACGCCAAGGAATATGATACTTTGTGATTTGTTGGGATTGGGGAATCGTGCATCATAAAGTGCTACAACCAGGTCAAACAATTGATTCGGTTCTCTACTATCAACATTTAATCAGATTACAGCAGCAAATTAAAAGGAAGCCATGACAATGCCCGACCAGAAACCTCCTTGATCACTAGGCAAAACTTGAGAGAGCTGTTGTTTTTTCCAGTGCAGAACTCCCTTAATGGTGTAAAATTGACTTCAAAGGAGATCTGTGGAAATGAATTAGTTTAGTTTTTCACCCAAAATTACAGAAATTTTACAATGACGGGCTAATGGTTTTACCAGTAAAATGGCAAGAATTTGTCGACCAAAATGATACATATTTAGTTTAATAAAGTTCATAAATCACTTAAGCAAAATATTTAGCGGTTGGAGGAAATAACAACAACATATGGACTTACAAATTTAATAGGAATACTACTAACTTAGTTCGTACAATGAATTGCTTTTCCTAAATCGTGAACAACTGATGATGCAAACTATTTTCCCAAAAGGCACCTTGCAAAAAATTTTGATATTTAAAAAAAGGTTTATTTTAAAATAAATTACAAGCAGCTATTTTTCTCAGATTGTAGTAAAAAATATAACTTTTCATTGGTTTACCGAAACGCAAACCTCATGATTCCAATATGTTGTACCAGAGCCTTCTAGAGTATAGATCCATAATCAAAATGTCATATTTTTAGAAGCTTTTTTAGTGGTATAACTTTTCACTGATTTCCATAGGAATCCATATTAAAAATGGTGTTTTTTAGCTGCAACTTTTTAATGAAAAAAGCAAAAATATTATAAAATGTTTATATAAAAGTTTTCTACGTATCTTCAACAACAATTTACAAGAAGGTCTATATTGATTTAAGTAAATATTAGTTGCAGAAATATTAAAATTAAATTATTTCTAAAATATATTTTCGAACTTTCATTTTGAAAAATACATCGAAATTTTACTAGTGTAAGTAAGATGTCTTAAATGTTTACAGAAAAATGCGAAAAAAAGTTATTTAATCACAAAATTAACGAACGTCCCTATATTTTGTGAATTAGTTTTTCTTTTCCTAAAATTTTTGAACTTGAATTTTCCCCAGGTGGTAATTTTTGGTACAATTTTAGCAAATTTTTACGGCCATCACTGCCATCTATATAGTGTATATTGACTTAATGACCAAACGAATCGAAGTAAGCTTTTATTTCAACATGACCAGAATTCTGTTGTTATGAAATTTTTATTAAATTTTGGTTTAAATAAATCAATTATTACAAGATAATGAAACAGATTTACTTAAACGACATTCATATATTGTATGTTGAAATTCAAACATTTATGAAAGATTTCAGAAATCATAATTAAGAATTTAGATTATTGCTTTGTATCATCAAGGTTGCGTTGTTTGCTTGTTTTTTAGACTATTGCTTTGTATAATCAAGGTTGCTTTGGTTGTACTCGTTGTAAGCAACAAGTAATAACAATACGAGAATAATTTTTCTACGATAGTGCAGTAATCTATTCTTTCGATGATGATTTTTGAATTTAGATTATTTTTGAAAAGGATGCTTTGCTCAAATCGTGTTGCAATTTCATTGCACAGCGATTTCTCAATTGCCACACGATTTGTGATGAAAACCGAAATGTTTCAATTATATTGTGAACTGTTGTGATTGTTATTTTAATGTTGCTAATTATTTATAAATATTACAGAACTGTTGTATCGTAGAAAAAATATCGTGTATAACCAAAGCACCCTGTATTTTATAGAGCCATAATCAAAAAAATCTGAGCTTTTATAAGGGAAGTAGAAACGAGGAAAAAACGAAACTTTTCATAGTAAAACGCACAAAACATATGGGAAATCCCTTTTTTTCCTAAGACAAATTTTTAAATGAAAACGTTACAAATTCATAATTATGATTTATGAGATACTTTCATAAATGTTTGAATTTCAACATATGTATATGAATATCGTTTAAGTAAATCGTTTTCATTTTCTTGTAATAATTGATTTATTTAAACCAAAATATTAAAAAAAAATTCATAACAACAGCATTCTGGTCAAATTGAAATAAAAGCTTACTACGATTCGTTTGGTCATTAAGTCAATATACATTACATAGATGGCAGTGATGGCCGTAAAAATTTGGAAAAATCGTACCAAAAATTACCCCCTGGGGAAATTTCAAGTTCAAAAATTGTAGGAAAAGCAAAACAAATTCACAAAATATAGGAACGTGTGATAATTTTGCGATTAAATAATTTTTTTCCGTATTTTTCTGTAACCATTTTAGACATCTTTACACACTGTACACTAGTAAAACTAAAGATAAATTTAGCAAGTATTATTTTAATTTGTCAGAGCCAACATTAATGTATTTTTTAAAATGAAAGTTCGAAAAAATATATTTTAGAAATAATTTAATTTTAATATTTCTGCAATTAATATTTACTTAATACCAATATGACCTTCTTGTATATTTTTGCTTTTTTCATTGAAAAACTTGAAGCTAAAAAACACACTTTTTACTATGTATTCCTATGGAAATCAGTGAAAAGTTATACCACTAAAAAAGCTTCTAAAAAATACGTCATTAAGATTATGGCTCTATACTCTAGAAGGCTCTGGTATAACTCGTATGAAAACGTGTAATTGCAATAGTCAAGTGATTGCAGCCCTCGCTATCGCTCAGGCTGCAAATTTCACTTTCGTATTGCAATGACTCGTTTTCTTCACTTATTCAATATACTATTCTGGTGAAGGTCGGTAATATATTCGCATATAAAATTTTGATTGTTTAGAAAAAATAGAACAAAAAATCTACGTTGTCGCGGCTAATTAAGCAACAATTTTATGTTGATTTATTAAGTTGGTTTGATTACTTAAAATGATAATTAATGAATAGTATAAATTATTTTGGGTGAATATTGGTTGTATAGTCCGATCGGAGAAAAAATAGTATGTACAATTCGTGACAGTCCATTCCCGAACTCCGGTCATTTTCCACTATCGTATGTATTACGGTTTCCCTAATCATACAATATACAATTCTGTTACATTTGTAAATCAAAATGTGTGGTATTTTCTCCAAATACTAAGTACTCGTATTATAAATAACAAATTACATTTTTTTATGCAAATCGATTCTGATCAAGTGACTTTTTCAAAATGTCACTAAAAATAATGCGATAAATTGAAGGAAATTGTCATTGATTTTAATTTTTGTGACTTTTTTTCTGTGTGTTGTTTAAATAAAATATGTGTCAGAAAAAATTTTGCTTGGAAATAATTTCGTGCAATAGGAATTGTTTACTGCTTTAAACTACCATCAATTGAGTTTTCAAGTGACGTTCAAATCATTTTTCTGAAAATAATTTTCTTTCCACAATCTATATATAAAGTTGTTCGTTTATGTGACTGTACTCGTATGTATTCTCAAAATTCAAGAACAGCTTTACCGATTTGTACGAAATTTTCAGTATTTCGTAAGTTTTATGTCGGGGAGTAACATACGATATGTATAATTTCCCTATGTAATCAGGCGGCTGAGCAGTAATCAATGCTCTGTTTCCATAGAATTCTACATCAGCAATCGTTGAAAAATTTTCAAGTTCGTTGGTTTGTTTTTTAATTTTCGTACAATTTATGATTTTAAATGTTGTGTGTTAAATTTTAATGAATATTCACTGTTTGCCATAATTGCATTTTCAATATGTTTTTGTGTATGTTCCGGTGGTCGTAGAAGAAAACCTCTTTACATTTTCAAAACTATACAGGGTGCATATTTTTTAAAACTCAAAGTCGATATGGTAGAGCGCACATTCATTGAAAAACAAACTCTATTATAAAATTTACAGTACCTACCTAACTATAAATTTACAGTGAAAATAAAGTTTTAACATAAATCAAAACTACATGTTTCCTTTCCTCTTCCATTATTTTTGTTAATGTGTTTTCTTCAAGGCATATAGACTTTTGGTCAAAATATCTCCAGCACAATTGTAAAAGCTTGACAGTCTGTCAAAAAGCATCAAATAGATCTGCAATTTTGTAAGATAAACGTTTGTTGGATTAGTTCTTGAAAATTATGACACACGATCAGTTGGGTAAATTTGAACACGAAATTTGATAGTTATACATAGGTAATTTTTGATAACCTACATAAGGCTTTATTCGTTTTGATATTTAGGAAATTTGACTATTATTTCTCTGGTTAATCAAAATGATATGTGGCGCCCTTCCAATAACGGATTTTTCGCAAAATAAAACAAACAAATTCTCTTCGATTCTTTGAAAAAATTATAAAAATTACTTAATTTAAAGTAATTTAAGAAATATTTTTTCTTTTAGTTATCCAAAGTTAAGTAAGCATTTTCCACAACTAATACAATAATTATTAACTCCAACGACTTTATTTCCAAAACGGGCTCACAATTAATATAAAAGAGCCTTTTCCCTGCTCAAGGGTTGATGATCTTAGAAATCTCCATATTTTCGCTCCCTATGAAAACTGAAAACCCCGAAAATATAGTTTACTGTATTATATACTGTTAATATTGGAAATGTTTATAGCAAATTCAAAATTGGATATTCATAAACATCTTCCAGCAGGGAATTTTTGTATTTGCTATTGCCATCTGATTTTGCGTATTCGGATATTTCTTGATATAATAATTTTAGTGGATGTGTGAGCGACTACCACACTCCAATAATGATAAATAATTTCCATGATTATGTTTTAATGCTGCGAATGGCTTTATATTGAATCTTTCTACATTAGAAACTAACAAGAAATATTTCAATCTTATGCTAAAATTATTACGTTTCTTATGTCTTAACCAATGTCAATACTTATTGTTAGTGTTCATAATTTAATTAATTTAGATTATGCTTGTTTGTATAACCTAAACATTTAACAAATTTACAGGTTCATTAGTCCGAGCGGATCTGCTCTTCTCTGGCCAATTAGTTGGAATATGTTTCTAGTTTTAATTAATATTGAGGAACTGAATTCTTTATTGTTTCTTTAATGGTTTTAGTTCCCATCGTTAAATATCGCTTTGTGTAGTAAAACTTTATTGTCTAACGACAGCTTAGATTTTTTTTCCCACAATAATATCGGCAAATACTATCGACAAATGCCAATATTACTACTTTGTTGGTTACATGTAAAACAACTGTGTTCAATAAGTTTAATATTGGTGCTAGAACGTTGTCTTATGGACACCTGCGTTAATATCATATAAGTAAGTATAGTTACACTATTTTGCGTAGCAATGTATTGCCTTTCACGAAGATATTTTCCCTGAACTGAGTGAAATCTCTTAGGTAGAAGCTCTTTAAATTTGTATATTAGCCTAATCAATTGATGTTCTGGAATAATATGCCTTATTTTTAATACTGGTTTCAATTTTGTTAATAATATTTGTTCGAATAGCTTTGAGATTGTGGGTAGCATGCTTATTGGACGGTATGAAATTTGTGCTTCGTTTTTCCAGGCTTATGTGTCATTGTGGTCATTAGTGATATCTTTTATTTATATGTTTTATTTTGAGGAATATAAGCGGTTCGTATGACCGCTTTTAACATGAATGTTATTAGTTTAGGCAATTCCCTTATAACTTTTCCAGTAACAAGATTATGTCCTGGTGATTTTTTCCTCCCATTAAACTTTGTATTTTTAATACTATCTGTGTCTTTAATACTGTCGTTAGATGTGCAGAAAAAGTTTCGCCTATTCGCTAATTTCCAGATATTTGTCTGAATTGGGATTCCGTTTTGAAAGTGTCGCGAATTTTTAACTCTTAATATTTTTGATTTTAATATTTTAAGAAATTCGCTTAGGAAGAATAATTTAATTTTTTTTTCTATTGGTACTATTAATATTTTTCTATCGCATTATAATTCTTAATTACCGATTGTACTTTGCAGTAGATGTAGTAAATGTAAATTAATGAAAAAAAGATTTTCAAAAGGTTTTCAAAGATTTTCAAAGTGTGTCTGCCGCCGGGTTAGATCCTGATCAAGTGACAAATGACATTTTTTGTGACTTTTTAATAAAATTGTAACTGCTCTAAAATGACAATAAATGTGAGTACTAAAAATCGATTTCGATCAAGTGACTTTTTCAAACTTTCACTAAAACTGTGATGAATTGAAGAAAATTGTCATTGGTTTTAATTGCGGTTTTGTTCTGTGTGTTCTTTAACCCTTTTAGCGCTGTGCTAATTTTCACATATTTTGCATAAATTGCGAATGGATTTTTGAAAAAAAGTTCCTCATGTGCACAGAATCTTAAATATTTTCCTCAAACGTAGATGGATTTTCGTAATTCTTTCTGTTATGTGTAATTATGTGTAGACATATAAACTACTCAAATGTAACATATTTTTTACTATAACTGTATTTATTTAATTAAAAAAAAAAGAAAACAAACAAACTGCGCAATAGCAGAGCACCCTGTATTTTATAGAGCCATAATCAAAAAATCTGAGCTTTTATAAGGGAATTAGAAACGAGGAAAAAACGGAACTTTTTATAGTAAAACACACAAAACATATGGGAAATCACTTTTTTCCTAAGACAAATTTTTAAATGAAAACGTTACAAATTCTTAATTATGATTTCTGAAATACTTTCATAAATGTTTGAATTTCAACATATATAAATGTCGTTTAAGTAAATCGTTTTCATTTTCTTGTAATAATTGATTTATTTAAACCAAAATATAAAAAAAATTTCATAACACAGCATTCTGGTCAAATTAAAATAAAAGCTTACTGCGATTCGTTTGGTCATTAAGTCAATATACATTACATAGATGGCAGTGATGGCCGTAAAAATTTGAAAAAAACGTACCAAAAATTACTACCTGGGGAAATTTCAAGTTGAAAAATTGTAGGAAAAGCAAAAAGCAAATTCACAAAATATAGAAACGTGTGATAAATTTATGATTAAATAATTTTTTTTCGTATTTTTCTGTTACCATTTTGAGATCTTACGTACACTAGTAAAACTAAAGATAAATTTAGCAAGTATTATTATAATTTGTCAGAGCCAACTTTGATGTATTTTTCAAAATGAAAGTTCGAAAAATATATTTTAGAAATAATTTAATTTTAATATTTCTGCAATTAATATTTAATTAATACCAATATGGCCTTGTTGTATATTGTTTTTAAAGATATGTAGAAAACTTTTATATAAACATTTTATAATATTTTTGCTTTTTTCATTGAAAAACTTGAAGCTAAAAACACCATTTTTACTATGGATTCCTATGGAAATCAGTGAAAAGTTATACCAGTAAAAAAACTTCTAAAAAATACGTCATTAAGATTATGGCTCTATACTCTAGAAGGTTCTGGCAATAGTCGATATTCCAACGCTCCGCAAATTTATACGCATTAATAGAGAGTCGATTTATCGACGGTTCGCGCTCTAAGGGTTAAATAAAATATGTGTTACTAAAAAAACGTTCAAACTCATAGCTCTGCAAAGAATTATCACCCAGAAATTTTACTGATCTAGTTTTCAAGTTACTTAATTAAATTATCTACTAAATGCTGTTTTAGAATTGCATTCACAAATAATAATCGGACCACATAGCTTGTTTTAATGTGAACAATTTTTTTGTTCGAGTGATACGTTTTCTTGAGCATCAGAAAGTAGATAAAATGTACTTTAATTTTCACTGGTTAAGGATAGAAACATTTAAGATTTCACCTTGTTTCCAGAAACTGATAAACAGCTTTTTTTAAAAATTATTTAGGTGATCGTTTAAATTTTTTGAGGAACATACAGTCAACCAAATAAGTCTGCGTACGCCTTTTTAGTTTATGAAAAACATAAAAATGTATATCTAAATTGGTTTAGAATAAAACAATCTATTAACAAAAAAATAAAACGTATATATTTAAATAAAAGCGTACGAACAAATATAAATACATAATTTCATTATAATTGATAAAAAAATAGGTTTTATTTTTAAACGACAAAATTCATTAAAAAGACCTCTGCGTACTTTTGTATGTTACATTCATATTTTGTTAAATTATAACAATATTCAATGTTTTGTCGGGTATCCCGCTGCACGAATGACGGCCTCGAGTCTTTTTCTCATCGATCCAACTACCCTCGGTGTCAATTGTAGCGAAATTTTGCCGCATTCTTCGAAAATGTTGGATTTGAGAGCGGCTTTGGAACTTAGGTTGTGCTTGCGAACTTGCCGTTTGAGTAATTTCAAAAAATCCAGCGGTCCAGCGATTGAGGTGGGATATGTAATTGGTTTTTGACGTTATATAATAGCCATTCTCTAACAATGTAAGCGGCATGTTTCGGATCGTTTCAACGCCCTATCTTTTAAATTATTTTTTAAAATATTAAAATAAATCATCCGATCCATTGTAGAGTCTATAAGTTGGATGTTCCCAACTCCATTTCCGGACATACACCCCCATATCATCAAGTTACCTCCACCGTGTTTCACAGTGAAAAATATTAAATTTTGCACCAGAAATATTAAATTTTGATTCATCACTAAATATGATCTTGTCCCAAAGCTCTGAAGGCTGGTTCAAGTAACTTTTAGTGAATTGTAAACGCTTCTTTCGATTCGCTTCTGAGATTAGTGATTTTCTTCTTGGAACACAAGCTCTGAACCCATGTTTGCGGAATAAAATTTTAACAGTTTGCGGTGTAATGGTTTTCTGATAAGTTTCAGCAACAGTTAACGCAATTTTTGAAGCAATTTCTTTCGGTTTTTGTTTAGCTATTTTCAGCAATTCACGCTGCTCGCGAATAGACAACTTACTTGGCCGTAAAGCGATCCCATTTTATTATAGTTTTGAATGACCGTTTGAATAGTGGACATTGATCTTTTAGTTATTTCCGCAATTTTTCCGTTGTTGACGTTTGTTAATTTAACAATTAATTCGCGCTACTCTAATATTTCACTGTTCCGGCGTGACATTTTTTTTTTTGAACATTCCACTTAAGTTGACGCTGCAAACTCGCTTAAAATACTAAAAATAAAATGTATTGCGTTTCAACAAACAATTTTAAATTTATTCAATTAACCGTTATTAAGACGAATTCAAATAACAGAGGGATACACAGTATGCAGAGTTTTTTTGCAATGAAATTTGTCTTTTAAAAATAAAACCTATTTTTTGGATTAAATATGACGAGATTAGGAATCTATCTCTCTTTCTGTATACTTTTATTTAAGTATAATTTTTATTTTTATTAATAAATTTTTTATTTGAAATAGATTAATATACGCATATTTATGATTTTAGATATAGTAAAGGGGCGTACGCAGACTTATTTGACTGACTGTATATTGTGTTGTGCTTTATTATCACACAATTATTAATTGTCAAAAAATAAAAATTAATTGAACTGCATCATGAGTCTGCATCACAAATATACAATATTTAGAAATATTACAAAATTTGACCTTGACTTCAGTTATATAAATAAATATAAGGATTATTCAAAATTTTATTGTGATAATTAATTAAAACTAGAACATATTTAATTTAATCGTTTATGTTATATTTGGTATTGTATGTACGCTGTTTTCCTGATGTTGTATCAAACAATAGAAATGTATGTATATCTGTTTAATTTTAAATTGATTCAGCAATTCTTGGGGGTTATTGTTATTTTTGGTTTGCCAATCAATACAATCATTAGTTTTAAAGTTATTTTCAGGTCATATTTTTTTATTAATGGATAAGCAATTAAAAATATTATTAACAATAATAAATAATTTTTGGAGTAACATGATTATTATTATATTATATTACAAGTTACATGTACTTAGATTATTTATAAAGATAATACAGACTAACTATTTTTTCGGTGACAAAACAATACTTACGAGTATGAGTACGTAATAATGTTAATAATAATATTGTTTGGATTGATGCGTATGAGTTAGGTTACAATTAAATTAGCTTAGTATGTTATGTGTCATATTGTTAGTATCATTAGCGTCACACTCATGAGGTCATCATTTACAACTTTAGAGTCATTCATTAAAAAAAAAAAAAAAAACAATTTTATTTTATTACACATGGTTATGGTTTTTTTTACAATTACATATGTAAAGTGAATGCTTGTTTTGGATCTTGTTTTTAATTTGGGTTATATCTATTTAATATAATACAATAATAATCAATATAATTTACAATATTTACAAAGGAATATACCTAAATATTTACAACATTGAACACACTAACATTAAAATATCAAAAAAAAATTACAGATATATTGTATTCATTTGTACTTACACTTGAAAATATAATGAATCATTCTGACTAGAGACTGCAAATAAAAACGATTTTAGACCTGACTTAAATATTTTGATTGTACGAGTAGCTATTTAGGATTTTTTAGGAACCAATATTACAAAAATGAATTTTAGTCATTTGTAGTGCTTATTTCTCAAATTGTAATTGACAGTAAGATTAGACTGATTGTCGTTAATAGAAAAAAATGCTTGCGTTGTACACAAACAAATGCCTAATAGGGAAAATCTCCAAGAATTTAAACAAAAGCACGATGTAAGGCACGAATCCTCTGTTGATTGAGCTTAATTCGAATAATGTGTTTCTACGCAATAATAAGTGGTTAATTCTAGAATAATAGGTCCCTCCTGAACGTAAAATATTTATATATTTATGTATATGGAGAGAATTATATCAAATCACAAAATTTTGAAAATCATGCTTTAATTTTATGATTATTATGTTTCGAATGTGTAGCATTAATAAAAATAATTTGTGGTTGTTGTTGTTTTTTGAGATTCAGGATTTTCAAAATGGCCGCCGAAATGTTCTTTTTAATTTTTCTCTGATGTGCAAGATTTTTTATTTATTTTTATCTTTTTCCTCATTTAGATTAGGCATACTAAAAAATCAGCAACAGGTTATGTTTCGTTTTATTGCAAAATACATTTAAGTATGACAAACTACAAGTTTTTGGTATCTCAAAATGAAATTTAAAACAAAAGTTATTGATAAAAAATATTTTATTACAAAATAAAAACAAAGATTTAAAAATATTGACAATTACAATTAAAATTTGATATAACTTTCACTATGTGAATATTTCTTAAAATTTAAATAGCTCTGAAAAGCCATTCACTTAATACTACCTCCTTCATTCTCTTGATAGCACTTCCTAGTTATTGTGAAAGATGCCACTCACAATCGACGCCGAAATCCTCTTTGTTTTTAGGCATATTCATTCAATTTTTTAAATTGTATAATGAGTTACTACACCATCAATAATATAGTAAATTTTAGATAAATCAGAAAAATTAGTATCCAAAAACTTCATCAATTTTTCGATGAACAAATTGTTGCTGATTTTTACTATCTTTTACTCTAGTAAAATAATGTAGGTATAGTAATCATCAAAATTTTGGACCTTGAGATTTTTAGAGATTTATCTTTTTTGAGGTCCCCTGAGTCCAAAAAAGTGGGTTTCGAAATGGTGTCTGTCTATCAGTCTGTGTCCTCTCTACAGCCCAGATGGTTTAACCAATCGAACTGAAACTTCTACTTAGGGTCTATTCCAATTACCGACTTATTTGTTTTCACCGACTTATTCAAATAAGTATGCTGATGAGGTGACTTATTTTCTATCTCTTTCTTTCATAAAAAGCTTATTTGGGTTCATGTAAACAATACAGTTCTGATCCATGTAACCACGAAAATTCTGTCATATTCATAATATTTTGTTGCCTTGTGTTCTGTCATATTGATAATAATTTGTTGTTGCGGTAAAATATTTTAAAAGCGCGTTTTGGGGTTGATAAATTTCATCATTAGAAAATAATTTTCATTTTGAAATTCCTCGTCTATGGTCATGAGATCTCCAACATTTAGACAAATGTTATGTAGTACGCAGCAAACGGAGATAACTTTATTACAAGTTTTTAAATTAAGTTCCAGTGAACGAAGGAAAATGCATCTCCACCTAGTCTTCATTTGTCCAAATGTCTGTTCGACAGCTATTCTTGCTTTACTGTGAAGGTGGTTACATTTTTTTTGCTGCGGGGTTAACGAACGGTTTTCCGTAAATGGAGTGATTATTGATATAGGATCACGCGTCAACTGATATCCACTGTCACCCAGTAAATAATAATCTCGTGCAGGATATCTTCTATTCAAATATAGGTTGCTGTTCCTTAATACTCTTTGATCGTGAACCGATCCTGGCCACCCAATGCAAACATGCAAAATTTTGTATTCTGCATCACAAACAGCTATATAAATAAACACAGTTCAACTATGGATATACAAAGTTATATTTAAAAATGAATATTACGTAACTTGCAATTGAATGCTGTAGTCCAATTTTCTATTAATATATTCATCATGCCGATCGGTTGGACATTTTATTTTGATATGCGTTCCATCGATAGCATCAACGGCCTGATGGAAAGCGTGTGAGCCTGCGCGATTAGCAAATATCTCGTTTTGCTCACTAGTACCATAAATAACTATTGTCCACGACTAACGTATAATATACTCATTATACGTTTGTTTCTTCAATTATAATGATATCCATTATTCACTGTTAGTTTATCTAGTAGTCCTTCTTCCATTATTCACTAATATCAAATAAAAATTTCATTTTTGAAATTTTATCTAGTAGTCTCTGCAATTTTCATTATATTTAAATTGAGACGTCAAAATGTCGACGTAAATTAATTTAGGTTTATTTAAAGGATTTGATAATAAAATACAATTTGTCCACGACTAACGTATAATATACTCATTATACGTTTTTTTCTTCAATTATAATGATTTACATTATTCACTGCTACTTTATCTAATAGTCCCTTCTTACTACTGCCAAATAAAAATTTCATTTTTGAAATTTTATCTAGTAGTCTCTTGCTATTTTCATTATTATTAAATTGAGATGTCAAAATGTCGACGTAAATTATTTTAGGTTTATTTAAAGGATTTTATAATAATATACAATTTATTATCGGTCGTGGACAAAGTATCGTATTCTACTCTCATATAATGGCTGTTATTCACTCAGATGATTTACGAAACTCGCCTATCGGCTCGTATCGGTAAACTTCATCTTCGTGAATAACAGCTATCATTATATGCTCGTTGAATAATACACTATTATCTGCTTGAGCTGCGTGTATGTTTTTTGTCTTATTAATGGCTGTTCAGCCATAAATAAAAATGTTGAAAAAACCAGAAAAAAACAGTATTGCATTTTTTCTTAACTTCGCTGGTCACGATTTTCATAAAAAGAGTTCGTTGAAACGCTTATATCAGTTTTTATCCCATTAAAGGAGGTTCATCGCCTTTACCGATAAATCCGTATAAGAACAATCCGTACTTGGTAAATCAGCGATTATTTAAGAAAAGACTTCACAATCATGAAAGAAATCTATTGATTGTCTCACAAAGGTGCAAAATCCCAATTGACCTAAATTTAGAAAAATTTTCAGTTTTCAATTTCCAATCGCTATTTCAAAGTTAAACATTTAAGCTTTAAATTTGTAGTTATTACCATTTATCATTCATCACTTTATGCTAAGTAGCATACAAATATGCCATTTAGAAAGTTTGAAGACTATATTTTTCCTGTTTCATTTTGGCTATCATAAACCAATGGTTTCATTTTTAAATTGTAAAAAGTCCGAGAAAACAAGGCTTAACTTAAAATGCTTCACTTCTACCACCCGTATAGGCTAGATACTTTGTTTTTTTTTTAATCATACCTGGCATAAAAAACTTTTATCTCATCAATTATTTTAGAAAATCATTTCCACATCGCACTTGTCGAATTTCATCTTATTCGGTTAAGAAATAGCCAAATGGGCATTACTCCAGAATTTAATGTAAAAATCATTTCAGAGTAAATTAATTGGCCATATTTCAGAACTTTATCTACAAATCATTTAACAATTTCATTTCCATAGCACATGTCGAATTCTATAAGAACCAACTAAAATAGCAAAGTTTCCTCTCAGAAATACCCAAGTTCCGTCAGTTGACTATATTCTAGAGCTTCATCTAATAATCTTTAGAATTCCATTTGTGTTCGCCCGTATTGAACTTTATAAAAGCCGGTTAAGAAATAGCTCTGTTTTGTGCCATACATATGTTGTTTTGAAATATGTTGCTTCGACCGTGACCATGAGTGACTTTGTTCTTTACGTAATTTTTTTTCCCAACCGTCACTGTCACCGCCATAACCTACAGTGTCAGAGCCGTCACCATTATCGTCACAACCGTTATCTGACAGAATTTCGTTTCAATATTTATTTCTTTTAATCATACCATGCTCGTTAATATAAAAGTTTTGCTAAAAAAATTTCTTCTGCAAGATTTTCGACACTTGGAACTCTAGTGTTCAATTCCACGTCAATTTTCCTCATGTGGATACCTGTGAAATTCATAAAAACGATCGGAAATTGCAAATCATAAATTTTTGAAATCCTGACTAAGCGTAATTTTTCCCTACTTAGAAAATATTTCCGGATAAAGCATGTGAAAAAATTCCCCGCATACGAAAATGTCAATATTTAAATAAGTTTCAGGGCGCCATTGCACTCAAATGCAAAAATACTCCAAAACAATTTCAAAATGCTCCAAAAATTTGTTTAGGATTGGGGAATTTAAAGAACATGAAATTTCCTTGCGTTTTTGGTGTTTTTTTCATTTAAGTTTTAGGGTGTTTTTGAAATGGGGTTTATTTTATATATTAACCGAAATAGGCAAAAGATCTCAATAAATTTAAATTAATAAAAATGCCCCATTGCTAGTATGGGAATAATTTATTGGAACTATTGAAAGGCAACACAAAAAAATATTTTTGGGTTTCGAAAAAAAAGTTTTAAGAGATCACCATTTCAAAATAATAAATTGTCAACAAATTTAATATTTGGGGCGAATTTATGATACCCGTTTTGACAACCTTGCAGACATAGATTAAAGAGTTTTTATCGTTCTTATCACTTCTTGTGATAGTCAAGTCTTTCAATGTAATTTTAATTAGTTTTATACCTTAGATGATGAGGGCTGCCGCCCTCTAACAGCCGTTTTTCAAGGATTTATAGAATTCGTCCTGTTTCAATTATTTGATTATTTTGAAATGAAATATTAAATTGCAATAAATTTATTATTTAGGCAAATTTAGTAACTGTTACTACTAATTTCTTCGTCTTGCAGTAACAGATCAAAGAGTTTTTGTCGTTCTTGTCGATTCTTTAGATGTGAGGTGTGTAATATAACAATTCTGCCAACGTAATTTTAATTGGTTTTATAGCTTAGTTAGAAGAAAAGGGCTACCTCAATAAATCTCCGCTTGAGGATTTGTAGAATTCACGCTCTATTATTACTTTTTTCATCGTTTATAAATTATTGATATGAACTTATTCCAATAAAAAGTTATACATAATCTAAGTTTACATCAAAAATATTAAAAAAATAATTATAATACATAAGCATGATAATTAATATGTAAATGCAATGATGAACATCGTGGATACTATTGAACAACTTCAAAATGAACTAAAAAGAACATTAGTGGGAAGATTGATTTAAGTTGAATGTCTTAAATTGTACTGATCGCTAAAATTTTTTTATAATTTACCATTTACACAATATAATATTTAAACCCTGAAATTCTTATGTCTTTTTCTCTGGTAGACAGTTTATAATTTGGCAAATGGTATTTTAATGACTAAAAAGGTAGTATGAATTTGTCTTTGTAGGCTACATTTAAATAATTTGAATCAACTTTTTTAAATTTTATAAATATTCAAGATCTTAAGCATGTTACTGGAAGAACCTCCTTATACAATATCATAAACTGGTGGGCATTAATATTGGAAAACAATTAAAAGTTTTTAAAAGTTTGTTTTGTAATATTTGCAGGTCATTTACCAGACTGCACTTGAAGATCGTCAAATTTGTATCAGGGGACCTATTCTCGAATTCCACATTCATTTTACACATGTCGATATCTGTCAAAATTCATAAAAACGTTCGGAAATTGTAATTAGTGTAGTCATTAATTGGCTACTAATGGAATTTTTTCGGTACTAAGGGAATATTTCCGAATGGGTATAAGCAGGTGAATAAAATTCCCCATATACGAAAATGTCAATAATTACATAAATTTTAGATTTGCTTTTTGTGAATGAAAATTTCACAAAATTTTTATTTTCTGAATCAAAAATCATTTCGAATTTTTTATTATATCAAAATTCATAATAAAATAAAAAAAATTCGTAAAAAACGGACTGACCAACGGAACAAAACATTGCAAGACCTACATATTTTAATAGGAAATGTCAATGGTCTCTCAATAGTCAACTCGAACCATTGGAATGATTTATTCTAGCAATTAACTGGATTAGGCTTTCAAAAGTATGGTCGAGTTAAGTCAAAAAAATAGGGAAGTCCCAACTTCATTATTAAAATAAGTGTTCTGAGAACTTTTCCTAGAAATCTTACAAAAGTTTTACAGGTTTTTGCTTTGCTTGACATTTTTAATTTAATATGTTCCGAAGATTGTAAGAGAATTCAATCCAGTTTCGAACTGATGAGCTTATGATTATGAAAAAATCAATCCTCTCATCAGGCCGCGGCGACTGGACTGACTATACCACAATTTACATTCTATATATACAGAATGTCCTGTGCTTTATGTACTAGCGAATCGTACTAATACAGATAAATTCAATTACAATTTTTTCTTCTTCACGACAATCACATAAGCTGTGAACGCTAATTTTACTTTTTTTTTTTTTTTTTTTTTTTTAATTTTTTTTTAATTTTTGTTGAATGTTAATTATTAACATTCAACAAAAATAAAAAAAAAAAAAAAAAAAAAAAAAAAAAAAGTTTGCTTGACAGTTCTTATGACCGATGTACATATTTTTGACAAGAGAACTAGTAAGATAATTATAAAATAAACTAACTGATCATGATATTTTTCCTGAATATACTTCAAAAGATTTGTATAATTGACATGTATTTTTGGACGGTGTGACCGGGTATGAAGTCGCCCATTAAGACTATTTTACTAACACGTATTCAAACAGTAAAAATTAATAGTTTCTTTAAGTGGTATCCCCATAATAAAAGTTATTATCATAGAACTCGTTGGTAAACCTGAAAAGTATATGGCCAATGACAGTTCGTGTATTTTTATTTATTCGTGTAGCAAAAATTATTCGTAAAATATGTATCTTGAATTCATTCAATTTTATCAATCTAATCCCATTAAAGTCGCCAACAATTATTTGATTTTTCAGACAGTATGTTAAGTTATCTATAATAATCGGAAAATGTTCATAAAGTGTGTGTGTCGTTGGCTTGTAAAAAGCAGTGATGAATCAGTTTAATAATTTAGAGTATATGATTAGGATATCATTTTCAAGATGATTTTTTGTACTTTAAATATTGAAAAGCCCAGATATTTATTGAAAAAACTGATGCTGCGCCGTCATTCTTGTCTTCGCGAGAACTTTAATGTGTTTATATCAATTCATGTTAGAAAAATTGGTATTTATAGCATACAAAAATGTTTCAGGTAGAATAATTATATTTATTTTTTATTTGAGCGATGACAGAAAAATTTCAAGTTCATGCAATTTGCTTTGGAATCGATTTATATCCACATATATGTATAACAAATTTTCAGGCTCAATAAATGTTTTGCCTCATGAAAGCAATTGGACAACAATAAAAAGTCTTGGTTGCTACTCACAGTTGGCAACATGTTTACTCGGTTTATAATTTTATATTAATATACATTACAATAATCATGTACTTTACTTTTGTATTTTGAATTCAAATCATTATTGTGTTGCGGAACTAAATAGTTATACAATATAAATATTCTAGTGGTTTGATTAAACTCATATTATGATAATACATACTATAAGTTTGTGATTTGTATTTAATTATTATGTTTATATGAAGATTTCCTCAAATATATTAAAGAAATTTATACGATTATAAAAATAACAACAAAATAAAATAAAAGCAATAAAAATAATAACAGACGGATGGTATTGTTGTCACTTTAATCAGAACCATCTTGATATGAATAGAGCCGGCATGTAAAAAATGAACTTAAAATAAAGGACAGAGAAACACTAAAAAATAATTTATTTTCATAGAGTTTGTATGAAAAAACGCGATTTCGATTGACGAAAAAATATGAATTAAAAATTAAAACTATATAAATAATTTTTTCTGAAATCACTAATAAACAACTCAATGACTAACTCATTTAAAGCACAGATTCTCTAGCTTCCCCATTTTCCAGATATAATCAAAAGAAAATAAGGGAATTAAATTAAAAAACGTTCTACAACAACAACAATGTGTATTAAAAAGAGAATATTCTATTTAATGACGTCATCACTTATTTACAACTAAAATCAATGGTAAAAAAAAGACAATACGTTGAGAACAGCCAAAATTAAAATAAATGAGAGAGTCAAAGAGAAAAATTATAATAATAATATGCATTGAGCGAGAAGAAACCAAAAAAATCAAATCAACCCAGATTGTTATGCATCACAAATAAACGACATAACCAACAAACATTAACTGTAATATAAATGCCTTATTTATTTCTCAAGTATTAGAAATATTATTTAAATTAAGTCACAGCTGAAAATAAATACAACATGATTAATAATTGGCATCGATTTTTATTCCCAAAAATTAATGACCCATTCAAAATAAGCTTTTGTTTAGAATATTTGAATTGTTATAACATTTGAGAGAGGTGTATAAAATAAAATAGCTCTTACTTATTATTCCCATTCCTAGATGTCACTTAAAACACAAATAAAAACAACAGGGATTCGGGCTGAGTAAACGATTTGAAAGAAAACTTTTTACGTAAAATTAACATAATTTCTTTCATAGCAATGGTTTAATTTTAGTAAATTTATAAAAAAAATTATATTAAATTAATTATTATTACAATTTAGTTATTACTATAGAGGGAAGCCAACAAAAATATGTTTAACCGAATCAAAAATCAGACCGATTTTAGAATCCGACCGGTTCGACCACCTATTTGATTTTTTTTATATGTTTTTAATTGTAGGCGACATCTATGGTTTAAACAAAAGTCGTTAATAAAGCATTGCCACATGATATGAATCTGTATTCGGGCAGAATTTTGCCATGTGGCAATGCTTTTAGAAGGAGACTAAAAAGAGATGGTTATAATTGTTTATAAATTTTATGTTATGACGTATTTCACAACAACAACATTCCATAAAAGTTTAGCAATAGTTTATATTCCAAGAGGATTTTCACTAAGAAATAAACATTTTCATGATTTGATTTTTCAATCAAATAAAATTACATATTTTATGAACATTTTCGTATAAAAATAATGTAAAAGCTCATAATTCTTATAGACTAAAAGTGTAAATGAAAACAATCGTTTTCCCATATAGTTTCATAGTAAAGAAAAAATGTTATGTACTTTATTTTAAGCTTAGTAAAAAATACAGTCAATGTAGAGGCTCTTATTTATAGAGTAGGCTCTGCTTTAATAGACATTAATTATTTTATATTCATTACGTCATTCATGGATCATTTTATTTGAGGTGTATGTCTCGACAGAAAAGTTTGTTGTTATTTTTACAACGCACCTCACACTGACATAAAATTTGTAACCTAAATAAAGCACAACATAAAAATCATTTAAAGTTACAACCATAAAGTACTAATTCCTACCTAGGTGTTTTTTAATTATTATTTTTACATTAGTACTAAAATATTAAATTTTTCTTATGCAATTATTGAATCACCCTATATTGTAAACATATTTTTATTTTGACATTTGTTGTATTGTTATGATTAATACGACATGAAGATTATTATTTGGTCTATTTTGAATAGGTTTGAGGAATTTTAGAATTAAACATGACTATCTTTAATAGATAAAATGTGATTCGTGATCATTAAACCAAATTTTCGCGAGCTTCACGGTAACATTTTTGATAATTATACTCAAATCGCTAGATCGAAAATCTTACAAAATACCAACAAAGGTGCTGATGTCAATTACATCTATGCCAACATGGAGATTCAAAGTTATAATATAAAATTAATTTTATGAAACGTCAAAAAGTAGAAATGTATATCCAAACGAAATATCCAGACAACCATAAAAACAAAAATATTTTCCTTTGTAAAAATTACGAGAGTTGCGGTCGAAACAAAGACTTACACATAGTTTTTATGATAAAAATGGAAAGAATCCATATTTTATCTTATGCCGTGGCTTTTATTTTAATAAATTATTAAAAAACTTTCGAAATGGTATTTATTTATATATTTTTACAATAGTGGTTTTTACAAACTTTTAATAAACTTTAAACAAATTAAAATGTATATTAAAATAAGAGAAAAAAAAAATGGAAGACCGGTTTCGGATTTTCATCCATCTTCAGTTCCAAATAATTTTAACTTCTAAATTAAATTTGACCAAATCATGCATTTTTATATGTTGCACTCGTCGAAAAATGTTTTTTCATCCAGTACACAAATGTAGTGTTTTTTTATTCGCTCCGGATAGCTGCTATCGAGAGCCGTCATATAAAAAGTGGCTCCCGATAGCGCTCCGTATAAATAGGTAGAGCCAAATATTTTTTATATGAAGTTTTTGGTAAACAATTTAATTAAAAATGATAGTTTGATGTGAAATAAGTTTAGTTTACCAATAAATAGCGCGTCAAATTTAAATTTAGGCGTATAAAAATGACGGCTCTCGATAGGAGCTATCCGGAGCGAATAAAAAAACGCTACAAAAATTTTATCGTATAATTTATTTGTTTTGTAACGATGCCTTAGAGTTTTTATTTTTTTTAGATATACTACAAGGGTTAAACAATTTCCTGTATTGAAACTAAAATGGAACTTTTTTGGCAATGTTTGTATTCAATCTCCAACATAATCTTCTTTTAACTTAATGCACTTCATCCAACATTTTTTCCCCCAAACATTGCTGTGAAGCGGTTATTCGTTCGCGTTTTTGATTGATAGTGAGCAAACGGAGCACCCATCTTGCTTTAAGATTTTTCAAATGCAAATGTCCATGCAAGGTATTTTCTTTGGAGGGCATGAAATATATTTGAAGAATAATAAGCCGTTTGTTGTTATTTAAAAGGATTACTTCTTTTTAATCACAGTATTATATAATTTACAAGATAAATTCATATAAGTAGTAGTAGCATAGAAAAATTAGTAATTTTAATATATATATATATATATATATATATATATATATATATATATATATATATATATATATATATATATATATATATATATATATATATATATTTTTTTTTTTTTTTTTTTTAAAATATCACGAATGTGAATCCCAACGACGAAAATGCAACTGGTGCGAGACAAGGGTTGAATTTTGAAAATTTAGGGTTCACATGAGCAACATTTGTGAAAAATTATCAAATATTATTATTGGAAAAGTTGTATTGTTAGCCGTGTTTTCCATGAGAACTGCACTAGAACTCGATAATCTTTAAATTCCTTTTATTCTATGTAAACTGAAAAAAATTCATAAAGCGCCAATATGTAGTGTATTTGACGTAAATACACATTTTAAGTTTAAAAATTTTTCCCTTCAGTTATATCATCCAAATTTTCTTATTTCATGCTGACGTCATTACACGCCGCTACACTCGATAAATTCATGGGTTTATCAAGTGTAACTAAAAAATAAGCTCTACTTGTAATTATTTATTGCTGTAACAACTTGAAATGTAGATTTATGTTAAATGCACTACACATTAGCACTTTATGGATTTATTTTTTTTATATTTACAAAGAATAAAAGGAATTTAAAATTTATCGAGTTCTAGTGCAGTTCTCATGGAAAACACGACTGTATTTAGATATAGAATATTGTGTCTTTGCATGAATTGATATGAAAATATATGAAAGAATTTTGCTTTTCTCCAAACGTCTAAAGGACGCCTGTTTTAATACTTTATTTAGTATTAAAGTTGGCGTTTTAGGCATCTCAACTCAAGCAAAGCGCTAGAACGGGAAAGATGCCTTATATCCGCGCTATTGGTGTCTGTTAACAAATAGTAATTCGAAAAGTACTCATCCGATTTTCATGAAACAAACATCGACTAATAGACCTTGACTAGTTAAGAATGGCTAAGATCTCTAGGTGGTCGAAAAGCTGAACATGAAATGACAGAAAACCAATATGGCGTCTTTGCAAAATTATTGCGTCTCATTTGGACAACTCTTTTAAATAGATGCGCTAAAAACGAAGAACATTAATTAGAAATCAAAATTTCTGTTGTCTGTAGTAGTTGTTGTTCAGTACTATAATAGTAAAAGCTATAAAAATAGAAAATTAAATCGTGAGTATTTTCTAGCTATTCTAAAGCTTTTCTAAAACTCTATATATGTATGAACCTCTACTGTTTCTATTCATAATCCATTCTTCATACATGCAGACAAAAATTTTGTGTTAACGGTGCATATTTTGAATCTATATTATAATATATTATTTTCCGTGTCAGTCACAATATGGCACCGCGTAAGAAAGCCGCAGACAAAACAGTATAGCAGCGGAACGTCGTAAAGCTTATATGAAGGAGTATATGAAAAGGCGCCATGCAAATTCGCAGTACAACAAATGAAGAGCGAAAGCGTGATACATTGGCTCATAAACAAGCTCGGTAGAATATTGAGTGACGCGACAATGAACGACACCGTACCACATGGGTGAACGTAGTTGATTCCAACGTTCTATGAAGAGATTGTCACGGCTAGTTCTGCAAGCAAAACAATCTGGAGTGTTTCTTGCCAAGGTTCTTTGCTGTAATTCAGAAGACGGACACCCTCACTTCTGTCACACTTGCTCGGCTGACATTTCTAAGGGAAAAGTTCCTCTCTTTGCTATCAGTAATGACCTTAATTATGCAACAATAGCTCCTGAGATTGCCAATTTAACTTCCCTTGAAGTGCGATTGGTTGCCGCTCGACATGTTTTTTAAAAAATCTGGTCAGTGTATGGAAATAATGGATAAAAGCGTACAAAAGGAAGAATCATCAACGTTCCAGTTTCTGTGGATATTATGGTTAACTTATTATGCCGTATGCCTTCCAAAGACTAATTTATTCACTTAAGAGTGGGACGCCAAATGAATGTTCACCATAACTACACTGCTAGTAATACAAGACCTGTTTGTGTAATCAGGGCTGCCAGAAAATTGTGCGAACTACCACTATATCAAGAGCACGGAATCGTCCTTATAACTGAATGGGAAACTGATAATCAGTTAACTTTCGAAAATCATGAAGAAGAATCACACATACAGCCTGACCAAAACAACATAAATCCTGGCGGAATTTAGACTCTCATCGCCGATGAGGAAGGAATACGAATTTTTCCAGCAGAAGGAAACAGGCCTGTTTCTATTCTATTTGATATGGATTTCCAATACCTAGCATTCCCTCAAATCTTCGCTGGGTACAAATTAAATCCTAAATATATAGACAAACGTAACCGGCCAATTTCGCTTTCTCGCCATAACATTGTCAAGTCTATGGCAAGGCGATATGATCGACGAGCAGTTGAATATGTGGAACACTTATTATACATGGCCAAATTTCTCGAAATCGGAAAGATAATGAATAACTTCGCCACTTGTCATCGCAAACGCCGCCGCAATCGTGATATTGCTGTAACCGTTGGACAGCTGTTCGACTCTAATTTTGTTGACGTACTAGTGCGGGATGACAGTGCCTACATTATCTTACAAGGAGTTCGTAATTGCGCACACCATTGCCATCCGGAGGGCATACAAGTTCAAGCTATATTGGTCCATCAACTTAATAATCATAGGCACACCCACACACGCAGAATAAAAAACTGGTATAAAATGTAGGTTTGGAATTCTGATTCTTCCAATGGATAAAAGGAGAATTCTAAAGTCATTAGAAGAGAATCATCCTGAGTTAAAGCATCTAAAAAAAAAATTTCGTGCAAGCCGTCAATTTTTGGAACACTTTTCTAATGAGTCTCGCCCTCTGATGGACTTTGATGCATACCTGTCATCAATGAAATATTCACTAGATGAATATTTCTTCGCAATTCGATCGCGACTCAAGAAGCATAATCTGTACTATAAAATATTAATCCACATAGCGAGAAAATCATCCGCATCAATTTGTTATGCCTATGCTCATTGCCGTTACTTAGTTGATTACATCAATAAATGTGACCGTGGATTGAGCAATCTTCTAATTAAAATAATTGAAGATGTTAAAAAGAGTAACAAGCCACTTAAGGAGTGCCTCCAAGCGGTTGGGGGCGCATTCCATGGAAACAGTGAGCTGTCAGTACAAGAAGCAGCGTACAACTGCCTCCAAATTTCAATGAGCATGTCCAGTTGGCTATCTATTTTTATTCAGATTGGGTCTCCTGAGGAAAAAACAGGATTTTGAATAGTTATAAGGAACTAATCGAAATGGATTCGGACCGAAATTATATTTTTGTCTGTTGCCTATTGTAACATTACTCTGATCGACCTGACAGTCTTGAAGGTCTGAACCTAGCTCAATTCAGCGTCTGGTATGCATTTTCTAGAATTATAAAAAAGGCTGACGTTCCGCCTAATGAGGATGATGAATTGACCATAATTACAGCGAAGAGAAAAGAGTTTAATTATTTTGATGATATTTCCCTGGACCGTTAGATGAGCGAGCAGAAGAAACCCGCGATAGTCGAATCGGGAGCGGGAAAGATAACCAAAATCGTCCTAGTGGAGATAAATTTAAACAATATCAATTCCAAGATGGCTGGTGCTTATGAAAAACGCGCATTTAGCGCATGTTCGACAAGCCTCTAGGAAATATTTTTGATAGAACTCGAATCTTTGGTGCGATTTCGATCATTGCAGTTGGAGATTTTTATCAAATTGGACGTTTCTCGCCTCAGCTTTATTTTGGTCTAGATGCAATGATCCAATTGCTGAATTATTAAACGTTTCTCTCTGGCATAATTTTAACTATCATCAGTTGAATACTATTATGCATCAACGAGACGACAAGCTATTTGTAATTGCCCTTAATAACGTGGCTTCAGGAAAAATGACTGATGAAGATTTTACTCTAATTGAGACTCGTACATTTCCCCCCGTCCCTGCTAAAGCTCAAATTAAGAGGCCAATTCATCTTTTCTACACTACGTCAGTGACTACAACAATTTGGAGCTGTCTCTAATGCCTGGCCCGCAAGCGAATAGTCTATCACTTGATAGTGTTAGTGGAGTAGGAAATGAAGCAGGTCGAAAGGCTATACTCAGCTGTGTCCCGCGCAACAATATAAGTCTCTCGGAAACAATGGGATTAGCTCGTAATGTTTTCCTCAAAGTAGGAGCTCGCTATGTTATAACTTGTAACGTGGACATGTCGGATGGACGGGTCAGTTGTCGGAATTTTAAGAAAAATTGATATGGGAATTCACGTTAATAATCCGCAACATGCAAAATTTCTTCGAGTTTGGATCGAATTTGAGAATGAGAGAACTGGTAGACATTTATGAACGAAGCAGAGGCAACTGATGCAGAATTTGAAAATCAACCTTTTTTGAACTCCAGTTGAGCCTTAGAAGTAGATCATTAAGCGGAGACAAAATGGTAGCCTTCAAGTGATTCGTAAACAATTTCCTTAATCCCTGCAGAAGCTACGACAATTCAAGGAGCAACCTCACAAGTAGCAAGGAGCAAACCTATGTATTTGTGAGAGGGCGCTGCTTCACATAGCTTGTTATCGAGTAACAACCTCTATCGGCCTCTTTCTTATTGTGATATTTAAAAAACCTCTCCTCCTTCAAAGACAGATCCACTTTATCTTGATGACACGGCACAGTTCGATCCGCCTCACTCCAACGTAACTGCATCTTAAGAATCGATCGGAGGGACAAGGCTGCTTCACCGGCACTGGACGTCATATGAGAATGACGACATATTTATGAACTCGGAAGTCGATGCTACACTTTACACAGGTCAAAAATTGTTTCAACGTATCAAAAATATGCATTCGATGAAAACGGATCAGTTAGCGTCTCGGCAATGACATTTAGAGATATCAGAATAATTTCAGTGTGTCCTTCTCCTAAATGTCCATGAATGTCTTCTCCACGTATCAATTACTTTTAATATTGAAAACAGTATTAAAAGAAATTTACGCCTGTGATCAAAAGTATAGACTGGCAACGCGTACATTTTTATAATCGTAACAAAGAGGCCAACTTTAATACCCAATCATATTATTAAAACAACCTAATGCAAAGCTAATGCAAAGATTGCGAGTCAAACAAAGTCACTTTTAACACATAATATTTTGTCTCCAATGAAGAAAATCCATTGTAAACTAATTATAAATAGAAATTATGTACTCTTGTAGTATGCATTTAAAATTTCAAGATTGTTAATTCTGTTGAAATATTTTGTAGCTCAGGAGGTCTTGACTTTTTTCGTTTATGTATTTCAAATTGGTATGACGTGTCAATTACTTTCAATAGTATTAAAAGTATTTTTACATCTAGGCATATGGTACACTAAGGAATGTTTCATTACGGCATATTTCAGTGCACTACGGCATAAGGTACTCTACGGCACATTTTGTTTATTTTATTTTATTAAGTGGAGGAAAATTATATGATGATAAAAATCATTTTAGAATCCCATTTCCATCGCATTTGCTGATTTCATCATTATATGGCGTTTTAAAATTTTCCGGTTTATGCCTCAATCAAGACTGATCATGACAAATGGCCGTAACTAACGCTGATCCTCGTTATCTCTTCTTACACTGCTTATACTTCTTTTATACTAACTCTTAACCTATAAGAATTTCTATTGGTTATCTGGAAACAATCTAAACGGAAAAATAAGACCGTGGAATATAACATTTTTATACGCGAAAATAAAATTTAATGACTTGTGCAAAATTAAAATAAAAGTCTTGCGTTATTCTATTCGGGAAAATGTTATGTTGATGTGTGTGTGGGTGTTTTGTTTTGGCGATTTTACAACTATAAATAGCCTTGGAATATATTTACAATTATACGCTTATCGTTTGTAATTTAGTATTACGTAAAAGCGACTTACTAATTTTAAATTGATCTTGAAAATTGTATGACCGCGACTTAATGTTACATTAATATAAATTATATATAATGTGGGAGTGTATCTCAAAATCCAATTTCAATCTTACCTGCGTTGTTTTAAACAAAATCGGTTTATAAATAGCCATATCCCATTATAATTGGCCATATTCCAGAATTACATCGAAATATCGTTTGAGAATCCCATTTCCATCGCACATGTTGAATTTAATCAAGATTTTCTTAATCTAATCTAATACTTTACCTTTTAGAAAACCATTTCCATCGCACATGTCGAAGTTCATAAAAGTCGTTTAAGAGTTAGTCAGGTTCTTTCGTAATTGGCCTTATTCCAAAATTTCATCTAAAATAATTTTAGAATCGCTTTTCCATCGCACATGTCGAATTTCTTCAAAATCCGTTACGAATTATCCAAGTTCCAGAAATTCATCTAAATATCAGTTTAGAATCCCACTTCCATCGAAATTCACAGATTTGTACTTTTTATTGTTTTGGAACATATCATTTCGACCGATGTCCGTATGCTTGAAATTCGATCGAAAAATATCACCGGTGATTTTCTAGTGAAATACGTCACTTTTCGGTGAATTCTAAGAATACTGGTCCAGGATCCGTAAAATGACTGTGTTTATTTTTATCGTCCCATGATTGTTTTTTTTATTTTTTTTCAAGTCGCAGGATCATGTATAAAAAATGTCACTTCAATAAAATTTTAATTTACTTTCAATTTTAGAGAGGTCGTAAACAAAATCCTACATAGATCCTACAATAGTAACGCCCAAACAAATAGGGTTCTTTCCCTTGGACTGCTCAAACGTTTAGCATGGAAATTAATTTGATATATCCAGCCGTTTTGTACGGACGTACATATGTCCGTATGGATTACGAACGTATGTATGTATTGTATTTGGACGAAATACAAAGTAAACACAATGTATTATTTTTGTGGTTAAACTCAGATTTAATTCGCGATTTATGTTACACGTAGCTAAGTAACCAAAATTGGAAAAAATCTCATACCTTCTCCATCATTTGTCATGATTTATTTTTTAACGTTTCTCTTTATCAAAGGTTAATACACTCGCAGCGACGAATTCACCGTGTATTTATTTACAATGGCAAAATTCTTACAATTTGTCAATACCAATAAAAATACTAAATTATAGCAATTCTTGCTGACCCGATAGCTTGGACAACAATGATGGTTTCTTTTTAAAGATGGTTCAAAAATGATAATTTCGCTTGTAAGGTAACACAACACCAACATTTTGTGGGACTGTGGCCGTACTTAATTGATAGAGAAATGTTAACATTTTGAACAATTTTTTTTTTTTTTTTTTTTGTTGATTACAGTTCATATTTATACTCCATACATTTACATTTCCTAACTGCGTTAAAGTGCGAAAAGCAAAAAGAAAAATTTAATTTTAAATTTCGAGGTTAGTTTAATTTATGTACGTATCACACTCGAGAAATGCTCGTTCATTGCGAATGCAGTACAAATAAACGATGTTTATTCATTTAATAAAATTAAAACGAGAAGGAGTTCTTTCTCGCTCGGAATACAAGCACATAATATTTAAATATAAAAATAAATTTTCTGCTTTAAAATATAAAATAATAAATGGAAAATAAATTTAGGGGAAAACTAGAAAAAAATTAAACGTTGTGGGTGTTCAATAATCACGTTAAAGAAGATATATTTATAAATTGTTTGCGACATTTTGCTATATCGGAGTTTCATTGGACAAAAATGTAATATTCTGTTAATAATATAAAAAACCGTGCATTTCTAATTGTATAATTTATAATGGTAATCGGGTACAAGTTGTATATTCAAATTCTTCTATTTGGTTTGGACTAAACTTAATTTATTATAAAATCCTTCAAAATAACATTTAATGATCCCCATTGTTGGTCCTTCAAGTAATCGAAAAAGGTTGATAAGCATTTATCCTGGCTAAATAGTAGGCAGGGGATTTGTAAAATATATAAATCGAAATTCCAAATATCAGCTAAAAATTACCAGCTAGTGTTTTATTAATGTATCCATGTAAATACAATTAAATCGAAAAGAACTTTACGAAAGATTTACACAAATATGAATTTACGTATTTTAGTTTTGAGTATCGCAGAGTTGGTAGAAATCGGTTATAAGTCCTCTATTTTAAGTTATCCCGTTTTTACGCAGAGTGTTATGTGCAGCCACCGTCTTGATAAAGAGTTGCGCACTCAATTTTCGATATCATTGCAGTTCACCAGAATATATATTTAATTACCAACACAGGGTATTTCATTTAATCAAAAATTGTATAAAATTGAAATGTGATACACTCAATTTTATTACACTCAATAGAAATTTTATTTGCAATACACTATGGTCTGTTTTATTAGAAATTTTGATAATTGAATCATAACTGCGATTAAAAAACGAACACACATTAAAAGCATATTTTTAGATTTTCAAGTAACTGTTTTTAGGAGAGCGATAGATCTTTGGTGAGGTGTAATTATTTTAAATGAAAATTCCTTGGTTAATTTCGATTTTCGTGTAAGGAATTGTTATTTTAAAATTATCGTCGTTTCACCTAATCATTATAAATTATACAATTAGAAAGCAATTTTTTTGCAAATTGTATTATAACCTAAATTTCACAAACGATTTATAAATATATCTTGTTTAACGTGATTATTGAACACCCACAGTGTTTAATTTTACATGTCGACTGATATCACTTGAAATCAATTTCCAAATTTTGAATATCTGGGGGCCTATTCTCGAATTTCACATCCATTTTCCACATGTGGACATCTGTCAAAGTTGTCAAAAAATGGTTCGAAAATTGTAATTCGTATATAAAACACATGCGGCATTGACATTTTCCTATATGGGGAATTTTTCCACATGCTTATACCCATTCGGAAATATTCCCTTAGTACCGAAAAAATTCAATTTTTATGAGTTTTGACAGATGTCCACATGTGGAAAATGGATGTGGAATTCGAGAATAGGCTCCCTGTTGCGTATATTTAACCCCGTCGAAATTTCGCAGTATAATGTCTAACATTTCTGTTGGTTTTGGAATGATAATTTTATCGATCGGTGTGATTTGTATTTATTGATTTATATAAACGACCAATAATGGAACGTATAAATAAATAAGGACCAATTATA
The DNA here is from genome assembly GCA_958295665.1 of Tipula vernalis. NCBI lineage: Eukaryota > Metazoa > Arthropoda > Insecta > Diptera > Tipulidae > Tipula > Tipula vernalis. The sequence goes on from OY282558.1 coordinate 269,812,458, forward strand.
TGAGGGTATAAATAAATAAGGGCAAATAAATGAGTTTCGAGGAATTTATATCATAAAAAATGGAATTGAACTCCGAAAAATTGGCTAGTTAATTCCAAAAAAAAATGGAATTAAACTCGCTATCGCTCAGGTTGCAAATTTCATTTTCGTATTGCAATGACTCGTTTTCTCTACTTGTTATACAATATACTATTATCCACTTTTGATATATAATAGCCCGATAACTATGCTAACTAACTCATTGTTATTGTATAACCCAAGCTGGTAGGGGCAACGTGAGTTATATTTTGGATAACAAAATGTTGAGTAGTCATTGAAAAATTATTCGTAGCCAAATTGAATGAAAAACTATATTCAATTGTCCAAAAAGTAGTTAAATTAAAGTGACAATTTATAGAACGGTCACTATGATAAAATGTACATATTTCAAAATTCAATGCTGCAATGAGAAAACACAAAATGGAACTATTTCTTATTAATTTACGAAATTTATTTCAACAAAAGTGGATAAAACGTTGTATGCCATAAATAACTACTGTCCATGACTAACGTATAATACATATAATCATTATACGTTTGTTTCTTCAATTATAATGTTATCCATTATTCACTGCTAGTTTATCTAGTAGTCTCTTCTTCCATTATTCACTACTACCAAGTAAAAATTTCATTTTTGAAATTTTATCTAGTAGTTTTTGGCCATTTTCATTATGATTTAATTGTGACGTCAAAATGTCGACGGTAACTATTTTAGGATTATTTAAAGGATTTGATTATAAAATACAATATTTTTTATCGGCCGTGGACAAAGTACCGTGTTATACTCGCATATAATGGCAGTTATTCACTCAGATGATTTACGACACTCGCCTACCGGCTCGTGTCGGTAAACTTCATCTTCGTGAATAACAGCTATCACTATATGCTCGTTGAATAATATAATATTCTAAATAGGATGTATAATGTTAAACCCGAAAAAAAGAAATCACGTTGGCATGCCAATAATTTAATTCTGTATCACAGACGGAGCGCGGAAATTGGTTTGCTGCAAAAACAATTTGTTGGTAAACGGCTATCTTATAATATACTCATTCATACTTTTGTTTCTTCAATTATAATATTATCCATTATTCACTGCTAGCAGTGATTAATCATTAATCACCGCATCCCCAATGGACTACTTATAACTTTTGCCTTACAGGATTATATGAATTAGAATTTCCAACATAACGAACTAAAATTTTTGTTCGTTATGTTGGAAATTCATACAATCCTGTAAGGCTAAAGTAGAAGGTATTTCATTGTGGATGCGGTGTTATTCATTTTTGAAGTTTTATCTAGTAGCTCTTGCCATTTTCATTATAATTAAATTGGGACGTCAAAATGTTAGCGGAAAATATTTTAGTATTATTCAAAGCATTTGATTATAAAAAAAAATACATATACAATATTATTTATCGGTCATGGACAAAGTTTCGTCTTCTAATCGCATATAATGACTGTTATTTACTCATATGATTTACGACACTCGCATATCGGTCCGTGTCGGCAAGCTTCATCTTCGTGAATAACAGCTATCATTATATGTTCGTTGAACAATGTACTATTTTCGTGCTTATTTATGTAGTTGCTATGAGTTTATTGTAATAAATTTACATTGCAGACTGCTTTTAAGCAATATACCATTGTTTTACCACATGGGTAGTGAAAAAATATTCTATTTTAAATAGTAAGTAATTGAGTATTGAATCTTTGAATAAGTAAATCATCTGAATGAATAACAGCCATTATATGCGAGTAGAATACGATACTTTATCCACGACCGATAAAAAATTATATTTTATTATCAAATCTTTTAAATACACCTGAAATAATTTACGTCGTCATTGTGACGTCTCAATTTAATAATAATGAAAATAGCAAGAGACTACTAGATAAAATTTCAAAAATGAGATTTTATCTAGTATGTATGTTGAACTGATCTGTAACCTCGATAAGAGATGAGAGACAGTTCTGGACTACTTTCGACGTGAGGTAATGCGATTGCATCGCTTTAATTGCAGCCTGACTGTTCGTATATATGCGAATATCACAAGCCGATATTACTTTATACCTCAACCAGTCTACGACTTCCTTTATGACAGTTACTTCAGCTTGAGAAATACAGAAATGCTGCAGCATTCCCGTCCCGTTTTGAACCATCAGTGAATAAGTTTTTAACTCCTGGTTCCAAAATTGCACCCATCATCCAGTCCTCCCTGGATGGGATCCTAGTTCGGAACTTTGCGTCGAAAGATAGTGACGGGACAGTATCGTCGGTTGTCTTGGAAATTTGTTTGTTACACAAGATAGATGAGTGCCCTGTATTGTTGCAGGTTCACATTGAGGTGGATTTCAGTCGTGTGACAGTATAAGCTGCTAACTGTTTCCCCAAGATATCTAGAGGAGTCTCCAATGCCTGAGTGGATGTGCCAGTCAGTGAACCACTGATCCACAGAGAAATTGTTCTCTGAACTTTTGTCAACAGCTTTTGGTTGACATTTTTGTCCAGAGCAGGCCACCAGACTGTTACCCCATACAAAAGTGTCGGTCTGACTGCTGCGGTATAAAGCCAATGTACGATGAGGGCTCTGGCTCCCATCCTTTTTCCAATGGGATTTTTTGCAAGTGTATATCGTTACCGTAGCTTTCTTTACCCTTTCCAGAATATTATGTTTCCAATTTAATTTACTATCCAAAACGAGACCAAGAAAGTCAAGCTGAACCCATTTAAAGTGGGAGGATCGATATGAGGAAGTTTATATTTACTAGAGAAGAGAACCAATTCGGTTTTGCGTGGGTTCACATTCAACCCACAGCCATTGGCCCATAATGAAAGAATGCCCAGGGCATTTTGCATAAGCTCACTAAGTTTGACGGGATATTTGCCATGTAGAACGATAGCAACCACCTTGAAGCCACTTTCCACTAGTCTTAACAATAGGTCATTTATGAACAAGTTGCAAAGTATGGGGGACAGTATGCCATCCTGCGGCGTACCTCTGCTTGCAAATCTTCTGGCGGACGATTCCCCCAAACTGGCATTTATTATCCGGGGGTTAAATTACCTTACTGTTTTCCCTCTTGATAATGATAATGGTTCATACACATACAAACCGCTACAAGAAAAAATGTTTAGATAAAAGATCCCTTGTATCCGTCGTTCATGTTCCCCAATTGGTTTTTTGCTGTGTAAGTGATTAATTATTTTAGTCATTTTAATGAATAAATCATCTTTCAAAATACTTATATGAAAATCTAGGCATCGAAACCGAGAAACTATACAAATTCTCACGAAAAGTGTAAACAAAAAATTGAAAAAATCTTTGTGGGAGCCCCTCGCTCCGTGGTCCGATCACTTTGAAAATTTAATAGAAAGTGTTTTCATCAATTAACAAATAAAACAAATTTTCACACATAGTGTACAACATTTTCAAAAAATTTGTATGGGAGTCACTCGACCCCGGAGTCTGATCCCCTTGATAATTTAATTAAAAGTGTTATTATTGAAGCCAAGAAAGTATACAATTTTTGACACAAAGTGTAAAAAAAATTCAAAAATATCTATGAGAGTGGGCAAGTTGGTGAAAACAATAGAAACAATGTTTGCGAAAACATATCCAATATTACTTTTGTACTCTTCATGCAAAAGAATTTATTTAATTGCATCATTATAAATCAGAACAAACTCCCTTTCAATAATGATGTATTTTACTCCCCAGGGGCTAAATTAGATTGGTTACTAGTTAACCATACAAAATTTCTATTTAAACTCAAATTTTCATTCGTCCATACGAACACTAAACTTTTAATGGCTTCATAATTTAAACTGCGCCTGAGAATTCTTATGTTAAATTATGAATATATTCCACACATGACGTAGAAAAGCGACACAACTCAAAAAATTGAGTTTTTGAGATAATTCGTTAAAAAGATGCGCAATGATCGATTTCGTAACCTGACAAAGTGGCGTTTTCATATTTATTTTACAAAGCGAGAGACGGCTTAATTTTCTGATCCTCCTTTTTTTGACGCCTATAAAGAATAGGGTAGTAAAATCGAAATTAGCGTTTTTTCTTTTGCTGTCCTGAAAAATTTGAAATTTTGAGTTGTGTCACTATTCTCTGTCACTTACGATATCAACTTATTCTTATTTGGTTCTTATAGACTTTGGCGATTTTTTTTGAGATTATGTTTCTTTTTCTTTGTACTTTTAAATAAAAAATCTATCAATTGGCATACATGACAACTGTTTTGATACAATAAAGGAAAACATCTTCAATGTTAAGATTCTTCTTTACCTAAATACTATAAAAACATTTTACTGTGGGTTTATTATTATTGTTCAATTTCTTTCGTCAGCCATTTGATTAAAATGAACTGATCGAACTATTCTAGTTCATGTTCGGTCAAACTGTCCTATTCATGCTGTTAAGCACTTGATGTGATATGAAATTTTACATATAAAAATGACAAAAGCAAAACCAAAAATAAAAATTTACCGCTAAATTTTACTTTGTAGCACGCAGTTTAGCTAGCGAAAATTGAATTGTTTGTAATATCACTTAGTAGATGCCTCTGTTTTACCTTTAAACATTTTTTATTGCATTTTTAACTTGATATACGATTAACGTGAAGCTGAATTTTGACATTTCATCATTTGAGTTTTTTGTTCTAATTTTCAATCGCCTTCAAAATCTATAAACTTATTTTTTTATGTGCTATTTTATTTGGAGAACAGAGAAAATTTCATTTTTTACTGCGTACTGGGCTTGACTCTGTACAGTCAATACTTGAAACAATTTGTTTGAATGAGCTGCAGCGACTTCATTTGAAGAAACTTACACTGCTTCGAATTAAGCAAGATACCTTGTTACTTTAAAGCATATGCATATGGTTGTGTCTCTTAACCTGCCACTTTTTCTAAATTAGATAATGTAAAAAAAATGACGACGAATAAACCGATGAATAATCTATCTAGAAATATTTCATTATTTTTCTGCCGTAATAGAATACTTGACGAATATAAAGCAATGCAGCCAAATTAATCCAAGCGCGTTGACACTTTTTTATATGAATGATTGCTCCGAATTATAAAAGAGCAATTCACCTATTATTTTTAATATTTCATTTGGGGGATTTTTTTTTTCTGGCGCAAAGTTCAAATTTGCCTTTCACTACTTCGCCTTCGTTGTTCAATAAATCATTATTTTGGTGCAAAAATAAAATAGAAGAAATATATGAAAACAAAATATATTTTAAGATGACACATTTACAGTGTGCTACCATCTCGTCCTTGATACATAAGAAAGTGCAGAGAGAGAGGCCTTGCTTGAATAATTGTCTTAACAAAACAAAAACTTCTCTTTTAACATTGCTATTATTCAAATCAACGGAATCAACGGGGGAAAATAATCACTCAGATATCGGCTTTTCTTTTTAAATTCTTTGAAGACCAGATAAATTGGTATAGGAATTTTCTTAAAACTAAATTTAAATTCATGATGTTTTAATTTTTTGAAATTCCGACCATAAGTCTTTTATTTTTGTAGCTTTTGACAAAAAAATTACACAATTGTATATTTATCTATGTATATATAAAAAAAATAAATATTAAACTTATAGAATGAAACTAAACAAAATGGAGAAAATTTATTTTCAGCTTCTGTTGTCATCATATAAGTTGAATGATTAAAAATATAAACAAAAGCAAACATTTTATTATTTTTTATCAAATGGTTTTTCATTTGAATGAAATAAAAATGAAAATGCAAAAGAAACGAGCAAAGATAAATTTGCCGTAGGAAAATTCTGTAATTTTCTGTTAGAATAGAATTTTTCGTTTTTTGTTCGTTCTTATCGATAGTGTAGTATGTTCGTTCTTGAGTATGTTGCGATACTAAAGCCATGTACAAGAGTACAAATAAGCGCCTCATTATTTCTATATGCTCGAGTGCTTGGCTTAATGATGCTTCTTCAGTTTTTTTGTTTTTCTTTAAACTTAAAATTGAATCATTCATCTTAAATTTTTTTGAATGATTTACTATTAAAAGATGCTCTGTTAAAATGGATTTTCACTATTTATTCGGCATATGCACGGTTTCACAAAAAATAGCCAATCTTCAATACTACTTCTTTTCTTTTTTTTTTATGAAATTGCGGGTTGTTTCGTAATACAAATTCAATGCAATTTAATTATATTTTTTAACATAGACATATTAATAGCCTTTAGCTCAATATTTAGCTGAGCGAAATTGGGTAGTCAAATATATAGATCTCCGAATAACATGTTCATGGAAAAAAGAAACAAAATTAAGATGGATTGAATTTGTATTATGAAAAAAAAAACCGCCATTTCTTTTTGTTTTATTTAGGACTTAAGACGTGTACGATTTCTGTGCGAAATAATTTTTTTGTGATAAATTAATGTTAAACTGTACCCAACCAAATTATCACAGCACCGGTGTGTTATAATTTTGACATGTCCGTAATAATTCTTGTTTCTGTGCCGGTCTACCGGTGAAGTGTACAAAATAAGTTTTATATACTTTAATTTAATTTTTTTTATATAATATAATAAGTTCCAGCATTTTCTAGTGTCCAGCATTTTGTGAACATTATCACAAACTGTGGATCTTGACAAGCCCATTGCTGCACCTACAATTCTACAACTAGTCCCACTTACTAGCCCCAGAAAAACTATCATTAGTTCCATTTCCGGTCCCCAACCAAGGTTTTTATTGGGCAAGAATTTGCTAATCGCGATGAAAGTATTAGACGATATCCTTAAATCCATTCTCGTCACAGGATCATTATAACTAAGTATTTAATTAACAATACGTTTGTTGAGGGAATTGTGTACATTATGTGTCGCTGCAAAGAATGAATTTGGTTAATATTTATAAATACTAGAGAGCAATACCTAACATACATACCTGTAAGTTTAAATGTATCATATCTCGCGGTTTAGGAGATCCATTATTAAAGGTCGTGCAAAGTTCCGTGTTCTTCTCAATTAACACATGTAACCCGAATTCAATAGAAATAATACCAAATTTGGATAAAATTCTGCCTCTATCATTTTTATATATACACTTTTAAATAACTCTCTACGTACTATTTGTCGTTTGTTATATTTTCTTATGTCAAATTTATTATGTCAAAATTATTTCAGTATTCGGACAGCAAATGAACTTATTTCAAATATGGAAGAGAAAATTATTTCACTAATGTCAAATTTATCACAAAAAAATTATTTCGCACAGAAATCGGACACGCCCTTGACAATAAAACTAAATTCAGCAATACATAATACTTAAATTTCATGTCATGTCAATTAGGTGATACAATTAGAACTTCTGCTCTTTCAAACACATTTTGATATTTTCAAATTGGACAAATTTTGGAAGAATATTTATATTTTAAAGTCAGTAGAGACTTTAAGTCCTAAATTTCGATAAATAAAATTTAATCTCTCTGATAATTTCGATATTTGGTTTTTAAATTTTAGTTAAAAACCTAAGCGATTTCTAAATCGTTAAATTCTAGTGAAGTCAAGCTAAAGTATAATTTTTTTACAAGTTTAAGCAATCGCTTAGAGTTTTTAACTAAAATTTAAAATACATCTAAATATCGAAAGAATCAGAATAAAATAGGGCAATCTTTACCGTACAAAGGCAGTATTGATATTCCCTTCTAATTAAAATTTATTAATTACAAAAATTTGGTGTGAGACCCCCTCCCACTGAACTGTTATAATAAATATGAAAAATTAGTATATGTAATATGAAAGTGATATAAAGTAAATCAAAAATTTAAACCAACACATTAAAACGAAATTGAATATTTAAATTTTCATTTTTGATTTTATTTGTTGCCTAATAATTAGTGGAAGTTCATTAGAAACGATGGCATGGTAACTAAGAAATATTTCGTAAAATGTTCGAGAAAAATGTAAAATATCGAATACGAACTGATGACTATTTCTGAAACTGCGCATCGATGTCCGCTCCGCCAATAAAATACGGGTAGAACTTTAAATACATGAAGATGTTGCAATGGTAAAACTTTCAAATTCAAAAAGAATCCAACAAAGATTTAAAAAACATAATACGAATAGCGCGCTTCAGAGCTTTAATGTTGCCATAATGCAGCCTAAGGCATAATAAATTTAAATAAAACTGACCGAGAAGGAGGTCTTCGTAGTAAATATAAAAGTTCCATGAAAGTAATTGAAAGTATTAGAAGAAAACTAGAATTTAACATAAATAATCGAACAGATTCAATTAATATACATGAATTAGAACAGTTATTCAGGGTGGGCGACAGTTCGTCGAAGAGGATAGACATGTTTTTTCTATCCTCTTCAAAAATTTAATTTTATTTTATTTTATTTTTATTTTTGTTTCTTATGTATATACTTTATATACTCGTACATAAGTATATACAGATTAATTTTAAATTTTAAATTAAATTCTAATTAAATTAATTTTAGTGTATTAATAATCCAGTGTAGTGAAAAAAAATTAAACTAAAGTGTAAAAAGTCTAGTATTTGGATAGTATTGAAATAAATTTTAATTTATATAAAATAAGTCGAAATAAATTTGGTATTAGATTTTATTTTTACGAACACTTATTTGTATTCTTATGTGTGGTTTTGTGTATATTTTACAATCGACACTAATACATACTTATAATTTGGTATATAAAAGGGCCATAAATATGTTTGTGTACTGTGTAGCTGTGTCGTTTTCTCTTTACACGGTTTCTGTGAAGGAAGTGTGCGTGGTTTTGTTGGTTTTTGTATTATTAAGTACAAACAACAACGAGAAAGAGAATATTTACGTTGGTTTTGATACAGCTGTCACAAGTATTCTACTATTGTGTAAAATGGGCACTAATTAATACATGCATACATCTTGATTTATATATGGCAGGATCAACAATATGGTTGTACAGCAGCTTGTTCGCTCTTTACACGGATTCTGTGAGGGAAATGTAGTATGTTTTGTTGGTTTATGTATTATAATGCACAAACAACAACAAAAAAAGAATTTTTTGAGTTGCTGTTGATACAGTTGTCACAATATTTTACTGTATTATCTTTAGGTGTATTTGTATGTACTATAAGGTCTACTGATACGCACATGAGGGATGGTAGAAAATGTTTGCCGTCAATGTGTGTTGGTGGTTTTAGTATGTTTTTGGTTTTTAGTATATAAGATTTTGTTACTTGAATGCAGGTGTTGTTGATCTCTTTGTGTTTTTGTGTATTCACGAAACAACTATGATATTATTGACATCATGCATTATTTGAACACAATGAGATTTTGTATATTCGACTCAAATAGGATTTTTATACTTTGTATAATCGAATTGGTTTGAGTCGAATTAGAATTGGGAGCTGTCTTAAAAAATTCATTTGAACGGTTTATTTAGGTGGGATTAATAAATGTTTTTACAGGGTATTACATACTGAATCAAATTGTTTTCTAATTAATTTAATTAATATTATAAATTATATATTGTCTAAATAAATAAATGAATAGATAAATGAAATTGCGAATTTAGAAATGTTGGTTTAAATTAAGTTAAGATTTGATTTTTAACACAAAATGATGAGTTCATTTATGTGAAAAAGTGGAATTATGTTAAAAAATTTTGGAAGGAAAATGTTTTTGAGTTTAATGGTTGTCTTAATGGATTTAATGAAATTTAGATGGTGGGATGTATACACCATCGTCATAATTACGTATATGACACATCGATACATTTTTAAGAAAGTAAGGGTTCATTTTCATTGCATTTATTTATTGTTTTATTTACTTTGCATGCTTGATTTGGCAGGGAATGAGGTCCGTGAACTCAGTTAAAATTTTGAATATATGTATTGATGTTAAAATTTTGAATATATGAGATCAAATTTCTGAATTATTGATTAGGTGAAGGTTTTTGGTGGCGGTGATCTCTTCAATTGGTGAATGATGCTAATTGGATTTTTATTTAGGTAGTCTAATATTTTATAAGTTTTATTTTTGAGTTGCGAAAATGACTAAGTTGAAGCAAATCATTTGAATATGTACACTATCAGACATAAATATTTGGATGACGTCCGGGATTAATCACTGGAACTGATTTTGGGGTAGATGATTTTGCTACTCGTGCAAATTACCTGCAAATTACCGCTCAGTCGGCTTAGTTAAAGTCGTGGGCGCCTACAACCTTGCTTATTTGTGTTGATCTGGTTTCAATAAATTTCTTTTTATGAAACTGATGCTACCGTTTGATATTACAGATTGTGGGGATTTATTTTGATAAGTTTCTTGTCGTTGCAATGCTTTTATTATCAATTTTTAACGCTTTCATCTTTTTCTTTGGAGAGGCTCATTTTTCAATTCCTAAATTAAATTTGTGAATATATAGTTAAAATTTTTGTTCTAAAATATCAAAAATATCTTCTGCTAAAATTAATCACTTTATTGGTATTTAATTGTAATTTATATTAATGTTGCTAGTTCGTTGAATATTTATGTATATAGATTGAAATATTATACTAATTAAATGAATAGCATCGTACGTTATCTAGGATAAGGGAAATGCCCTTTTATATGATAATGTAAACTACATTGCATTGCAAAAATATTTGAGGTATTGATGAAAATATTTCAACACTTTTTGTCAGTTTAGTTTAATTTAATTATATCAAAGTGTCATAGTTTGTTCGGGTATTTTTGTCTGATGATCTAGTTGATATTAAGTATATTTAATTATATATAATTGTTAGATCGTCTCCAAGCTACAGAAATATTGGTGAATTCTCGCTCAACATCCAGAAACTCCAAGCAGCAGTTATGTAGCGCAGAAAATGTATTGTTCTTGTGATATCTATTTTATTTTATTTATCACTAACTAATTTATTTAAGTAAATTTCTATTAATTAAGTATTAAAGCAATTTAGTTTTCAGTGATACTTGGGAAACTCTAATTGTGTTTTATTAGTAAATATCATATATAGGTACATGTAGTACTTAACTAATTATTGATTTTCTAGACTTTTTTGCGTAGTATTATGATCAATGTTTAAATTATATTATATACTTTTATAAATAAATAATTAATTTGAACATTATTAATTTCCTTTTTTCTAGATTTGTAGGAAATTGCCGATTAGTTTAAATTTAATAGTATGGTTAAATATATATTTTCAACTTTTTAGTTTTAAATCTAGTTGCAATAGGTAAACAATTAATTAACTATTTACAGGAGAATGGTAACTAATGGAACAAGTACTGTGAATTTAAATTATAACTTAACAATTTAAAATTTTTAAACATTCTTCTAGAATTTTAGCTTAGAATTGGGAGAGTTTACATAGGCAATTTCATAAAATGTTAATTTTTGTAATACTTGTATGTAATATATTAAAATACTAAACTAATTAATACATTACATACAATACTTGTATGTAATGTATTAATTAATTTAGTTTAAAAATATTTAAAGGTTTCTCTTCCTTAATTTGCTAATAAATAATTCAATTTTCAGAATATAACATAGTTCCAGAATCAATCTTTACTATGGGGATTAAATTAATCCTGAATTTCAGAATTAGATTTGACTTTGATATTATGGTGATTTATTAATTAATATTAGTTTTCAGAATTGCCTGGGAAATAATATATTGATTTTATTTGTTGAGTCTTGATATACTTATAGTAAGTACCTTACTGAGTTATTGATGATTTTAGGCTGTTGTGGTGCTGTAACATTAACACTTTTAAATTATTTATTAAAATTTTATAAAATAATTGAATTTTTAATTATTTATTCTCTTTTTCTTAATTGGTAGGAAATTTCTGATTAGTTTTAAGTAAAATTTTATGTTTAAAATGGTTTTTAACGTTTATTTTAATTCATGTCGCAATACGTAATAATTAATTAATTAGATATAGAAGGACCATGAAAAATGAAATAAGCGCTGTTTTTGTAATCTTAGCTTAGGAATTTTAAATTTTTCTTAAATATTTTATCAGGTAAATTAATGAAAGGCGGACAGGATAAATTACAACATTAATAATTTTTTAAGTCCTGATATAAATTTAGGGAGTCTTGAGTATCCGGCCCTGGATTCCAGAGAAATGATCATCTAATAATGTAGTTAGATTGTGCTGTCTTGTGCTAACCTATTTATTATATATTGCACTAATAATTTACTAACTATCGATCGCATTGGTGTCTGTAACCGGGTCGAGCCTGTCCCAATTAATAATCCTATCCAATCCTTCGGTTTTGTTATATTTATGTGTACGGGTGTACGGCATGGGCCCGGGAGTCGGGAGATCCTGCTATAATGCCTGGTCGTACACTCTCAGTCAATCAATCAATCAATCAATAAAATGTTAATTTTTTGTAATGTGTATTATATTCTGTTTTGTTCATTAATATATTTTAATTAATTTAGTTTTAAAATACTTAAAGGGATTTCTTTTTTAATTTACTAATAAATAATCCAATTTTCAGAATAAACATAGTTCTAGAATTAATCATTATTATAGGGATCAAAATTAATCCCGAATTTCAAATTTAAATTTTAGTTTGAATCAACCCTCCAGGATTAATAAGTAGTGAATAAGCTGTAGTTTAGAAATTGTGTTGTCCTGTGCTAACTATTTTTACTATATACTATATAATTACTAACAATTCACTCTTATCCTTCGGCGGGGGATGGATAAATTGGTGTACGATGTGTGCTCGTGAATACTGAAGATCCTGTTATAATAATTATTCATTTAAGTAATAAAATATTGTTATTATGATGTTTATTAATTAAATTTAGTTTTCAGAGTTGTCTGGGTATTGTATGTTAATTTTATTTGTTGATTCTTAATATAATTATAGTACCTGATTGAATTATTGAATTATTAATAAATCTAGGTATTGTGGTGCTGTAATATTATCATTTAAATCATTATATATAAATTTTATAAAATAATTGAATTCATAATTATATATTTTCTTTTCTGGATTTTGCTGTCTTGTGCTAACCTATTTATTATATATTGCACTAATAATTTACTAACTATCGATCGCATTGGTGTCTGTAACCGGGTTGAGTCTGTCCCAACTAATAATCCTATCCAATCCTTCGGTTTTGTTATATGTATGTGTACGGGTGTACGGCATGGGCCCGGGAGTCGGGAGATCCTGCTATAATGCCTGGTCGTACACTCATAATAAATCATAAAAGTTTAATTTCAACTTTATTTAATTTAATTTTATCTTTAATTTGTTATGTAATTTAATTTAATGTATATAACGAACAAACGCTTATAATGATCATATAGTTTTGTCATATAGTTGTGTGCCTTGAATTTGCACGAACACTTATTTTTTCTTATACACTACAAACAAAGAACTACGTTTAAAACGTAAACGAATATTTGATTAAAATGAACAGCCGGCTATAGTGAACAAAATTGTGTCCCTTGAGTGTTCGCTATAAGCGAATTTTACTGTAATTATAATTATAATTATAATTTTAGCTTAGTAATTTTAGATTTTCTTAATTATTTTATCATGTAAATTAATGAAAGGCGAACAGGGGGAAATTACAAAATTAATAATTTTTAATTTAGGTTTAGGGAGTCCTGAGTATCCGGCCGTGGATTCCAGAGAAATGATCATCTAAAAATGTAGTTAGATTGTGTTGTCTTTTGTGCCGTCTATTTACTAACTATCGATCGCATTGGTGTCTGTAACCGGGTCGAGTCTGTCCCAACTAATAATCCTATGCTATCCTTCGGTTTTGTTATGTGTAAACGGGTGTACGGTGTGTGCCCGGGAGTCCGGGAGACTTGCTATAATGCTTGGCCGTACACTCACAATCAATCAATCAACAATGAATTAGAACAGTTATTCAGGTCACAAGAACTATTATGATACTTTATTATTGTAGAAATATAATGCATAACAAACATAATTTTGGTTTTCTCACTTAAAATTAATCAGGCATAGACAAACCTCTTTCTTAGAATTAGCAGGTCAGTGTTAAATAAACCAAAATAGCTGGGACTTTCGTGTCAAGCAGGCGCATTTTGTTTTAATTTTTTTGAAAAACAATAAATTAATTCAATATTTTTCCTAATCAAATTAAAATAAGCAAAGTTATGTTGTAAAGTACCCCAAATAAAAGGATGCCTTCAGGAATGTGGAAAATAACCAATTTTTAGGAAATCTGGTCAAAAATTCACAAGCTGCCATTTTACAATGTTAGAGAGACAAGAGAATCCACAATATTGCTTGAAGTAATGGTATCGCTGCTTGCTTTGGCCGTGCCATAGTTGCAGAAATTGGATGTATCCTCGTTTTTGTACAATGACACCCTGTTGTAAATGAGCTCCTGCTCAAAATAGAGTGTCTCAAAATTTAAGTTCATAATAAATAAATAAATAAGCTCAAACACGTATCGTCAGCGAAAGGCCCTACTTGAGCATGCAAATTTGCTGTAAATATGGAATTAACATAGATCAAAAAGAATAAGGGCCCAGAACAGAATCTTGAGAAAAACCTACATAAATGTTCAGGACATAATGGTTATTCTTAGCGTCATTAACCTTTACACTATTATTCCAGTTCGATTGATATGATCTATGCTGACATATCATGCTGACAACTATACTAATAATAAAATATTTCTCTAGAAACGCGTCACTACTAAATTTCATAACTTTATCCATTATCTTGTAGATAAAGGTAGAGGTTTATGACGAATTTATTCTGCTCTATTTAGAATTTCTTTTAATTCCTACGTTCCATTGCTTTCGCTTCTCTAATTGGGTATCTAGGAAATAACTTTCAGTAAAAAATCATGGTGAAACTAATAAGAATAAGAATGTGTTTTTGTCAACTTCAACCTATTGGGGAGTCATCTGAAATGCGGTTTAATAGATTTACAGGATAATCCGAAATAATATGAATATAATACGAAGTGATGATAATCTGAATACGAAGGATTCGATCGAGAAACCATATTCTTGGTAACAAACATCAATTTTAGGTGAGGTCAGGTTTTCTGATTTTGCGCAAATGGTTCAAACAAAGTGCTAATTGCGTAATTTTGATCTGCATGGCAATACGTTTATATGGCCGGAAGTTAAATGGTTAGAATGCTCGGAAAATTATATTGTTATTCTAAATAATTTTTATTTAAGTTTGGTTTCTGCTGTAGTTATTTTTATTTAAGTTTAGTTTCTGCATGATACCTCTTTCCTCCTGAAACTAATTTACTCTACTTACTCTACCTGCTCTATATGTACTGAGACCCATCCAATTTCTCTTGAATTTTCCGAGTACACCAGATTTTTGGTAGCGATGTTAAATTCACTTAACTTTTAATTTGTTCTGGTACAACTTTCTTATTGTTGAATCAGTTCATACTATCCCAAACAACGTTATTATCAATATGTTCGGAATTCCACGGTAGTTAAAATATTTCCTTATATTATTACTATTTCCATTGTTGCTTTTATACATATTAGTTAAACCCTTGGTTAAATCCAATATACATTTATTGACTTTTTGACTACTCGATTGCAGTTTGTATTGCTGCCACTTTACACACTTAACTTCCATACTAATATTTAATATTTTCATGTTTTTAAATTTTATTTCAAGCGAATGTTTTAACTGTTAAGAATGTTTTAGATTTTACAAATCAAGTATGTTGATCCTAAACTGATTATTTGTCTGAATTTTGAAATCCATTGTATCACCAAACTATTTGTTTAAAAGTTTTATTGCTTAAAAATACATGTCTTTGTATGTCAACCTGCCTTTCTACTTGTTAACTTGTATTTTTTTTTTTTTTAAATTATATTTAAAAATAAAGAATGTGACTCATTTTACTTTCTTTTACGTTAGTAAAATGAAGTAAAGTAATCAGTGAAAATTTTCGACCGAGAGATTTTTTGGGATTTATCTGTTTTGAGGTCTGTCTGTCGGTCCGTCGGTTTGTCTCTGTCCTCTCTATCCCAGTTGATTTTACCAATCGATCTGAAACTTTATATTCAAGCTTTTTTTATTAATTTGAAAGTCCCATGAATTTGAGTGAAAATCGACCAACTTTAAGTTGCAACTCCCGTGGCTCAGAAAATTTATTTTGCAAATATCTCAAAAAGTAGCAGGTTTACAGAAGAACTATTGAAGGGTGATCCATCTAAAGTTTGCAATTTAATTTAGCTCTAAATTCAAAGACGAATGAATATTTTTCAAAGCGGTTTGTTTTATTAGAAAGGGTATACATTGCCTTTAAGTATGGAACACAATTTCATTCAAAAAACTTCCACAGCTGGCTTTACAGTCGCCATTCTGTCAATTCAATTTTTCAGAATATTTTCGATTTTATGGACTCCTATCTCATCAATGGCAACTTCGATTTGATCTTTCAAGTCTTGGATAGTCTCTGGATGGTTAGCGTAACACTTATCCAATAACAATCCAGTTTCAAGAAATCGCTTCACAAATTGATCCACAAATTGCCTTGTAGGCATTTCAATTCTATTGAATTTTCCACGTACATTTCTTACAGTTTGGGTAGAAAACTCACCACTTTGAAAGTAAGTTTTCAATACTTTCCAAATTTGTTCAAGCGTAAAGTGACCCATTTCGTAAATTTCAAAGATTAAACTAATTTTCTGTCATAACACGAATGACGTATTGTTGCCACACTCGAAATAGCCAGTAGTTGAAATTTCAAACGCTCTCACGTTGAATTGAAACTGCAAACGTTTCTCAAAATTCCTGTTCGTAAAAAAAAGTCGTGTTTTGCGTGTACCTATTTTTTATTTGTTTGTTTAATAGTAAAATTATTAAGCTTTAAAAAATAAAAAGTTAAAAGGACGGCCTTTTCGAAAGTCATGAAAAATGATATTAATGATAATGACACAAACCCCTACAATCGGTTATGTAATTTCTGAAAATTTGAGTTTTGAAGAAAAATGAGAAACAAAAACGGTGAACCGCTCTGTTCCGGAAAACAGTGGCGTAGAGAAAAAAATATGGGTAGCAATAGTCTACTTACCCTTTAATCGCTATTGTATTCGGTTTTGGCTACAATATCTTTTTATTATTTTTAAGCATTTTCACTTCCGTTTAAAGCTAAAAAATAATTTCAAATAATGGTACTTTGATAATTAAACAAAAAATTTATGAGTGATTATTTTGCTGTCGCATAAATCTACGTATCCTTATTTTACATTTGCTTTAGTGTATCATAATTCAGGTCCTACCTGTGTTTTACCGAATTTTTGGAAAATGACACATTTAGTAATATTTTGGCAGTTGATCGTCGTCTAATACTATTAACTAGAGTAAGTCTACGGTATAAACAGTCATTTAAAATTACGAAATAAATGATTCTGTAGTATCAAAACAATGATCGGGAAGACCAAATAAACTCAATGAACGCGAAGAAAAACGAATCACAATCAAATCAGAACTGATCCTCGTAAATCTGCAAGTAAAATAGCTGGGGAGATGTGTTTAAACGCAGGAATGAAATGTGCGGGACCTAGGAGCCGAAACGCCAGTCAGAATCTGCAGAAGCGCTTATATTTTGCATTATTTCATGTCCGTAAGCCCAAAGAATTCTGGGACACTATAATTTTTTCTGGCGAGATTAAGTTTAGTATCTATGGGAACGACAGAAGGGTCAGATTGTGGGGGAAACCAAATACTGAACTATAAACAAAAAATACATTAGGCACGGTTAAATACTTCCGAGGTAGTATTATGGTGCGGCGATGTACGTGCTCAGCAGAAGTTGGAAAACTGGTGTTGAACAGTATATTGTTCTCGCCTTGAAGAGTATATTGTTAAACTGAATAATTTTTGTTTTGTTTTTGGTACTTTCTCATTTACAATAAACATGATTTGTTTGCTTCAAATGCCAATTTGAGAATGGAAATTTTTGTACATTAAGAGTGAGCTAAAAAAAATTCTCCCAGCAATATAAATACAATATTTGAAAATTTGTGCGGGATTCTATTTTACCTTTTGATAATAGTTCACTTTCTTGACATATTCAATCTAAAGACTCTAACTAATGCTAGTTTCGCTGGAGTACGTTTTAAACAGTAATTCAAGACCTATTAAAATAAGATTACTATTATTATTATTATTGGAGGGCCATGCGGGCGATCAGCCACTTCGCACTGCGACCTTAAAGATCTATTGTGCTGCTTTTGGACCCTGCTTAATTATCCGTCCAGTCAATATTCAGGTTCTTAATGAACCTGACAATACTGCCTCCCGGTACTTGATACATACTATCTGGGTTTATTGCTCTCCCTCCTAGATGTTTACTACAGCAGTTAGTTCCGCTAGAAAGACGGTAGCATTGGAGCCCAAGGACCTCGAGAGGGTTGTCCCACTCCCGTATATTCCTACTCCTGCCCCGTATTCCGTTTGATTTTACTCTTACGAGTTGCTGGGAATTGCAAATCGCCTGTAGGTCACCCAGCTTTACTACAGGAAGGCTAAATAAAATTGGAGGGTGCCTGGTATCCAGAGTCCGCATATTTTGGACTGATTAACCTATCAGCCATTCATCCATCGGCATATGCTGTTCCACCTTAGATTAGGGTTTTTTGTCAAGGTTTTCTCCTTTAGCGCCGTATTTTAGCCTGTGCCAAATGGCCAAAAATGTGCCAAATAGCCTTAGTTACTATTGGTTGCCACGAGGAGGCAGTACGTACACTTGCGAATTGTGAACAGGTTACCTCTTACACAATTATACCCATCACGCAGCTGCCTAATGACATGACCAGAACAGCTCACTTGATGCGCACCCTACTAGAAGGTTACAGAGCTGGTAGACTAATCTACTTCACTTTAGTCCCCTCCCCCCCCCCCCAATAGTCGCCAAACCACCATGAAAATAAGATTATAAATAACATATAAAAAAAAACACAAAAAATATGTCGAAAATAAAATATAACAGTTTATTTAAAAAATAAAGTATCATAAAAGAGGGGTTCAGAATTATAGTGGTCTAACCCATTTATTTAAAATTTTTACTGGTTTTCGTTAAATCTCCCATAAATGTTCATTGGAATCTAATTACGCTTTTCAAATCTGATATCCAATATCAGGAACAGTTATTTTCAGATTCTTTATTATTTCATTTTCTTAAAATGCAATTTTGTTATGTTAAGGGGGATGGAAAGCCAACAAATAAAATGGATTTTTCACACAAATCATATGGAAAGTTATGTTTTTGTTAATTTCGATTTTTTTGAATGAAAAATCTTACAAAATTGAATTTTGATCTCTACGTTATCAAGAATAATAATTGATAAATAAATGATTTGAAAATCAATTAATAAATACTTGTTTATAGATATTTAATTAATATTTTACTAGAACCCCTTTATTTACAAACACATCTTTATCTCATGACGTGTCACATTTCATTCCTGTTTTTTCTATAATAAAAAAATGTCGGTAAATAGCTAAGAGGTTAAACTGTAGAGGAGAAACCAACTTTTTCCCCATATAAAATCTTCTATTTCAGGCGTGTACAGTTGGAGAGCGATAGACATATATGGTTGGTCTTTCTTTTATGTAAACAAACCATTTAGTTTTTATTATTGTTAAAAAGTGGTTGTGTGTAGTTTGTTTATTTCTAATCTATTGTATTTTAAAGCCTTTGATAAATATTAAATACCTAAGATTTTACGTCATTAATTTTGTTTTTATAATTGAATTTAAATATAAACCTAAAAATATTTTCTTTTACGAATATTTTTCATTGATAAAATTTTAATCAAAAATGTTCAATTTTACATGGGTTCTTATGAGAAATCGTAAAATATATCCCCCTTAAATTAAGCTTCTTTTAAAATTGGTCTTATGCTGATGGCTTGTATACTATATATAGGTGCTTTGGTTAACAAATCCAAAATAAAAGTACGGAAAAGAAATCAGACGACTACCTTCGGTCTTTTTAGTTTTGTTTAACGCGTTTTTCTTCCGTTTTTTTTCGTAACACAGGCCTACAAAAATGGGTTAACATGTTTTTTTTTGTTGAACAGTCGCATCCGAAGTAATTTTTTTCGCTGAATCCGAATCTGGCCACAGAATTACTCTATCACGGGCAAATCTGACAACGGTATCTTATTAAGCGTACGAAAATCTACGACTAAAAAACATTACAAATATACGAATCTGCGGATCGGTTAGTTATAAAATGAGAAGGGATACAAGTAAAATGTAAACTTCAAATTAAACCTTTTACAATTCAAAGACAAATTCTTTTGAAATTCCAGGCACGAAGTGTAGGGTTTTGGGAGAGTTTGTAGTCGTTGGATAACCAGCATCCTAGATAAATCGCCATTTAATAATCTAATGGGTACATCTAATGGTCGATTTCTGTCTGTTTCAATGAGGGCTTCGATGATATCCTTGGAGTATTCTTTCGTTGTAATCTTATTAATGATCGGTGAAAAACTGATGATTTATATTTGCATAGAATTCATCCATACCGCTGAGTAGGAGAAGATTTCTATTATCCGCATAATACAGCAGTGACAAGTATTTTTTTTATTGATTGACTCGTCACTAAAGATGTTGTAGAATATGAGAGCAGCATCATACCCCTGAATTTGTGTCTACTGCTTTGTAATATAGCTCTGAATTTCGATTCTCGGTTAGCTACTATGTTTCCATGTTTACAGTTGTGTTATTGGAAAAATTGTCGTTGTGTTAGTTGCTTTTTACTTTTGTAGAGGATGTTTACTTCACTAACTATTCACTTTTTTCAATACTTGCTTTATATGTTATTTTTTGACGATAAGTCCTTGTTTCGGGGCCAGTTAGCGGGTTGTGTGCGAGTGTACTTAAAAAAAAAAACTTTATTTTTCAAAATCAAACTTACATATGTATATTGTAACTAAAAAGTGACAAAAATATTTTATCATTTTGTACAATAAAACTAGTTGAAGTTGTATTATGCTTTAACCGGACACCGTCAACCGTTGTATTGACTTATGCATCCCGCTGTTTTGACTCGATATTAATAATGGTGTTAACTTGATGATAAACGGAAGTTTAATTTGTCTGTTAATTGTTTAAATTTAAAATTAATTCCCATAGCAAATTAATTCGTAAAACTTTACCACCCCTAGTACTATTATTAGTATAGTCCTTTTTTATTGTTCTTAATATAATTACACCCTTGACACACTCCGATTTAACAAAATCGATTTAGTAAATTTTTCATCAACCTCAATTTTAGCTAATCGCTTTGTAGTTGCATATAATACTTGAACAAGTTTAGCTAAATCATATTTATAAAATCGCAGTCTGTCTAGTAGGTATTTGGCGAGACTTATGCGAGTTATAGGTTAGGTTAGGTTAGAGTGGATGTTAACAGTCCGTTATGACACCACTGGACTGGTAAGAGTGGTTCTCTGGTAGAGTGACAAGGTTTGATGTACTACGTTTCATAATTGGGGAAATTAATTGCTTTTCCATGAACAGTTGAGTTGATACACAAATATTGAAATTAGTTAAATCCCGCGAGAAATAAGCTAATTGCTACGATAAATTATATCTACTTTAATATCGCTATGATTTCGCTTTAATGTTATCAACAGCTTCAAATTAAAACATAAAATTTTATCGTAGTTTGATATCAAAATTATTTACCGCAAATTATGTAGCACGCTAATTAATTAGAATTCATTTTTTATGTATTCACCTAACGTCATTTATACAAGGGTTTTAATAATTGTGTAGAGAGCGATAACATCTTTTAATAATTATGTGACCATATTTCGAATACAAATTATCATCTTGATGCCTTCAATATAACGTACTTCTAATAATTTTTCAATAAATATTCGTTCATTTTGTTATGATCAAGATTATTATTTTTAATGTCGAAAACAATAAAGGCCAATCGAATTATTTTTTTGATAAATAAAATTGAAACGGCTTAACACAGACAAAACAATAAACATTTTTGGTAGTGAGTACAATAATGGTACTTTAACGCTTTAACATTAAGAGTTTTAATATTTTTAATAAATAATAATAATAATAATGAAACTTATTCGAATGGTTTAACCATAATTTGCTCATTTTTGTAATGATTTATTTAAGCAAACTGGTACATAACAAAGGAGTTATGCTATTAGTTTTCTCACTTTGGCGGAAATTCTCTTAAGCGGATACCTCACTTAAACAATAAAATTTGTGATTCACAATTTTACTTTTCTCAAGTAAAACTTACTGGGTTAAACGGACATCTCGTTTAAACGAACATTTCATTTAGTCCCGTCGTCGCCCGCTCAAGTGAGGTTTCACAGTATTATGTTTTCATAATTTAGTCATTAAAATTAAATTTAAAATTAATCGGAGATAGTAAATTGTAAACGCTTAGCTACATAAAAGTAAGATTGAAGTTACCAAATTGGATTCAAAGGAAAAAAAAATCGTTTTTTTCGTTTTAGAATTAATAATAGGCTTTATTTATTAAAAAACATTATAACAATGTGTAAAATTTACTTTATTTATCCATTAAAAACCAAGTAAAGAAAATGAATTTCCCCAATTTTTACATTATTATAAAACGTTTTTTTTCTACATTATTCCATTTAAATGGATTATCGAAATTCATGTTTTAGCAAATATTTAATCTCATTTTAGAAATTTTGCTTCTATTGATTAATTTCCGGGGCAAAATTCTTTTTGTTTCACTTTTAATAAATTTCCCTATTTGTCGCGAGGTTAAATCTATAAATATGTATTAAAAATGTGTTGTAGGCATAAGGTTTACTCCATGAAATTTCAACGAAGGTCCTCACCTCGGTCGACGTCACCCAATTCAATATTTTGTAATCATCATTTTTATCATTCATTGTGTTCAAGGGGTGTAGACCTGGCAAATTTTTATACCAAAGTTGATTCAGAACTATGTCATTGGGAAACATAACAACGCGCGTTTGCATTTTCGTGCCCTTGGAATGTGTCGCCACCGGATCAAAGCGACGTAATTTTTTATGCCACCAAAAAAAAGATATACATCTTCACATGTAGCACCTAAATCCTTAATTTCATAAACGTATAGGAGTGATGGTTTTTGAGTTAGCAAATATACAGACAGCCACATGGCCATAAGCACGCACACGCAGGCACTTTCAGAAAATGGTCAATTTGGATTCCGCTATACTGGCGATGAAACTTATTTTCACCCGGGCCAAAAATAGTTATTTACATATCACGTAAGTATTTTTGGCTTTTCAAGGTAAAAGTTTGTAGTCCTCCGAGACGAATCCGCTATTTTCTTGGCAGCACCGCCGCGATTGGCTATTTTGAAATATTATTTGTTTTACAAATGTGTGATAATTACCAATTTTTTTTGAAAATAATTGAAATTAAAACAAAAGGTAAACTTTGAAAATGCGGTAAAAATGTGTAAAAACACTAACGTTGAATATAAAAATATACCCTCCTTTGCTATTGCTAACGAGGAGTGAGATTTGAAGTAACATCAAAAAATTGGCGAAAGTGTGCCCCATTGTTCAATTTAGACCATAATGACATAAATAAAAGAAATCCAAATAAAATAAATCACATCCCACTAAACATTTTGCACGGAAATCCGTCCTTAAATCAGTACGGAAAACCTACCCGGAACATGGATTCCATTAAGATGTATACACCGATTTCCGTGCTATTAGACGAAGAAAAGTGGCACACAAATTCCGAGTATGCATGTTAGTATAACATATAATTGTGTGAGTGAGCGAGAATTGAGGAAAAGAATGGAGATTTCCGAATATCCATAAATCGCATTGATTTCAGTGTGAAAATCGCACGGATTTCCTAGTACATTTCATACAAATTTCCGTCTAAATATAGTTAAAACGGATTTCTTATTGAAATAAAAAATGTATTTCCTTGCAAAAATTACCTCTTTTTATTAATTTTTTATTTTTTTTATTCATCTTATTAAAAGCTTAATAAATATAAAAAATTCAGTATACATATAATAATTTATTTTATAATAGTGCTATAATAATATTCATCATACGTTATTCATCCAGACATATCAATCATATTATTATCATATCCATTATTATTAAAAAAATTCATTGACTTAAAAACTAAACTTGATTGAGCTAAACGAAGAGTATGTTATTCTTAGCTCATCAGAAATATATTTACTAAAATTCATTAATACAAAATCACAGAATTCATTTATTTAGTATATAAGGATTACCAGGAAAACATTAGAAATTAGAAGTAGCAATATTTATTCCTTGTCTTGTCCTTGTGATCATCTGAGTAATTTCTTCTTAATTCAGCTAAATCTACAAAAAATGTTAAATTTGAAAAATGTACGTTACATACTAATATATTTAGTCGATGTGAATCTAATCAAACGTGTTTTTCTGCAGAATTAGTAAGATATACTAGATATATTCAATTTATTATTCAATGTATTCTTTTCTTATTTTCTCCTCAAGGTCTATTAATTCCTGCGTTGACTTAGTTGGAAGATTAAGAATATTTTCGTTGTACTCTTGATTTGCAGTAATTGAAAAATTTTTATGTTTCAACAGCACGAGCTCTCTAAGAATACTCCGTTAGGCTCGATACTATTGTGTCACATGTTTTTTGTAAGTGGTTGAATTTATCTTGATGCTTTCTAAGATCTTCATAATTCTTGGCTACGATTGGCTTTGACATTTTTCCTATAAATAAAATTTTAAAAAGTTAAGGTTTAATTTTCTTACTTTTTACAGTTCTAATAATTTCACCATCCAAAGAGTCTGAATGCTCATCAATAACACGTCTTTTTAGGGAATCCGCAGTACTTTCTAATATTTTCTCGGCGGATGTGTCTGGCATTGTGGTATTTATTTTTAAAAAGTTTTGGTACCCTAATTCTTCATCGGACTTCGATTTTATCGCCTGAAATTTAAAATATGTGTTAATGTTATTTTGTTAAAGAAACTTTTACTTTTGGTAAAGCTATCTTTTTTCTTAACTAGCTATTGGAGCTTTTAGACACAGGTAGGCCTTCGATACCAATTTAAAATATCAATCCTCACGCGTACTTTATCCCAAGAGTTATACAACGTGTAACCTTCCTTTAGTTCTTTATGTTGGTAGTTTGGTTTCCTACCGAGAAGTTGATCTACTCATCAGGTAGCTACGACCAAACTACAAAATACAATTCCCATTTAATACAAAGAGCACCAAGCATGAACGTACTGATCTAGTGAATAATATTCACTAAATCAAAAAACTTAAGGAAAACCTTCATTTGTGCCAAACACAAAGAATTAAGAAGTTAAGAGAAGTTTGTCTGTTTATAACAATATGATATTTCGGCTTTTTCTAGATAAAATATACTAATAATAATGGAATTCACAAAATTTTCAATTGGTTAATCAGAAAAATAAACTTCTTTTACCTTCTTAATTATTTGTGTGGGCATTACACACACAAATGAAGATTTTCCTTTACTATTCTGATTTAGTGAATATAATTCACTAGATCAGTACGTTCGTACTTGGTACTCTCTATATAAAGTGGAAATTGTATTTTTGTAGTTTGGTCGTAGCTACCGAATAAGTAGACCCCAACTTTTCAGTACGAAACCAAACTACCAATATAAAGAACTCAAGGAAGGTTCCCATTTTTGTGAAGGTATGTAGTACTACACTTTCTTTAACTCTTGGGGTAAAGTACGGGGAGGATTGATATTTCTACTTGTTTGGTAGATTTATTATAAATAAGTGGTCTCTTTATTTTTCTGATTAACCAACCGAAAATTTTATCAATGCCACTATTATTAGTATATTTTGTCTATAAAAAGCCGAAAAAAATAATATTGTGTTAAATTTTTTGTGTTTTTCCAATAAAAGTTGCAATTTGTGTCAAAGACCAAAGTGTAAATATGATCCTGCTCCCATCGATGTCAACTCTACTTTTTTGGGAATTTTCTTCACTGATCTACAGTCTTTCGGAAGGCCTGAATGATATTTTCTCAATAATGTAAAGAATTCATTGCCTCATTTGTTGTATGATATTTTGATCCTCATTCAGCCAACTTCGTTTCCAAATCATAACACTTATTACTTTTTTCATGGTGTTCTTCAACCCAGTCCATCATTAAATGATTTGCAGATTCTGATGCCGAATCCAAATTATTCGAACACTCTACGTCTACATTACTTTCGTTACTATTATTTTTGTCTTTCGAACAATATTCCAAGGTTATCTAATTCTCAATTTTCAACTTCTCTTAGACATCATGAAAATTAAATTTACGATTATAATTACATAAAAATTAAATTACCTGTAATTTCGACTCAAAATGAAATAATGACATGAAAAGTAGTCATGTTAGAAAACTAGCTACTTTGTTTTACATTGCGTTCAATATGTATTGGTGCCCACTAAGATTTTCTAGTGGAAAAATCCGTGCTAAAATTACAATAATTATTTCGAGTTGGAAATAATGTTTATTCACAATGGGTTGGTAGAATACAGCGTTTTATACCTCTTAAAGGTTAGAAAGTGAGCGATCAGGTTAGTAATGAGACGTAATTGGTTAGTAATAAAAGCATTACTAACCCGTGGGGCCGAACAACTGCAAATTTGGTGTGAGTTTGTGCGCCTACTAAGTCTTGACATTTTATCAAAATAAACTATAATATTATAGAGATAGGTTGTTAAAATGTTACTTAATTTATTAAATGCCTCTAATTGTAAATAAAATAGTATACAAACCTCGGCGAAAAGTACCATACCCATCTCGAAAACTAGTTCACCTCGAGGCTACGCTGCTCGGTAAACCAAAGTTCTCTCGACAAGAATGGAATAATGGAATACTTTCCGCCTCAGTATGTAATCTACTATTATTGGGATGGCACGCAAATAATTTAATTTTTTATAGCTAACCGAGCGCAGAAAACAGCGTGCTTCGAAAATATTTTTTTTTTGCCCTCGGCTGAAAAGTGGTTTAAACATAAACATTTCGCAAAATACTGTTCATATGACTATAAAAGAATTCGAACGCCTAAAACATCTTATATTGAAGGAAGTTAGCGCGTTAGCCCAATTGCGCGATGTGAATTTGTAAGAGACAATGCGAGTCGCGATTGGTCACAGGTTATTGAAGAATAATGTTTGTTTTTTTTTGTCACAATAAAACATTATTAATTAACAGGTTATTTTTCAGAAGTGAAAATTTTAGCCTTGATAACCCACAGCAACAGAAAACTGTAACGTTGATAACACCCATCACGATAAGGTTATAATTGATTTTATAAACAAATTTTTGGATCACTTGCGAAACTGAAATACAAATGACTGGCCAAAAATAATTTCAAATTTAATTGATTTACTATTTCCTTTTTAATTTTTCCATATTGCACAAATAATTATGATAACAAATTTGTAGGTAGAATAACTGTGTTAAGGCCACATTACACTTTCTGGGGTCATAAAAATCGACTGTTTAGAAAATATCCTATTGGAAAGAATTATGTTTCAATATGAATATGTGCCGGATTTGGCAGGCTTGAACAAAAAAATGCTACTTTTGAGACCACCAACTTTCGAGATCCAACATTTTGTGAATTTGCTCAAACAAAATAATGGTACTCTGTACTGGGGTCATAGTCATAGTTTTTCTAAGGATATATAGTTTTTTTTTTAAAACGTTCCAATTAGCCGCAATCGTGCACGCCCGCAGATCAAAATTTTGAAAACGGCTTTAATGAGGCTATCAAAAACCCCATAAAAAATCATTTAAAAAAATGGAAAAATTGTTTCTTGTATTCAAAGACTTAAAATATATGTCAGAAAAATTACCGACACAAAAAAACGTTTTTTTATTAATTTATCAGTCCCATAAAAATTATTAAAATTTTTGGACCGAGAAAATGAAATGTTCCTGTAAGCCGTTCATCCAAACATGGGTCTCTTCGACCAAACATGGGTCACTTCGAGATGTTTAAAGCCTATAGTCAGTGAACGTACAGCGCAACAAATCGTTAGTTTTTTAATTATGTTATGTTGTGTTGTGCATCATTAGTTATTTTGTGTGTGTTAATTAATATCAGTGATATCTAGTGCTGTACATAATGAATGACATTTAAGTGCTTTGATACATACATCTTAGTTAAACAGTAAAATTAAGATGTATAATGTTACCTCAAACACAGCAAAAAAAATTATAATAATAAAATTAAAAAAAAAAATACCAATTACGCACACAGTAGGTACCACTCAGTTAAACCTAATAAGAGTACATAGCCCCCCATCAACATATTTTTTCATTATTCATTCATTCATACATTTTTTTGTTTATATATTCTGCTTTCCGTTTAATCTCTCACTAATTCTAGGAGTACATTGCATGTAGAGTTGTTAATGGAATAATTATCGGTATATTGAATATTGGTGCATTCGGTCGGAAGGTGTTGCCACACTGATCTCCGTGCGTTAATATTGAACAACGCTGTTATTAGAGTTTGAGATTGTATTGTTCTTTACCATAGGGAGGGTTTTTTCGTTTCAGTTTTGCAATATTCTCGGACCCCGAACTAATTTCGCTGCTATGTGGAACAACTTGCAGCTCTCACTAAACCAACTAATCTTCTTCTCACCGAGATGCAAATTCTGACTGAGGGCTGGTCATTTACATCCGTGATGATATTCGTTATTCTATACTAATATTTTATTCCAAGCTTATTAGGCCAGAGTACGAAAACTGATTTCAAATATTTATAAGTTGAAACTCGTGTCTCGAAACACACCCTTTCTTTGTAGTTTTTACCGAATTGCAAATTAGCAAGTGGCTTATACATTCTTCATTTATCACACCGGCTGATCAAGTGGTCGAAATATTTACAGCTTTTAATCAACTGATTCCACTCGATTAAACAAAAAATGTTTATTAATTTGTTTTTAATTTTAGTTGTATTATAACATTTTAATTATTATTTATTGATTATAATTATTATTATTATATTAGATATTATATTATACATGTATTATATTATTTATTAATTATTTCTCTAAAGATTTAGCTTCTGTTTTTTTTACTGCCTCGTTCTCCGGCTTAACATTTTCTACTTCTTTTTTTCCATCCGACACCAAAAAACAAGTTCAATCGTTCACCAATACCACCCCCAAAAATCTTCCCACCAATTTATGTTACATTATTAACTGAAATCTAATTGGTACAATTATATATACCTATTATTAAATTTAAATACAGTGATTCAATATATTGCAATGAAATTTAAATTATAAAACGACACCAACAAATTCTCATCTTATTGTTAATTTTTCCCCTCTCATTATATAAGATAATAGTTGGCATTCGCCACATACTGACGGGAATGGAACAGTTCATTCCGTCCAGTATCTTTATACTTCCTTGGCACAACCACGATTGCAAAAAGAAATCGTGCGGCTGCGACTATAACTAAAGGCAAAAAACAACACATGTCCAAGATTAAAGGTCAAACGCGATAAGTTTTGAATTCAGAAAGTGGCGGACTTTTAAAGATGTATACAACATTTATCCTCCCACATAGGAAAAGGCCGACTCTCAGGCCACAAAATTTGCTGCAAATTATAACTGCTAGCTCATCAATGCTTCATTTTAGATTCAGGGTTGCAAAAGTTCTTATAGATATTGACGCCAACAAATCAACTAGCCCAGACTTTATTCCCCAATTTTCTTAAAAACTATTTTGGGCTAAACGTTATATAACTTGTTCTACCAATCTATGACTTTTGACATTTTTCGATCGATCTGGAAAATGACTAAGGTTCATTCGGTGACCAACAAATCTGACCCTTCGAACTATTGTCCCACATCTATTGTCTCTCTCCTTTCCAAGATGCCAGAAACGATAATCAATGTCTAACCTTGACTAATCAATGATTTAATTAACTCCATTAACGAACAAAGGAACAGTCACCAATCCTGTGAATCTCAAGTCATTAATATGTCGAAGGAGCTTGATAGTCTGTGGCACAAGTTTTTCTTGTTATCATTAATGGCTTCCAATCCGCAAGACTCAATCCAATTCACTCACATGTCAATGACGGCACACTTTCATATTTTTCTTTTCTTACTTCTGATTTATCGCGAAACAACGCTGAGAGATTTGCAATGAAAGTTCGACTTGAGCATGATTGCATTGCTATTCTCAAACGGGGTGAGGCAAACAGCGTTGAATTCAATCCAAATAAGTTTCAGTCGTGTATTTTCACCAACAGAAATGATAAATATGCACTATCTGCCTGATGTGCCTTGATTATTTATTTATTGAACCAAGGCTTTATACAAATTTAAAAAATGAAAGTGGAAGCATTCACACTTTCATTTTTTAAATTTGTATAAAGCCTTGGTTCAATACATTTCTACGATAGTAAATTGATTGAGTGTACGACCAAGCCAAAGGTAAGTTTCCCGGAAAACGCCGAGTCTATAATACACAGAATAGGGTCGAAAACCCGGTTCCTTTACTGCTTAAGATTCTGGAATGGTGATTCAGGTCTTGAAATAGTTCTAAAATTAATTAAGTTTAAATTTAATTCTCTAAAATAAATCATAACTCAATCTATATATACATACTAGGTACAAAGAATAAATAATCTGTATTCCTTTAATTAAGCTATTAAACTAAATCATTACATTATCTGATACTTAATTACCAACCACCAATAATAAATTAAATTATAATAAATTCATTTCTAAATTATTAAATTTGATATATTCGAACGGTGCACTTTTTCGTGAAATCGAAATGTAGAAGCGCTTGACACCTATAAATCAGTATATCTTGGTTATGAACAACAACAAATATTTTATCTATTTTAACACTACCTCATAAACGTTTCACATTACAATCATAATAAGCAATTTTTATTTTATGGATAATATAATATGTTATAATAATAAAATATAACAAAACAACTCACATAATAAATGAACGTTAATAAAAATAAATATACGTAACATTTAGACGAAATGTTAATATCTACCTGAGTTTTTTACATGTTGGTATGAATGGGGACATGTCAAACCAAATGCATAGAAACCCCGTCTACTGCAGTTTTTCACTGCACAACAGTTTTATCGAGTTTTCTTCATTACCTATATCTAAAATTATATTTAAAATTGAAACAAAGACGATATAAAAACTGATAACAGATAACAATAAAAACTATTTTAATTTATTTTTAAAGTGAAACAAAGATTTGATTGATCATGAACATTACAAAAAAATTAATTTCGAAATAAGACGAAATTTTATGTGATATGCTGCACCTAGATTACAATTGTTTATGATATTTTGACTAACAGTGAGATTTTTGGAATATTGTAATCAAAAGCTCCCTTAACCATTCTTAAATATTTTGTGTAGTAGTAAGTTTGAAATCGAATGCTTCCATTTTCTTCCATTTTCAAAAGTTTCATAGTGTAGTTGATTGATTGATTGGAGTGTATGGTAAAGCCTAAAAGCTTTCCTTCCGGAGAACGTCGGTGCCCACTTTACGTGTAACAATATCGCATGACGGGAAATCGCTACCTCCAGTGTCTAAATATGTTAATGATGTAACAGTATCATTTCTTATAAACGGCCCCACTTACATGCCTGTACACTGAACATCCTATACGCTAATTAGGAATTCGTTAATTAGAAACAGTCCTAAACCGTACGAAGTCCGCAGTATGAAATTAAACGATTTTCATGATTGGATGTCAATATTCGCCAAAATTTTGAAAATCAGAGGTATCCAATAGTCATTAAAAAAATCAAAATTACCAAATCGAAAATATTCGTGGATATGTTATTAACACGGAACGTAGTTTAGAAGTAGATATGAAGGTGAAACCAGAACTTAGAATATCACAACTTGGAACGTATTTGCCCAACAAATATTATTCCGGAGATGTACCACCACGCCTTTAAAATTTTACAAACAAACTCATCTATTCGGGATGAAATAAATAAAACGGATGAAGATGAAAATGAACCATTCGAATTAGTTATCTAATTAACTAAAGACTATAGAACAAAGACTTGATGTTCTGTCATAGAGTTAACCATGCTTACAAGAAATTAGAGGTGGAAGATTGAAAAAAAGTTATGGAAATTAATTCCTTTATTTTATTTATTTATTTTTATTTTTTTATTCCAATTTTAATGAAGTGAATTTTAAGCGCTTCAAGGTAAGATGTTTTGTAAAACGAAATTGATTAAAATAAATTGAAATAATATACGAAACATTTAAACCCTTAAAACACAATTACGCTCAAGCGACAGTCTATAAAACTAAATTAGCACAAGTAACTTAGTATAAGCACCAAATTAATAAAACATAAGGGAGAAGCGACCAAAATATTGTTTTTTTTGCTATAAATCAATAAAAAATGAATAAAATCAAATAAAATACATTAAAATCGTAGTAATTGTCATGGTACTTCCTTTATTGGAAAGATAATTACATGCCATTAGTGTTTAACTTTGATTTCGGGTATACGGACGCCGCGGCCGGCTCGAATAAAGGGTAATTTAAAAATCCAATCTTCAATAACTATTTGAAAATAAAACTTTCAACTATTTGGAGCAGCTGGTGCCGTATATCGGCAATAACGCGGCGAGTGTTAGCTTCCAAGTCGTCCATCGCCTCTGGCTTATGGGCGTAGCGATTTCTCATATACCCACAGAAAATAATCCAATAAGGTGTTAAATCACACGATCTTAGAGGCATAGGTCCATTACACGAAATTATGGGCTCATCGAATGTTTCCTTCAATAAATCGATTGAAGCGCGCGCGGTGTCACACTTTCATCCATCCTTTAGAAACCACTGCTCTTCCACATTAATGCCATTCAATAGGGTTACGTGAAAGTCAGTAATCATGACTCTACAGCGGTATCCATTGACTGTAGTCAGCACACCAAACAGTGCCTTTTTGTGGATGTGACGGCGACTCAATAATGAATTGTGGATTTTCTTTTTGACATAGCCATTCGACTAAAAATGAGCCTCATCGCTGAATAAAATTTGGTGGTGGAAACGAAGATCAGGAGCAATCTCGTTTTGGGTCCATTCGCTGGAAAAATTGTTGCCAATTCCAAAAACAAAGCTCTATAAAAAACGCCATTTATTTAAGGTCGTCTTATACTCATTTGTGTAGTAAAAATAATACAATAGTATATCGTTTTTATTTAAATTTCGAATTAAAACCGTTTTCTCCTTCTGCTGTAAAATTTGCAAAACGTAGCTTTTGCTATTCGATCAAAGTGTCGTCGATAAATCGCTTAATAAAAGCTCATATAATACAATAATAGAAGAAGTTAATGTGAAGTATATAGGAGAGGATTAGGAAATTAAATATAGAGTGGGAGACGTGTGGGTAAATGAATCGGTTGTGTTGAGGGTATGTTTGGGGTATAACTTCAAGGCCAAAGACTGTAACGAAAAAGAACCATTTGTCTGCTCAATGTGAAGCACCTGGGACGGTGATTGCTTGAATTTTAACAGAGCAAAAACAAAATTCGGTTGAAATCGCATAGACATTCATCATGAAAAAAGTGTTAGTTGTCCGTTTTAGGTAATGAGGCTACTTAGCCTTGAGAAACGGTCACCGTAAATAAAATGAGGAAGAAGAAGATAAAAATAATATTTTCCTAAACTGACTATCAGAAAATTCCACTACTTTATACAAACTACTAAGCTTGCCAAAGACCCTCTTACTACTACTAACTAAATTATCACCCCCAAGTAAGAGTACAGAAAATAATAAAGTACCGAGCAGTGAACCCTGAGGCACACCGCTAAAATCAATTTGGCAGCGGAAACCGAAAATCTAAACTGAAATAAGAGCTTATTAAAATAATTCTGTGATTAATAGAATCAAAGGCCTTAGAAAAATCTTACAAAGTTAAAGAAGTCAATTCCCTGTTATTCATATTACGCCTAATACCATCACATACTTTTAGTCACGCAATACAAGTGCTGTGAAATTTTCTAAACCCAGATTGGAAGAAACTAATTAAACTACTATGTAAATGGGATTGAATTTGATTTTTAACAACTATCTCGAAAGCTTTCTGTCCAATTCTTTGGGAAAACCTATTCTTTCGAAAATGATTAATTGAGTTTTTTTTGATCCGGATCATTTGTCACAAATCCGAATTTTTTGGTAGATTTCATCAAAATTTCACAAATACAAAGAAATGTAAATGTCAAAATTAGATAAACAAAAATAAGACGCTATTTTCATAAAATATTTGTGGTTATACGAGTATTTTGTTGCGAATAAATTTGTGAAACAAATAAAACAAATAAAATAACTGGAAAAGAAATTATGCAAGACTGTCGACTTAAACAGATAGTGACTGATTATATAAGAACCACGACGCAGTCAAGATCAATAAATGATTATGTGGTTATAAATGATACCAATAATATAAGTTGTAATGTCAAAAAAGATTTTAGAATTATGGATCATAAATCGATTGAAATAATAATAAATAAGTCCAGTCAATCAGTAATAATAAATTAGTTAAGTTTTAAAACATAATATAAATAAAAATGATATTAAGACAATGTGTGCCGGAACTGCGAATTTAAATGTACATTTTTGCAAATGTCCATTTGTGGATTAAATAAAATTTCATTAAAATCATTAAATTAATTAAAATTGAACGAAACCAAATTAATAAATCGATAAATATGGTTAGTTAAAATATAAATTGTCATCAAACAGATGTATTGAAAATGCACATAAAAACTACATCGCATATACATAGTTTTATAAATGTGTCTTCGCTAAATGCACATTTAAAAACCTACAAGCGATTTGTTAATTAACGTTTAAATTTCCATTTCGGACACATTCTAGAAAACTTTGTAAATAGTATTAATTTTAAAAATGAAAGTATTCCATATGTTCAGTATTTAAATCAAACGGAAAAGCAAGATTGTAGTTATAGTAAGTACAATAAAGTATAGTAATCATGAAAATTTTGGACGTTGAGATTTTTAGAGATTTATCTGTATTGAGGTCCCCTGAGTCCGAAAAAGTGGGTTTCGAAATGGTGTCTGTCTCTCAGTCTATGTCCTCTCTACAGCCCAGATGGTTTAACCAATCGAACTGAAACTTCAGATTTAAGCTTGAATGATAAATTGAGAGCTCCCAGTGAATTTTACTCCAAATCGGCTAACCGGAAGTGGCCACTCCCATTGGTCCAGAAAATTTATTTTGCAAATACCTATCTTAAAAAGTATAAGGTTTACAAAAAACTACTTAATACAAAATATTTCCAAAAAATAAAATTAAAAAAAAAAAATAAAATTTCTCAAAATTCTTTGTTCGTAAAAGAAAGTCGTGTGTTGGCAACACCTCCATTTTTATTATTAAACAAACAAATAGTGATGAATTGTTAAATAAGATAAAATTAATGAATAATAAGGGAGAGTAGAAATTAGAATAACAGTAGAACTTATTGAGTAGAAATGTGATTATAGACAGTTTTAAGTCTGGCGATTTCCCTACAATATGCTACTAAGCAACGGTAGTACG
The DNA here is from genome assembly GCA_958295665.1 of Tipula vernalis. NCBI lineage: Eukaryota > Metazoa > Arthropoda > Insecta > Diptera > Tipulidae > Tipula > Tipula vernalis. The sequence goes on from OY282558.1 coordinate 269,848,137, forward strand.
AGTATCTATTGAAAAAATTTCTAATATAATTAAATATTTAATGACTGGGGCCAAAATCCCGGAAAGGGTGGTTTAGTTGCAGTTTAGACAAACTGTGGAAGATAATCAAACAAATAATATTTGATTTTCTGTCTAAGTGAAATTCTGGCGAATCTTGGTGGTATCAAACTGGAAGGATTACTGTTCACAATAAAAAATTGTAATTGCGGTTTGTTTGAATTTTAAAACCGCGTTTGAGACATTTGATAGAGCAATTCTTCTTTCGGTACTGAAAGATATGAGAGTAAGAAATATAGAACTTTAATGGTTTTAGTTGTTTTTATCGGAGATAAGTCAGAGAACAAAACTAAACGAATTACTGACCGATTCAATAACTATCTCAATTAGAGTAAGTATCACAGCGAACAATATTCGGTGTAATACTGTCTTTACTTTATATTCACAAAGCTGTTGAACGGTGTGCAATCTTCTATTTTGCAGACGATGCCCTACTGGAGAAATCATTGAGAAATGTGCAACTAAATCAACAATGATCTGGCAATATGATGTGAAACTAAATGAATATTAATATTAAATTAGATTGTATTTTACATTTAAATAATCAAGCCATGTTAGTGAAATAAAATATCTGGGTATATTTGTAGATAATAAGTTGGATTAAGTAATTAGATTGTGTGTAAAAAAGTTGCAAAAGAAGTGAATTTCTTGTGCATAAGAAAATTTCGTTGAGAACTGCAATATTTATACATAACGTTATTATTACACTCCATGTTGAATACCGTTCTTCAATCCTATTTATGTATAATAGAGAAATGATGAATATACTTCAAAAATTACGAAATAAGGCAATGGAATGTATTGATCTTTATTTTTAAGACGAAACATGAAAAATGAATGTTGCCAAAATATTTCTACGATAATGTTTGTGATGTTCTTGATTGTAGATTAAGAAATAGAAATAATTTTAGGCTAAAAGTGAACAATCATTAAAAATTAAAAAATTTGGCAATGGCTTATCTGTTTTTAACAATCTTCCCAATAACTTAAAAATATAAATATTTATTCGTCTTTCAGCCGATTTTTTTTAATCGGAGTTTTATTGCTCTATTTATTTTAAAAATTTGTCAAAAATACTCATTTAGCTTGGACACCACTGATTTAGCCCAACTTGAGATTGATCCAATGAATTAAGTTAGAGCAATGATTTTTTCTTAAAATGCTCCTTTCCCCAAGGAATAAATAATATTGTTCGATAAAAGTGGTTTTAATTAAAATTTGGTACGTTCACATGCACAATCGAAAATAAACATAGGCATCCGCGTCACTCTTCCAGTCGTCCGGAGTCAAGATGTTTCACTGATAACTGCAATGACGCATCTACAATACATAACAAAGTTATGATTAGTGCCAATTGCCGGGTTTTCTTAGAATTCCGAATTGAACTGCTAGCGGAGCTAAATAATTTGTGCTTAGACAAGTCAAGGACCTGAGGTGCTATTCTTCATTATGAAAATTTTCGTATTGCGAGTTAGTGTAAATGTATTACAAAAATCCTAGTTTTCGTAATAATTTTACACTAACTCGCCATACGAAAATTTTCGTAATGGTTCAAGAATAGCACCCTTGGTTCACCACACCATCACAAAACAGGTGAGGTTCGGAGTCTTTTAGATGTATCACCACACCGGTTTTTTTTTTCGAAGTATTCACTTCGGTCTAAAATGCATTTCCAAAAGTTAAATTAAACGAAAGATTTTTCTTATCGGATCTTTAACTCTATATTACAAAATCCAACAATTTTTGTTTGATTTATGAAAACATGAATTTGAATTGTAAAATCATCCTTATTTGAAATACATAAAATTGAATTTGTTTTGTAGAAACTTGAAGTTGAAATTTATTTTGGAAAAATGAATTTGTTTTGCAAGAAATTAAAAATGGTTTGCAAAATCGTTCATTTGAACTGTAAAACCAATATCAATATTTTATTTTTTGTGAAAGAATGTACCAACTTTCTTCTCAATCTTTGTTTCTATCGTGAGTTTAATTTAAAAACACTGTGTTTACATACTTATGTATGTGTGTTCTCTCATATTTTTATGTAATTACCTCAGATAAGCACGAATGATTTTGCGGTTTTTGTGGTTTTTGAACTGGAACCCAATATTAAATATGTAACTTTATCATGGACTAAAAATAATACCACAAAAGACACACTGCTGACATAACGTGGTTTTTAAATTAAAAAATGTCGATTAATTTTTTTTACCTTGGTTGGCCGAAGGAAAGATTATCAGCGTTAAATTGCCGTTCAGTGGCTGAAAATTCAAAACGAACATAAAAAATTTAAAGTAAGAGCAAAAATGTCTTGGTCCATGTCGCTTCTGTTTGCTTATTATTTTGTGATAATACAAACACCAAATAAGTAACACCATCTATTGGTAAATAAACGTAAATATTTTTGAATAACTTTTATTGAACAGTGATTTGTCACTTTATTTTGTAGGCCCACCAATAAATTGTATCACCTCCCTGTGTCTTCTCGGCACTGGTTTGCTGCGATTTACTTCAAAATGTTCTATTAGCTCATCACTTTAAATTTTTGGCAGAATATCGAAGCTTTCATATGAAATTTTCTTTGTTTCCAAATTTCTGGTTTTCCCATTTAAATTTATGTGAAACAATAATTCTAGATAGTGAGACCGGTCATATTTGTGTTTATGTAACTAATATTGACCAGTGGTATTGACCACAAACAAGACAAGCCCAACAATCTATTCTAAATATTCAGATCGATCAGTAAATGATTATTAAAGAGTAAACGCGAATTATAAACTTTAAAGAGTGAGTTTTAGGACGATGGTAAAGACGTTTATTATCATAGCAAAAGTAATTGTGCAAGATAACGAATTATTTTTTGGTATAAAGTCCTTTGTTTCTTAATTATTTACCGCTTCAACTTTCAATCCTTCGGCTAGCGAGTTGCGCCGATTTTGAATTTCGTTTCCGCTTGGACTGATCAGTAAAATACCTGTCCTATGCCGTTTGGATTAATAGTTGTGCAGCCCAATGACATAGCTCACTTTAAAATTTTTTTATTGACTGTCGACGATAACTGTCTCACTGTTTTCATTATTTCTATTTTCGTTAACTTGAAGAAGGCACGATAAATGAAACAAAGAAACAACCATTCGCAATGGACGGGTTTAGGGCTTTAGTAAATCATTTCCAAGCAGGTAAACGGTACTACACATATTAGATAAAAAGTCAAAAGGGACTGACTACGAGTATAATCATAGAACTATAGCTCTCAGAATTGAGGGCTCTGAGAATGTTTTGTTTGGTTCTTTTTCATTTATTTAATGCGAGTTCGATCCGATTGGGATTGTTCAAAAAATCAAGTTTTTGATGTCCAATCGTACGCATAAGCAGCATGTGTGTGATTTCTTTTTGAGGTTATGTTAAACGTCAGTAAATTTTTAGTTTGATTATGCATAAAATTACGTAGATTTTGTTACAACAAATATTTTAATAACACAACTTATTTATTAATAATTAGGGGGGCGAGTAGCAGGGACAGCAGAGACGCAACGATTTCAACAACAACGTCAAGCAAACACTACCTACAGTTAGTTAGTACAAATTTGGGTGACCGCATGGGAACATGATGATGGAACGAAATCTCGCCCCCCTCTCACAACCACCGATGGAAAAAATGGTGGAGGGGAATAGTAATAGTTGTTTACAGCTTTTCAGAAAAAAAGAGTTTGCGGTACCAGGAAATTTGTGTTGTCATTGTGTCTTTTTACAGGTTGGAGCAGTAGAGATGAACTGTCTTGTATTGTCTTGTGTTAAATAAATTACTAACAAATTTACTAACTATCAAAACTACTTAGGTGTCTGGAACCGGGTTGAGTCTTTGTTGCTAACATTCCTTTCCCATCCCTCGATCTATATGTAAAAAGGTGTACGACGGCGGCCTGGCCAGGGGCGGATATCACAACTATTTATTAGACTTATGTGGTTATCGATGTGGCGCCTTTCTTTACGGGGTTTGGCTTCATGAAGAATGGTGTCGTGTTGTGTAACATGGGTATAGTGGTGTGATATTCGCATTTATAATACGGGAGACTTGCTTAATGCTTGATCGTACATCGCAATCAATCAATCAACAACTTATTTATTAATAATTAAAGAACTTGTAAAAATTCCGAAGTGATTAAAAACGACGAATTTTTTGACGCCTTGAATTGTCACAATTGTGATTGGCATTCCTTTTTTGTTGTTTTTTGTAAATCTTGCAAAAAATCTCGATTTGTCAAAATTGATTTAAATCAAAAAATAAATGATTTATTTTGCCCAATCGTACGGGCGTAATGATTTAAATCATTTGTTTTGACAGTAAATTGATTTATTTTGCCCAGTCAAACTTCACATTAATTTCGGTGGCTGCGAGCGAAGATGTATTCTCTGTTTTTTCACCTTTTATTTTAGATTGGATAAATGATGACGTCATTAAATTGAATTTTTATACATTTTCTCTTTTTAATTTCCCTTATTTTTTGACTGTTTCTAGAAAATGAGGAAACTTGAGAAACTTTACTTGAGCTATTCTATGGCGGGTATTACATTATCACATTTATACAATTATATGAATATAATTACATTTTTTAAAAAGAAAATACGTTATATTTAGCTACAAGAAGCTCCTCTTGTCTCCCTATTTAATTAGCCAAAAATACTTTTAGATTTACCGTTTTATTTTAAATTTTTCCATATTGCGCAAATAATTGTGAGCACAAATTTGCAAATTTGTGTGTACAAATAATTTTCTTAAAAAATAAATTAACTGTAATTTTTCCTAAAATGAAAATTTAAAACATTTTTTGATTGAAATGTGACGCAGAATAATTACGAATGTTAATTAAATTGAAATTAATATTTTCAAAAAGTTTATAGATTATATAATATTTGAAGTTGTTTAATAATTTTGTTAAAGGACTGTATTTGAAATATTAATTCTAAGGAAAATTATGAACTGTGCACACAAATTTATTCTTATAATTATCTGTTCAACAGGGAAAATTTTTAAAGAAAATATTGGAAATGAGTCATAATTTAAAGTTTTGTTTTGGTAAAATACAGTATTATTGTGAAAAAAAAGTTACAAATTGATCATTCAAAGTATTGTCCATCGCTAGCCACTGCTTTTCTCCATATCTCTGATAATATAGATGGGTTCCACGTCGAAAGAACGACACATCTGTATAAGCTATACTCGAATCGACCAATTTTTTGGTATCCTCATAACATTGGAAGCGCTGCTCGCACAAACCATGAGTCATCGATTCAAACAGGTATAGTAATCGTAAGCAGCAATATCTGGAGAAAACGGCGGGTGTAGTAGGACATATCAGTTAAGTGCTACTAAATTTAGTTCCTTGATTTTGTAACCTGGCCGTTTTTGCTTCTATGCTGGGCGGTATTGCTTCGATTGCTCATAATACACTAAGCCCAGCTAATCCCACCAAATATAGAGCATGAGATTGGCGTCATAATTATTCTTCTTTGCCGTTGATGTTGATAGTTCGCCTGGCCTACCCCATGATTTTTTGCACTTTGGACTATCGTAGTGTTTCCATTCTTCATCACCCATCATGATGCGAAGCAAACCATTTTTTCTTCTGTGTCTTTAACCCGGTATCTACACTATGCAATTCCAGTGATATTTTCTATCATGATATAAATTTTATCAATGTATGTGTGTGTATATTATACGCATTTTGACACTATTAGCAAATTATCAGGAGGCTATTTCACGAAATTATATTAGTAAAATATTAGGAAATGTCATAAAAAAGTTGTTTTGTTTTGCCATTTGAAATTGCTCTCAAGCTGACAAAATGTCTTTTAACACGGAAAGTACAATGCGATTAATCGATTTGTACCGACAAAATGAAATATTAAGGAAGATAACCCATAAAAATTACAGACGGCTCGACATAAAAAATTCTCTTTTATAAAATATAGCAGACGAAATGGCCGTAAATGTTGAAGACGTTAGAAGCAAAATAAGGAATCTTCGAAATCAATATGTACAAAATAAAAAATTAAAGCAGAGTAAAAAAAATCTGGAAGCGCTGTTGTTGACGATAGAAAATCTTGGTATTTGTACAAGGAAATGAAGTTTTTGGACGAGGTGGTAGTTCTCCATATTGTACATTTTTCTGAAAAAATTACTTTGACAAATTATTTTTAACCTAACCACAACTGGTAAGTGTTAAAAGACAACTAATTTTTTCATAGCATTGAAACCATTTTGTTTGACATTTTGAAGATATTATGATAGTGAAATGCCCAGCTATAATATTTTTTGGATAGATATTTGTCGATACATTGAAAAAAAAAAAACATATACAAACATAAAATTGCTGATAGAAAATATCAGTGGATTTGCATAGTGTAGACACTATGTCAAGTAATAATTCACAAGTCCCTCGCAAACAAAAGAAAAAGTAGAATTCAATGAGTGTGAAGTTTATGTTAAAAAAAAATAACAAAAAATTACACTGTTAAATTAGCTATTTTCCAATTGGAATTTAAATTATATGAAAATTTAAATTTTTTGTAATTTTGGATTTTTCGTACCACCAAACAAATTCTTTTCTGTTCAGCTGGATCATCTGTTTATATCGTTAACCAAAAGCATCCAATTGTGTTGAACATTACTATATTTCAGATAATTTAAAAGTTGACTGAATTTTGATGGTTTAAATAATTATTTAGCGCCGATCCTGGAAATGTCCCGAAGGCCCCGCACATTTCTTAGAATAGCTAAGCCATATAGCGGTCAATGTCACTAAGCCGATCCAATTATGATGAACTATAATATATTTCACAATTTTTGGAATTTTTAATAATTTTCCATTATTTTAAAAGTTTTATATCGCCGACCGCAGAGATGTCCACAAGGTCTTGCCTATATTTTTGGATAACTTGGCCATATGTCAGTCTACGTAGTCAACCTTATCCAATTGTGATGAACTAAACTATACTTCACAGAATTTAGAATTTTTAATCATTTTATTTGTTTTAAAAATTGTATCTCTGCGATCGGAGATACAACAATTTTTAAAACCAATAAAAATATTAAAAATTCTAAATTCTGTGAAGTATAGTATAGTTCATCAGAATTAGATGAGATTGACCACGTAGACTGGCATATGGTCAAGTTATCTAAAAATATAGGCAAGCCCTTATGTACATCTCTGTGATCAGAGATACAATTTTTAAAACAAATAAAATTATTAAAAATTCTAAATTCTATGAAGTATAGTATAGTTCATCACAATTGAATAAGGTTGACCACGTAGACTGGCATAAAATCAAGATATCCAAAAATATGGGCCAGACCTCGTGGACATCTCTGTGATCGGAGATACAACAATTTTTAAAACAAATAAAATTTAAAAAAATTCTAAATTCTGTTAAGTATAGTATAGTTCATCAGAATTGGATAAGATTGACTACGTAGACTGGCAAATGGCCAAGTTATCCGAAACTATGGGCAAGACCTTGTGGACATCTCTGCGGTCGGCGATATAAAACTTTTAGAATAATGGAAAATTATTAAAAATTCCAATAACTGTGAAATATATTATAGTTCATCATAATTGGATCGGCTTAGTGACATTGGCCGCTATATGGCTTAGCTATTCTAAGAAATGTGCGGGGCCTTCGGGACATTTCCAGGATCGGCGCTAAATAGTTATTTAAACCATCAAATTTTAGTCAACTATTAAATTATCTGAAAAACTAATAGTAATGTTCCACAATTGGATGCTTTTGGTTAACGATATAAACAGATGGTCCAGCTATCTGAAAAGGATGAAAAGAACCTGTTTTCTGATGAAAAGAATCTGTTTGGTGGTACGAAAAATCCAAAATTATAAAAATTTTAAATTTTCATATAATTTAAATTCCAATTGGAAAATAGCTAATTTAACAGTGTAATTTTTTGTTATTGTTTTTAGCATAAACTTCACACTCATTAGAATTCATTGTTTTCCCTATTATGCTTAATTTGAAACTTAAATGTTTCAATTTTATCAAGTAGTAAAGCAAAGGCAAAGTTATTACATATTATGCTAGGTTTACAGTGACACGCGACACTACTATTGTATGAAGTATTCTACAAGTATTTTACACTATAAGCTGAGAATTATAACGAGAGTTATTTTTAGAGCTTGCGTCCACTAACGACAATTTAACATTGACGAATCCTACCTCCGGCAATCCGACGTGAAAAATTTAAGCCGACATTTTTTTCAAACAAAACCCGTGTTGTGCCAATAAACCTAACACTAATTTAATTCTTAAATACATTATAAAACCATCCTATTCACACACCACACCATAAGCTAAATTAAAAATAACAGGTTTTATTATTTTCATTTTGCAAAATCTTTTTTTTATAGTATAGGTGAAAATATTTGAGGGACACTTTTCACTTATTTGGTTCCAATAATTAAAATATTTTAAGACCTTTTGAATTTCCCAGGGTAGATTTTCCGTTAATCTTGAATTTGCAAACGACTCAGAATTTGAATATGACGACTTAGGACAAAGTGAGAGTGCAGAGTGCTTTACCAAGGGCTTCGGAAGAAAATGCTCCTATAAACAAATCAGAATTTGAATTTGACGACTTACGACAAAGTGAGAGTGCAGAGGCAATGCATAACAGCCTGCTAAATTGTTTTTGAATGAATACACCATTTAAAAATGTTTTGTGTTTTGTGTGAAAAAAAACTGATTTATTAATTTTAGAAAGAATATAAAGTCGTTTTATTCCATTTTTATGTTTACATATTTATTTTTTATTCCTCTATTTCAATTTCAAGTTTTCTTCCTCCAAGCCTAATCGCCTCTTCTCTACTGCTAATCACCTTTCCTCAACCTTCAGTCGTTTATTGTTTATTACATTTGTTTCTTTTACTAAATTTATCAGCTCAGTCTGGAACTCTACCTGTTTCTTGGCTTGCGCTGCCTTCTTTTTGCCTTGGATCCTGATTTCTTCAAATAATCTGCTAGTTGCAGTGACACGCCGCCGTTGTCTTCTATTTATTGTGGTTGTTGTTTGTGGTGTTGGTGTAGTCACAGTTGGCACCGTTCCTTGTATCGTTTCTTGTACCGTTTCTTGTACCGGTTCTTCTACTTGATGTGACGTGTCCCGCTCAATTGTTACCTGTTATTCAGGCTCTTGGCCGGCGTCAAGGCCAGGTAGTCCAACGACAGATTCCATCATGCTAGTGAGCTGCACGACCCGGTCGTATAAATCCGAGAGGAAAACGGTATGTTTCCTCTTCATTTTTTATTTAATTTTATTTTTATAATCTTTCCAGACCTAATGAGATAATAAATAAACGTTTAATCTCCAAGTCTACAAATATCTATAATGGATCCACATAGTTTTTTCCGCGAATCGGTATTCCATGTCGGAGGGCCCTTGCTATTTAACAAAGTAAACAATTCCGACCAATTATCACTCAGCAAAACTTTGATCGTTGTGCTGGAGAGGCATCCAGTCACCACGTTTGTGTGATTTTCCATGTAATCGACCATATTTCAAATTGGCTCGATGTGATGAATTTTTTTTGCCTTAAAAAGATAACAATAGAAAAAAATTTTAGGTTATGTCTGTACAAAGCAAAAATATTATTAACATTTAATTTTTATTTAAATATAAATAAATTTATTATTTTTTCATTACTTACGCAGACATTTTTTCAAATTATATTTTGACGAATCATACGATCGATTCGACTTTAAATAAACTGAGTGATACTAAAGTATCATTATCACGATTCGAAAATTTTACAACATACCAATTTTCGACTTTCTGTTCGAATTTCGAAAATTCGCAATTACAACATCTCGCCCATGGATATGTCTTATCTTCAGTTTCAAAACCACCTCTTTTATAGCTTCGAAACCAGTACTCAAGTGTTGAATTCGATGGAGCATAATCATTATAAGCTCCAACAGTATTCGTTGACTTTCAGTATTACTTTTCTTCAAAACGAAGCAAAAACCAGAGCTTCTTGCAAATTGCCTTTTATTGGCACATAATTCGACTTACTGAACGCTTAAAAAAATGAAATCCTTGGCACTTTGGCAAAATAATACATACTGAATACTACATCCACGTCATAATGCTTTGACATGAAGGTAGCAACGATTGGGTTGCGATATAGAACAAGTTACGGCATCTCGTGAAGATTAATGCACACTCTTAAGGGGTAACCAGCGAATCAGTAAGAATCCTTGCATAATTTGACGAAAGTATTTCCTTACAGAATATTTGTCATATCAGCCACAGAATCCGTAATAACTGACAAATACAGTATTAAATTGTAATGTGAATAGCAAAATTATTATTTTTAAGGTAAGTGTTGAAAAGTTTGATGTATTCTGACCTTTCCTTCAGTTTGCGCGTTTATATTCGCTCTACTAAGAGACAGCTGAACTGAACGAAAACATGCACTTTCTGTATATCGCATTCTTACTTAAAGTTGTTACTGACTCGCTGGTTCACCTATTAGCAGTAAATTAATTAAATTTAAAATTATTTTTGGCTAAACAAGGTTAGTTTTTATTGCGCCTCTTTAATAACTCACAAGTAATTCAAACATTTGTTTATAAAATCACCGAGAATTTTATCCTACTCGATCTTGATTGGAAATTTTTGGTCTGATTAGATTGTGAGTATCTTCCGCTTTAATTTAAACCTCCGCAAGCTTAAATCGAAATTCTGCTCTGAATATGGCACACTCAACAGTGCAGCAATGATTCTTCTTGTTAAGGATGCATTATTACATTGAAGAGCAAAATGAGGACCAACTAATTTATCCTTTACTGAAAATGTTACCTCATTCAACAACCGAAATTCAACAATGAGCTTGAACAGTTGTAGTTTATAGATGGATATCTCATCAAGGCTAATCTTCAATTTTGGTTTATTGAATGAGTTAACATACCTATTTGACGAGTTGGTTGACGATAAGCGTTTCAATTTAAATTTGTGGAGGTTTTAAAGTGGAGAACATGATGTGCTAAGAAAACCGAGTGGGACAAAAGATATTTTGAAGAAATATTTTGACCACTTGCGAAATGTTATACCAGGCGCAATAAAAACTGACATTTGCATACAAAACATGAGTGCCTATGTCGCTTATTAATTAGCCAAAAATAATCTTAAATTCAATGGATTTACTATTTTGTTTTTAATATTTCCATATGTGCACAAAAAATTTGGTTAAAAGCTAAATAAACTGTTCTTTTTCCTAAAATTGAAGTTTTAAATATTTTTTAAATGGAATGTAAAGCAGAATAATTAAGTGAGTTTAGTTCTTATAACTATGCACAGAATTTCAAATTATAGTACACTTCCCGGCGATCTCCCGGAGGTGGCCGCACCTCACCGAACATCCTGTTACACACAACATAAAAAGGATTTGTAGAGGTTGTAACGGGGACAACTAGTAGCTGTCCTCGTTAAACAGAATGCCCCGACGTCACCACCTGCAGCATTTGCTCCGGCTATCGCGCAGTCTGTCGTGGGTTGTGGTGGTGTCCATTCAGGGCCTTGAAAGCTGCATTAAGGTCACTTTATTTCACCATTTCACCCAGTCACACACACCACCTTCATGGTCACCTCCCGAACCCAATAATTACTCAACGTCACTCATGATGCAAGATTATGTCGTATAACCAAAATTTTCATAATTTATTAACAAACAAAATAAAGATTATGATTTTATATAATTTAACAACAACAAAACTGTATTTAAATCATTCAATTGCAAACGACAATCCCACTCGAACGCACGGCGACATCCTGTGGACTCTTCGAGCTCTCCGATCCAGAGGATACCTGAAATGTAAAAAGAAACAAAAAAAAAACTCGCGCGGATTGATTGAAAAAAAATTAGGTTTTGCAAATGAATTCTTCAATCCAACAGAATTTATCTAAACAACAAAAAAAAATGTGACAGTGGATAATAAAAAACTTGGCTATACCGACATTTTCACAAGATGACCCGTTGAAAATACTGCTATACTGTTGCCTGTTCGTCTCTTGGGGCTCAACAAGACGCCACTGCTGAATGTTGCTGAGAATTACGCCAATCAGAGTAACAAAACCATCAGCCGCTTAAACAACAGACCACCATACAACGATTCTGGCGTAAATCGTCTATTCTATTGCACCACCACACAACGATTTTGATGTAAATTGTTTATTTCGTTGATCTACCACACAACGATTTGGATGTAAATGGTTTATTTTATACCACACAAAACAACAGTGAACCGCTAACAGCACCGCTAATACTCCCGCTAGTAGTACTCACGGATATTTTATTTCACTGTTAGTTTTCTTTTTTTTTCCTATTTATATGGTAATATTGTTCTGCTTGTCCGGGATTTTTTTTTCTTATTTTCTTTTATTTTTATTTTTTTCTATAATTATTTATTTAGGTTAATTTTGTATTAATTTTTATTCCCAATTTTTTTCGTCTTTACGCTTTGACGTCTCGATTTTCAATCCCTTCCAAAAAAAAAAATCTCATTCTCAACCATAACAAAAAAATGCTTCTTGCCTATCCGTGCGCCTTTTTTTTCAACCCATATTCGTCGACGAAATCTTGAAACACCGTGAGGCCATCTGTCTCACAATCCATACACCGCTTACACAGGCTGCGTTCACATCTCATCCACCCAATACACAACGCAAAGTGAAATGAAAGCGAAATGACAGCAACAACCAAAAAAAAACATCATGACGAACACAGAAGAGAATGTCAGTAACGACCAGTTCGTTACAAGGTTTAGTTAATAATGATGGAAATTGACACGGCTACAGACATTTAAGTATAGCCAATAGCTAATAGCACAATGACAATATGTTTCTAATCTACTTTTCTTATTTATTAAAAAGAAAACTGCTTTCTGAAATAACATTTATTTTATTTAAGGGGTTACACTACCTTGGCGCTCGGTAAAAATACGTATAAAAATAAAAAAAATTTTTGGCGCAGCTATTAAGCATGTATATAAAATAATTTTTTTTTTATACATATACATAGTAGATTTATGAATAATTTGAAATATTTGGTTTTATGACGCTGACGCCATACTTTTTTTTTTTGCGTTTTGCTTTAAACTATTTTCAAACTGGTTTAGTACAAGATATCTCAAAATCTACTCAACCGATTTTGTTTAAATTTACAACACGTGTTCTTTATAATATTATCTAAGACATGACGTAGGATTATTTTATTAGGTGCCATGTTCATAAGTTAAAAAAATTTTAAACTCAAAATTTCGATCAAAATTAGAGTTTTTTTTCAAGCAGCTGTCATTTCTACAAAAAAAAATTTAAAAACTTTTCCCTACGTTACGTCTTAGCTATTACCTTTCTAAATAAGAATTTTTATTTTTTTTTCCGAACATAGAAAATAAGCTAACCATCAACAAGGATTTTCAAAAGAGAGTTCTACTTATTGGCTCATACCTCCGTCATTTTTTAATTTTTTTTTTTAATCGTTATTATTTCAAATTATTCTTTTATAATAAAGAGTATACAAATTGTACTAGATTTGTTTTCGTTTACGTAATGTAGTCTTCCGATTTGCATTAAAATTAGAAATAGAGACTATTTGCAGAATTCTGCGTCTCATACAGAATACACGTATTTCATTCCATAAAAACTAGTGTTTTCTAATTTCTTGCATGCAGAACTCTGCACATCTGTTTCCAGCAACATGCAGCATTTTGTATTTCATTCCATATAAAATAGTGTGTTCTAATTTCAATGCATGCATAATTCTTTAATTACCGCCTTTACAAACGCACTCTTACGTGAAACGGTAGATAATTTGTTTTTGCTTTATATTCTAGATTCACACAATGCCCCCGTCGCCGGCTTTGACGCTGGTTTGGACTTATCGTGATACAACAACAAAAACTATTTTTTTCTTTCAAACAGATCATTTTTCCTTTAATATGAAAGGAAAAACGATCTGCATAGGTTAATGCGCCAATTCCACCATGAATAATTGATTGAACTGATTTGAAGTTGAAAGAAGACACAAAAAATAATTCATTAGTGGCAAAGATAGAGCATTTTTCAATTTTGTATATCAAGATTTTATGGGTGAATTTTGCCAGCAAATAAAAACATAACCGAGAATTATTAAAAAAATTAAGCTTTAGTATAGTCATAAAATACAAAATTAGAAAAATCTCTTCCATATAAATGCCATACACACAATATTTATGTATATATATGTGTTAGTTGAACTGCAATAAAAAGATCTCGATTTGATACTTTTTGTTAATAATTATGGCAGTCCACTAACACATACACACCTTTTTTGTAAGTAAAATCTTGACTGACTTGATTCGGTGTCTCAGTCACAGAACCACCGATTTTATACGTTTATCTCATTTTATTTTGACTGACAAACTTTTATTCGCAATGGAACTTGGGCTTAAGTCAGAAAGATTTTGTGAAATATGAATAATAAAATAAAAATTAAACCATGTATTAATATAATTGCGCAACCACTTTGAGAATAATTTTACTAATAAAACAAATTGAAATTAAATATTTAATTAATTTTTGAAAATAACCAACATTTACTGTGGGTGACATATTTTAGTTGGCTTCGATGCTGCTTTCACCGGTATATTTAGGTATAGATACTATGGGTGTGTCCGAAATGCGAATTTAAATGCACAGTTTTTAAAATGTACCTTTTTCTAAAATGGGCATTTTTTGATTAAATTAAATTACATTAAAATCATTAAATTAATTAAAATTGGTCAACATCAAATTAATACATCGATAAATAAAGTTATTTAAAATATAAATTGATATCAAATAGATTTTTAATTTTTTATATGTTCCGAAGATTGTAAGAGAATTCAATCCAGTTTCGAACTGATGAGCTTTACAAATTACTTTAGAAATTACAAGAATTAATTAAATTCAACAAAAATTAAAAAAAAAATTAAATAGATGTTTCAAAAATGCACATAGAAACTACATCGCATGTAGGTTTTTAAATGTGTCTTCGCTAAATGCACATTTTCCAATTCGAACCCACCCTATGTTTTGCTATTAAGTAATATTGGCGGAAAACTTTGGTTTTTGCCATATGAGCGATCAGTTTTTTTATGTTTTAGTGAAGCATTTCTTTACCAATATTAAGAAAAATACCAACAAAAACTATCAATCTGAAACCAACATATACTACGTTTCCATGACGGAGTTAACCGGGATTAACGTGGATTATCTCATCATGGAAACATATCGAGTTTGGGATTTTCGTTAAGTTTACTAATCCAACTTAACTCAACGAAAGTAGTAGGGTTAGAAGGGATTCTATCTGTCAAAAGCGAAAAAAACAATTATACCAATTTAAAATGGCATTGCGAGTATTCTTGTCTCTCTGTAATACTTTATAAATCATAAAAATCACAATTAATATTAAATTTAAAAATTTCCACCAAACAAATAAAATTTCCAAAAGTGACTTTAAATTATTATGAAATGTTAAATTACACTAGAATTTATAATGGTATGGAAACGATATGGATTAGCGCCGCCATGTTATTAACTCAACGAACCTCTTAAATCGGGTTAACTCTGTCATGGAAACGTAGTAATAGATACCAACGACAAAAACAATTCTGTGAATGCAGAGTAAACAATTTTGTGTGGCATCGTACACATTTTAAACCACGACAACGATTTCCGTTTTGTGATAAAACTTTTATATAAAAGGTGATACATAACCAAAAATTGATGAAACATTGACGAATCATTTATATTTTATATGCTGCAAGTTGAGTCGAATTTAATCCTAGTTTAACTCTTACTATAAATAGAACAAAGTTAAACTCGACTCGACCTAAATAATTTGTAGAGTCGAATTAAACTTTATTCTAAAGATGAACTAATATACAGATTAAAGTCGAATTAAAAAACAACAACAAATTAAAGAAAAATTAGTAGATTATGTTGTTGAAGAATAAAAGCGATATACAAAAAATATATTTAACAGGTTCCCTGCCGGTGTATCATCGGTATGCCACGATGAAAAACTTTCTCGGTTGCTGCCAGTGCACCATCAGTATACCAGACTAAATAATACAATAAGCGGCCAGTAACCACCGGTTTACCATACTTAATACTATTTACAGGGGCCAGAGTACCACAGGTATGCCACTCTTTGTAATACTATTAACGGCTAGCGTACCACCAGTATACGGATGGTCTGTATTTTTCTGCTTGGTACACCGGTGGACACTGGCCGCTTGTTGTATTATTTAGTGTAGTATACATTTGTTAGGCAGGGAACCTTTTAAAAATATATATGTACATATACTATATATCTTTTTTAGTAAGATTTAAATTAATTAATTTGAATAATAATTTTTCTTAGTACATACGAGTATATAGTTTTTTATTTTTTCGACAAAGATTACTCCACTATTTTGGTGTTGAAAATTACAATATATAGACATAATATCACTGGAAAAATTAAAAAAAAACATATATAGCGGTCAACAAAAAGAATAATCAATCTGATGATCATCTCGGTTTCAATCGGGGTACCGAATTATAAAGGCTGAATTAAGAAAGTTCATTAAAAATGAATTAAAAAAGTTGATTTTTGTATGAACAGCTGCGACTTATATTAATTCATTTTTTTTGTTTTAAATTATGAATTAAAAAAAGCGATTTAGGAAAATGAGAAAACTCAAAAATGAATTAAGGAAGGCTTATATTATTTCATTTTTAAAACAAATACCTTAATTCATTTTGAAAATGAATTAAAAAAGGCTTCTTTTATACAATTATTAAAAACAAATCTTAATTCGTTTTAGTATTTTTTCATTAATAATTAATAATTAATGATTATATTTTCATTAATAAAAACGAGAAATTTTAAATAATAATTAAAATTAATAAGCATTTTTTCCTTAATGAACAATAAATAATTAATAAATAATAATTAATAATTAATTAATCATTAATGAAAACTCTTAATTCATTTTCAAAACGAAATAAAAAAGGCTTATATTATTTCATTTTATAAACATATACATATATTAATTCATTTTGAAAATGAATTAAGAAATGCCTTTTTAAATTCATTTTGTCAAACTTTTTTATTTCTTTTTCAGTTCTGATTTTAATTCATTTTTAAAATGAATTAAAAACGCTTATTTAAATTCAGAAAAAATAACTTTTTTAATTCAGCCTTTTTTAATTCATGTAGCCATTTCAATCCTATTTGAATTCTGCATATTTTTAATTCTGCAGTATACTGCCGTGCTAAGCATGTTTTACTTAACTACAAAAAACACGGTTTTGAAATCAGTGAATTTTGCATTAAAAACGAAAACTATTTTTCTTATCACGTGTTTCTCAATTTAGTTTTAATTACTTTTTTTAAATTTTAATGATAAAGTTTGTTATTAGCTATCGATTGGCATCAATAACTCAATTTGGAATATAGTTAAGGTGTAAATATGCTTAGCACGGTAGTACACACCTATAAGAGTTGGTTAGAAAATATCACGACTTTGAAAACAGTGAGAATTAAACTAGGATTAAACTCGACTCGATTCGCAGCATATGCAATATAATTGTTGTGTACCAGGTTCTAAACATAAATATTTCAATTTAAGTTCATATTTAAAATATGTGTTTTGTGTAAATTATTTCACTTTTAATGTTTTTTTAAAAATTAGAAATATACATTTTTATTATTTGTTACATTTTCTATTTGGAATATTTGGAGTACGCCAACAAGGTTATAGAACGAAGATTGAAGCAACAATTTTAAAAAAATTAAAAATCCTGAAACAACAAAAGATGAGAATGTCGCCAAACCCAGAAGACACAACGTCAATAAACAAATTTTATCATCGAATTGAAAATAAAACCAACATCCAATTTGACAGCAATGAAACGAATATACTGTCAGAAGGATTAAATTATAACATAACTCCGCATCACGATGTAAAAAGCAGAAACAGACACCTTTTGAATATTGAAAATTCCATCACGAAAACAAACATTGAACATCAATCGGATATACATGAGAGCAATGATAGTGGACAAAATGAGTTATTTTCATGAAATAGGACAGGACCAAAATGCCAATGAAATGGAAACAATAAGAAGCATAAAGAAGAAAGTAATGGACAACAATTCGATAGTGACAAAGGTGGATATAGGAAACACAATTGTCATTATGAACAGAGAAATATAATACATCACTAAAATCGACGAATTTATAATAAACAATAGTATTCAAATCTTAAACGAGGATCCTACAAAACAGTTTAATAAATCTATAAAAAATGTAAAATCAAAATACTTATTAAATAGTAAAGAGCTGAGACAGATAATAAGAGGATTACCTAAAATACACAAACCAGAAGTACCAATAAGACCTTTAGTTAACTTTACTTCGGCTTCATTTTACAAAATTGCCAAATTTATTAATAATTGGATAAACAAAAACGTTATCGTATCAACATACCATTCGATGTCGCTATCATGCATTCTAATATATTCATAAGATAAATATTGGAGATTACAAGGAATTTATTAACCGAACGAGGTATAGAAACACACGTCTTAGATGAATTAGTCCAGCTATTAGAAGAAATAACAAATCAAAATTACTTTAAACACGAAAATAGATTTTACATACAAATCGATGGTCTTCCGATGGGCAGTCCATTATCCGGCACATTAGCTAACATTTATTTAAATTACTTCGAAAATAAATTTATTATGAACAACATAAATAAATTATACAAAGATATCGTTTACTGGCACAGATACGTAAATGATATCCTATTTACTGATATAATCAGACAACTAAAGCAATTTTTAAATTATTTAGACCCATTACACCAAAATATTAAGTTTACATTGGAAATTGAAAATAATAAAAATATAAATTTCTTGGATATAAATATAACTAATTCTGATTTTCAACATAAATTCAAAATATTTAGAAAACAATCACAAACCAGCCAGCCACACGGTCTATGAGAAAACAAACCATTCATACCAACACAAGAATTCAGCATAGAACCACATGATTCACCGGCTAAATAGCATCAATATGTCAGAAATGGATTACAACGATAAATTAAACACAATAAACAAAAATTTACTTGATGAATTCAATTTATCGAAATAAAATAGAATACAGGCAGGCAACTACTTTGTATTTTGACGAAGATGTGCAACCAAAATATGTCGGTATAGAGTATAATAAAAATTCTAGTGAACATCTTCAAATTTATATTCAAAATTATGGTTACAAAATTGCTTATAAAACTCTAAATTTATTGGAACAGAAAATAAAGCCTGAGAATGATTCAATTTTGGACACCGGAGTTTATAAATTAAAATGTTGAGATTGTCCTTCATTTTATTTAGGCCATACTGGAAGATCATTTGGACATCGTTTAAGGAACATACAAGGAATATTGGCAAAATTAGGACAGAATCAAATTTCGCTCAACATATAAATGATACACAACACAATTACCAAGACATGAACACAAAAGAAGAAAGGTTAATTATTGGATCGGATGGAAGAAATATTAATTTACAAAAATAGAAACGAAAACAACACGCTCATGTTGAACGCAACAATTAATAGAACAACCAAAAATTTATTTATTTACTTTTTTATCTTATTTTTAACTGAGACCTGCGCTCATCTAGCAATTTTCCTTTCAAATACAAATTTTTATGTTTCTAATAAAATTCTCTTTTGTTGGGGTGTAACCCAATGGTTAGTCCCATAATTAATTAACCCTATTTACTAATTTTAATTTGGTAAGTTCACTAAGTCAAGTAGCGTCGTTCTTTGGAGTCTTCTCTCAACGACAGCGTTACCTATCATATAGTATGGCGAATATAGGGGTTTCCAAGATCCTGGAGCCTTATTTCGTTTTTTTTGCATTCCATCCGTAGTTCCCTGTGAATGTCCTCATTTCTTATGTACCACGGAGCATTGACGATGCTACGAAGAACCTTGTTTTGAAACGTCTGTATCATTTTGGCGTTTGTTTGCTTGGTACATCCCCGGAGTTGTATACCGTAGGTCGATATCGGCTTCGGAATTTGCCGATATAGCTGCAGCTTGTAAATTGTAAGCGCAGAGCCTCTACCTCTGAGCCAATACATTTATCTGAACTATATGTTAAGTTCTTCTTTTTTATTTTTGACGTGCTCTTTCCATTTGAGCTTGGCATCGAGGGTCATGTCAAGATATTTAGCTGTATTTGCATATAACACGTGTCGCGAGTTAATTTCTATAGGTAAATGGTAAGCCTTCTGATACGTAAAGTTAATATGCGTCAAAATCCACGCATTTCTCATTAAGTTTGATTCGTAAGCGCTTTTTCCAATTACAAACCGCATTGGTCATCCTCTGGAGTTTGCTTTACTTCCAATCGCCATAATTGCTGTGTCATCTGCAAAGGTGGCTATGGTTCCTTCATTTGTGATTGGTATGCCCCTTGCTTGTAGTAAATACAGGATTGGTCTTAAAACACTCCCCTGCGGAACACCGGCAGAGGTTTTCTTTAGCCCGGAGTATTCATCCCCATATTTCACTCGAAACTGTCTATTAGATAAATAGGATCTTATATATGACATAGAATTGCCTCGGCAGATGTCTATGTAGCTTATATTCCAGACCACTGCGTCAAACTTTATCGAACGCTTGCGTAACGTTCTTTCAATTATATTTGTGATTCTATGCACCTGTGCAATTGTAGAATGCTTTTCTCTGAATCCAAATTGATGTGAAGGAATTAGTTGTCGGTCCTCAATTATTGGTTTAAGTCTTTTAAGTAATAATTTTTCAAAGAGTTTTGATATAATTGGCAGCATCAGAAATTGGACTGTATGATTTTTTATCGTTAGGTAGTTTATCAGGTTTTACTATCATGATTACTTCTTCATCATGATTTTTAACCGAAGGGTCGCATTGATTATGTGTAATAGCTTACGAAATCCTTTGTCAGGTGGAGCTTTTTTAACATTCATGTTACTTTTCACTTCTTCTTTTAATTCTTTGAGAATTACTGGTCATATGTCAAACTCATCTAGCTTGTTAATTGACATTATATTTTCATTGACAGTTTGTCTTGGTAGTGGTTGGTAGGTTCCCTCGAGATATTCCGCAAACAGATCAGCCTTCTCTTTGTGACCTCTTGCTCTGGTTCCAACATCTTTTTTAAGTGGTGGCGTTCTGCAGTGACTAATCAGAATTTTTTTCATCAGTTAGCCTAACTAGATATCTGTTGATTGATTCATTTTAAACTTCTTTAAAAAGGGATTTGAGACTGTTACATAAATTGTTAAGAATTCTTTTGTTCTCCGGGGTTCAACTAATTTGCCAGGTTTTTCGTGCACGTCGTTTTTCTCTTACCAAATCTCTAACTTTCATTGTGTAGGATTTGTTAAACGTTTTTTTATTTTGTATAATGGCATACGCAGCATAGTGAATTATTACATTGAGTTGTTCCAGTTCGTTTTCGAACTGGCGAGAATTTCTTATCGGTACATAGAGATTAATTTTTTCATCCACTAATTCATGAAAGAGATACCAGTTTGTTTTTGAATTTGTTAATCTGGGTACACTTTCCCTTTGAATTACCGTGTCACTGACTGTCATGATAACCGGTGAGTAATCCGATACTAGAGAATTGCTATTTTCAATGTGAATGTAGTTCTGAAATATACCTCTTGCTACATAAAAGTTTATTAGGTCCGGTATCTTAGCTTCGTCACCGGGCCAATATGTTGAGGAGCCACCAGAATAAAACTCACATTTTGATGTCTGCCCTGCTTGAAACAATTCTTTACCCTTCGACGTCGTAAGTCTAGATCCCCAATAGGTGTTTTTCGGCAAACATCACGTCCTAGGGATTTAAATAATTTAATGTAGTCCTCCCTTTTCAAGTTATGGCGGGAGGACAGCATATTGCAGAGACAGTAAGCGGTCTGTGTTTAATGTGAATCGCTATAGTAGTGACTTGCATTGCTTCTTCTTCGATTATTGTTTCTACATGGTGTTTTATATTTTCTTTTATTAGTAATGCCAAACCACCTCTTGCTCTTTCCGCTGGATGAATGGAATGATATAAGTTATAACCCCGGATTTTTTTTTAACAAACAAAGATTTAACAAAATTGCTTTCAGATATTAGGAAAATGTCGATTTTTTCTATATTTAAAAATATTTTTATTTCTGGAATATGTTGCATAAGCCCATTCGCATTCCAGATTGCTATTCTGAAAGTTGTGTTCTTACTTAACATTTTTTGTCAGATTACGTTGTGTGAGTTGCATTTTCTTCAGTTGATCAAATATCATGTAGTTCAGATTACTTTGGTCATCTAACTGCTTTGAATTAGCTGCGATGCTGTTCATAGTGTTTTCCATAATTCGGTTATTTTCAGAGCACATATTTATTTGCACAAAATGTATGATTTGATTTTAAATTCATAAGTAAGCGGAACAATTTTCAAATTGAATATAGAAAACCCTGAAATGATGATTTTTTTGGGTATAAAAAAGGCGATAAAATCGTTATATTATTCAATAAAGTTTTAGTAGCGGTCAACTGAGGATGATATAAGTATAAAACTTATAAAATAAATAAAAAAATTAACAAATATAAAATAAAACTTTGTATTTCTAATATTTAAAAAACTTATAAATATTTCACATCATCCAAACAGTTCACATTATAACTTTATTCTAAAACATTCTTTTAGCACAATGCTGCACAGCACACAACATTTTACTAAACAACTTTATCTATAAAATTCTTCTCTATCCTTCAATTTCAATTCCCTCGTGGGTTTATTTTAGGTTAGTAAATTTAAAAATTACACCAAATCAAGAAATACCGACCCCATAGAAGAATTTTTATTTAACCCTGTGCAAAACGTAAGATGGTAATGGACCATTATCTTTTCAAAACTAAGTTACAGCCAAACAATGAAATGAAACGCTTATTGACACTATATCCAATCGACCTCTTCAAATTATAGTACACTTACATATAATCTCAAATTTCCAAACTGTTACTGTAACAACTTTTTTTTAATGATGTAGCCTTTTCTTCAACACAGGATACTAGAGTACATTCCAATATATTCAGGGAATTTGCGTAGCCTGGTGGGGTAATAACCGATCTCGACCCTAAAAATAATTTGAAATCTGATCATACCTAGAAATTTTAGCAAAAAGTGCCGTATAGTTTGTGCTGGCCATTTAATTAGTGGTCCGATTGGTATTTCGAAAAGCTGCTGATAATGAGTTCATGGTTTTTTTCCATTTTGTAGTTCCATTGTAAGCAATTTGATTGTTTTCATTGTAGCGCTGTTGGGTTAATTTGTCGTCGGCCTACAGCGATAAGACATAAAACATAATTAAAGCTAGCATTTTATATATAATGTATTAATTAGGATTGAAACATACGAAAAATTATATGATCTCATCAATCTATTTGAGCATAGAACTAATAATTGTAAATTGTCTTTTTTAACAATATTAATAATAAATAAACCATTTCGACTATTTTATTGTTTGTTGTTACTGTTAACATACGCAATTACGATTTAATTGAAATTTTATGATTATCGGTAGCTGCGTTCATAATTAATTATACTTGATATATCAATTCATTTCGATAATATCCAACGATAATTTAAGTGACTATTTAGCAAGAATACACTATTAATTGGTTAATGAATGGTTTTACTGTAAATCTCGAATCAAATCAAAAATTTTAATTGATGCGCCTTGTTTGTTCATTGTTTGTTTGTTTGTTAGAGCGCTAAGCAATCTTTTCTGGGGCTTATGTTACTCCCAACTCTTTTGCAATTCGCATTTAACGTCCTACCATCTGGATCGAATTATGTACCATAGTTTTTCTTAACTTTTTATCTTTCGTTATTTTAGAATTAAATTTTTTACAATATTTTTGGAAAGGTTGAACCATCCAAAAAGTGTACTGAACTATTTCATGCAGTGTTAAATATGCCCTGGAAAAGTCAAAACATTTAGGTATATTCATTTATTTGAAACTCTTACTCTAACGGTACTTTCAGATAATAATTATTAATTGAGCTATCCTTTCGTTTGCATTATCCTTTCTAAAGTCATACTAGTTTCAAAAATATCTGACAACCGAAAATCAAAGCTTAAAAAACTTTGTGAATTATTTTTTTTGTAAAATCGTTGTTACCCTTCCGAGGGGGTTTTAAAAATGTTAAAAATTAAATTTTAAATTCAAGTACATATAACTAAACATTCGAATTATGGAGCTGTCAACAAAGCCTTCAAATAAATGTTGTAGCTACGAAAGTACACACATCTTGATTTTTTATTTTTATTTTTTTACGATTAAAATTAATTTATTTTTTATTTTATGCCTTTTATACTTATGATAAAATAAGAATGCTTTCCGAATTTCGCTATCGTTACCGTTATAACCCTTCAACATTGCATCTTATTTCATAATTTTACCAATATCCGAAAAAAGTGATGGATAACTTACAAATAATAAAGACACAATAGCGCATTTGCAATAGTGCAATAACAGTAAATTTCATTACAAAAGTAAAATTGCTTGTTCTTCAAAGCCCTTACAGTGAAATGCTACTTGGTTATATTCCACTGAAAAAAAATCCACCTTATCTTGGTAAATGTTTATATTGGTTGGAAAAACTTTAGGATATACTTGCATCCCTAGATTAAATCTTTCCAGCAGTCCCACTATCAAATATACATTACTTCAAAAAGTGACTAAACCGGTGAATCTCGAAAAGCGCTTTAATCGGCTTTACCAAAGAAATGATTTCAGCAGAAATGAGATGAAGGAAGTTCAGTCTTCGAGAATTCTGTTTCTGATATTGAGTTCGAACTTCTGTGGACAGCTCCCACAATCCTGCTGTAGGAAAGAGAATCAAGAGTAGAAGAAATGTTCGAATCCCAAATCATTCATCATGCTCGACGCTAAACTCAGTCGAGTGCAGCCAGGTTGGTCTTAAGTGAGTTAGCCCAAATATTTAAATTATACTCCAAAAATGATACATAAGGTTCCGTGTAATAAGGTTAACGGAAATGAAGTCAATTGGTTTTATTTCAATTTTTTGTGGAAATGAAGTCAATTGCCTTACTTCAGTATTATTTATAAACTTTAAATTGGTGTTGTTTAATAAAGTAATTGAAAGTAAAGTCATTCGGCTTTATTTTCAAATCAAAGTAAATAGTTTAATATTTAAATTTCAAATTATTTGCTGCCTTGACATATTAAAAAAAGAGAATAGATTCTGGACAAAGAAGATTTAATTTTAAAATATTCTAAACTTCTAAATTTTTGCAAAGGATTCCAAGTACGTTATAATATTCGGAAATGTTTCAAAATAAAATTGTATAGGTGTATATGCCTGAATCTTTCTGGCACGCTCTTACTTTCTTTTACATAAATAAAATAATGTATAGTAATCATGAAAATTTTGTACTATGAGATTTTTAAAGAGTTATCTGTTTTGAGGTCCCCTGAGTCCGGAAAAGTGGGTTTCGAGATGGTGTCCGACTCTCAGCCTGTCAGTATGTCAGTCTATGTCCTCTCTACAGTCCAGATGGTTTCACCAATCGAACTGAAACTTCAGAATTAAGCTTTTATGATAAATTGGGAGGTTGCACTGAATTTTACTCCAATACGGCTAACTGGAAGTGGTTACTCCCTTGGGCCAGAAAATTTATTTTGCAAATATCTTAAAAAGTATAAGGTTTACAAAAAGCAACTTAATACAAAATGTTAAAATAAATAAATTCTTTTTTTATATATTTAAAAATTAAAAAAAAAATTAAAATTACTCAAAATTCGCTGTTTGTAAAAGAAAGTCGTGTGTTGGCCACACCTCCATTCTTTTACTACACAAGATGATTGTGATCTTTTTTTTTTGTTGGATTCTGAATCTAAAAGTCCTTTGGCCGTTTAGTTCTCAAAATTGGTATAAGTACTTGTTCCTTCTTAAAAAAAATGGCTCCATATTGAAAAATATTTATAAAAGGAGTGAAACTTTCTGTCATTGATAATATTTCGAGGGGTTTGATGCATGAAAATTTCCGGCAAACACCACTATATTGTTCTCGAAAATCATGTTGCTTTTACAGATAATTCTAATGTTTTCACCACATAAATATCATGGAGTAAGAGTGCTGCCCATACACATTTTATATTTGAGTTTCAAATATTTTCATTGATTTTAACAATGTAAAACTTTAATAATTAAATAAACAATTATGTACTTTAAATATACGACTTGGAATTTTATCATACGATTTGATATAAAATGGAAGACTTTTGCGCCAGTTACAGAGCTTTCACAATGAATTTTTTTTTTTTTTTTTTAGTTATAGTAGTTTTCCTGAGGAATTGCGAATTGGGAATTAATTTATTGTGAGTTTTTAGTGTATTTTAGTTTTCTTTTTTCTAAAGCATATTAAATTTTGGGGAAAAATAGTTCCATTTCACAGCAATTTTGTTATTTATTTTTCCCTAAAAATTTAGCTGGGAATTATTTTTCCCTGAAACATGAACAAAATACCAATCGCTCAGAAAGCTTTGGAAAAAAGAAAACCAAAATACACTAAAAACTAACTATAAATCAATTCCCAATTCGCAATTCCCCGGAAAACCCAGACTAGTACCACTGTGAACCAAATTCTGGCTATTCCCTGGGAATTGGGAATTAAACTATTTTGACAGTATTCTAGCAGTTGGGAATTATTTTTTCCAAAAGTATATTCTGGCGATTGGGAATTTTTGAACGTAGCGAAAAATTACTCCATTTTATGTAAATTTTGACGTTTATTTTTCCGAAGATTTTTTTTTTTTTTTTTTTTTTTTGGGAATTAGAAAAAACTGGTTGTTTTGTGTTTTCTTTATTTTATTTACAACGTAATATCGGTAAAGTTTTTATTTTTTATGTTTTTAAATTAAAATTTTTAAGTAATGGAGTCTGCAAAATTCGAAACAGTGTTTTTCCTATTGGACATTATTCCCAATTATGCCAGAATACACTTTTTGTAATTGGGGAATAAAAAATTGGGAATTATTGAAGTTTGGAAATATAGCAATGTTTTTTCCAATTCCTAGGGAATAACCAGAAAGGGTCACTGTAAGTCACAAGAGAAAAAAATTTTCATTCTGAAAGCTCTTTTATAAAGGCGAATAAAAAACGAACAAACTGAATGTGTATAAACATATAAGACCAATTATATAGATGGAACGAAACGAAACCCGACATATCAATTGATTTAATTCAGTTTGCTTTTTCATTAATTCAGTATGTTTCTGGTTTTTTACTAAAACCATTAAACTATCGAAATTTCAAAACGAATTACGTAAAGAAAAAATCGATTCAGACGCGCAAATATAGGTACTGAATTATAATTATTAATTATTTTTTATAGAAACAAACGTGTCTGCTGTCATGCGCGTAAATTACAAAAAATTGTTGTGGACCCTCGTTTTCACTTTTTTAAGAATTAAAGGGTTCGCCCCAATTCACTACGCTCACTAACCCCCGCCAATAATCGCTTCATTTCGGTGACGGATGCGAATGCAATAAACAAAAATAAAACATTGATGTTGTAGCGTTGTTTTTGTTTTTTTATGGTAGAGATATACTCGACGTTAGTCAGACGTTTCGAAATGTCAAAAAAGCGCTTTCAAAATAAACTCACTTTTGAATTCCCGTTTTTGACATTTCTTGACATTTATGACATAATAAAAATCAAAAGTGATTCCATCATTGTTTCTCAATTATTATAGAAATAATTATAAAATAAATCGAGAAATGAATGAAGATCGAGTAAAAACTTAAAACTGATGAAGAGCGGGATATTGGTTTACCTTTTAGTGCAAAAAAAAAAAAATAAACGAAACGTCAAAATTATAACAAAAATCAAATAAAAATGGGATATTATTTCTTAAAATTTCTGTAAGATGTCACTTTAGCACTAAATAACAACAAAAAGTCAAAGTTAAATCAACTTTTTGTTTTGTTACTTCTGAGTCGCGTCAACTATAGCCGCTTTAATGCAAATTCATATACTTCAAATTTTTTTTGCTTAGCCCTTATGTCCATTTGGGGTTACCCGGGTAACCTTTTCGACTTTAATCGATAACATTTATATTTTATCAATGGAAATTGATTAATTTATTAACGTAAGAAAAAGATGGATAGACATAAGGGTTAGTCACGTCGGTCGCGTCGAGTATATTACAAGGTTTACGTAAAAATGTTTTACTTTAAGATAATACAAGATATAACACGACAAAATAGATAACACGTTATCACTTCATCAGTCAACTATAGCACGAATAACCTTTTTTTTCTATGGAGCATTTTAAAAGGAGATAGCCTTAAAAAATGACCTGTTGTCTCGAGATGTATTAGTTGGCCGAACTCCCCAACGCCGTATATACCGATATCCGCTTTTTATGTTTTTTATTAGCAACAATATTTTTTCGAAAAATTTATTTAGTTTATTTAGGTAAGAGATCTTGTTCTCGCGCGCAATGATGACTTTTTGAAATAAAGTAAATATGTATCAAAACGTCAAAAAACGTTCTCGTCACTTCGTCTGTACAATCCTGTCTCTTCCGTCTTTCATCTACATAACTAGCGCATGTTACCTATGGTTAATAGAAACACGAGTGATGTAATGACAAATATTTCCACAGCCTTCTGATTTTCAAATAAAATATTAAAACCGCCAACTGAACCCGCAAAAAACTTTGCTACGAATGAATAAATTTTTGGATTGCTAGATTAATCACAAATGAATTTTGAGTGCGAGTTTACGACCATTTTCTGATGAAAAATTTTCAGCAGATTCAATATATTTGAAATGGAAAACAAAAGAATTATTTTCGGAAGGGGAAATTTGTTTACAAAATAAACTACGTCGATTGGTTGCCTGTTGAAAATTTTTCATCAGAAAATGGTCGTTAACTCGGCATGAAGCATTACTTTTCATTAGTGATGCCATCTTTAAAAAAACATGACCTACAGCGTCTTACTTTTGGAATTTTACAATAATAATGCATTGTAAAGTGGATTTGAATAGTTTTAAACCAATTGTATGGTGATATAGAATTATTCTAGCAAATATTTTGAAAAATTGTATTGTCTTTCTATT
Source organism: Tipula vernalis (assembly GCA_958295665.1). Taxonomy (NCBI): domain Eukaryota; kingdom Metazoa; phylum Arthropoda; class Insecta; order Diptera; family Tipulidae; genus Tipula; species Tipula vernalis. The sequence continues at coordinate 269,877,483 of OY282558.1, forward strand.
TCATTTTTGTTTCTAATTGATTGCTTTGAGCAAAATTTTCATTACTATTTCCTTTCCTACTTCAGTTACCAAAACAATAAGTGTCGTAGCGATTCTAATGTAGATCTTGTTTCCCAAAGATGTTAATCCTATTAAATTAAAATTATTTGTGGTTAATCTAATAATACAAGTAATCTTTACACACAGTTTCTACTTTTCATATTTTGATTTTCATATTTTGTAATTTTTGTTTACCTAAACATGACAAGTTAATTAGAATGTTTCATCCCATTTTCTATTTCTCTCTACTCGTTTTGAAAATCAGAGGGCATGAACCTCTTTATCGTCCAGCCAGTTGAGAATGAATTGATAAATTACTACAAAAAAAAACTAATTTAAAATTCATTGATAATTCTTTTATTAGTAGTGGCAACTTCCGACAAAAAATGCCTACATAATTTATTAAAACAATAAATACTCCCAACTTTGGGTTATACTTTATAGTTTTCCTATTTTCCTTGGATTGAAGTATTAGACTTTTGTTGAAATTTTACGTAAACCTTGAAATTTAGCCTTTAACCTGACCATTGAATGACCTAATCATGTAAAAGAAACCAATTTGTGATCAATTAGGATTAGTACACTGAGAAAAAAAATTATTGATTTTTTTACTATGTACATTCTGTCAAAAAAGTACCGGGAATTGTTAATTTAAAATACCCGCGCTGAAGGGACTAAAATATTTTTTTTCCTGGGGTTGTCTTTCATTATGATGCCAACGGTGAGCGTGATCTGTCAACCAGTTTGTTTACAGCAGTTGGTTAAGTCAGTCGACCGCATTAGTGCACGGCGATTTTTACGATGAACGAAATTATTGAACAAAGAAGAGAAAAACTCGTGGATTTTGCACGACGATAACGCGCCATCACACCGAGCTACGATTGTTAACGAAGGTAGGGCCAATAACTCAATAAATACCATCGATCATCCACCACATTTGTCTGATTTAGCACCAGGTGACTTTTTCCTGTTTCCCAGACTCAAATTGCTACTCTATGGAACCCGTTGTGACTTCATTAAAGCCATAAAACAAAAGGCCCTCCAGGAAAGTGCCTATAAAAAATGTTTCGATGATTGGAAAAACAGTGTCATATGTGTATATCCTCGGATGGCGAATACTTTGAGGGCGACAAAATAAATTTTTCTGATTGAACTTAAAATTTGTGTTTTAATTAAAAATTCCCGGTACTTTTTTGACAGAATGTACTATAAAATATTAAGCAAATTCTAGCATGCTGTGCTATGCATACATTTCTGTAAAATTTACTATGTGTATAGCAGTGTGCGCAATTTGCATAGCAGTATGTGGAATATAGGAATCACTACTGTAGTATATAATAAACAAATTAGTTATAAAACGGTTTTTTCTACATATAACCAATAGTAATTTTTCCTTTTTGTTATTGTAAATCCCGTTATATTAAACTGTTCAACAACACATTTATCTATTAATTGTTACTATATGTTATATGGCATTTTACTATTTTTATAATACTGATTCCCTTAACAACATTTAATGTTTTCATTATTACATATATAATAAGCGTTTCGATAATAAACTGCAATTAGATCGGCTCCTATAGCTTCTTGAATGTGTCCTATTCCTTTTTCTCCGTCTAGTTGGCATATAGTATATTACCAAGAAATGGATGATTTTGGATTCCACATAAAAACTTATCAACTTTTCCCTTTGCATTTATGAGTTAGCATTTATTGCAAAGTCAAAATAAAAGTTGTTCCACAAAGGATATTCAATATAATTTGTCGTTATCAAATTTATATTTGCACTTAATGCATTTAACTTTTCACTTTGTGCGGTTTACTGTATGTAAATATATGGCATTTTTTTGCAGAGTGTAACAGATATATGTACAATACATATATCTGTTTCACAAAAAAGGTTAAAAAATTTGCAGTAACTTACATATTTAGTGTTAACTTTTCATTGATTTGAAACCGATTTGGGCGGACAATAGATTTGAAAATACAGAGGCCATCCTCCTATAGTTATTGTTTCCCTTTAGTTAGGCCTCTATTTTGATTTAAAATACATAATTGTCTTTTGACGTGATAACGTCTTACACCTCAGAGCCGCATATTGCCTCATGCATAATATACTACTTCTGATTTCGAGCGATTTATAATGATTGAACCACTGTAGTGAGATAACGGCGGGGATCGGAAAGTTTTTGCGTAAAAAAGCAGTGGTAGATAATTTATTTTAAATTAAAATAATTAATCCTGACATAAATTTTAATTAAAATTACAAACTACAAAATAGCGATTTGCAATGTTTGATGTTTGAGCCCCCCAGTAGCAGGAGAACGCCTTATCTGTAAAAAACTGTGGCGGTTAATTAATTTCCACATAAATTTTAATTCAAATTACAAACTACAAAATATCGGTATTTTACAATGCTTGAGCCCGTATAGCGAGAGAACGCCTAATACTGCATTATAATAGATTGCGTTTCCAACACACTAACCCTGACGACTTTACTTTTCCCCGACCGGAGGTACTTGCGTGGAACTCATACTCGTCCAGCATATCAGTGATGAGCCCAAGCGCTTCATATCATACTTCTAGGACTAATACCCAGTACTTAATCGTTTGCATACCACCACTTCGCTCTCATTTCAGAATGCTAATACAAAATAAATTTAATTTACCAAACGTACCATCTCTCTCACCGCTTATAAACGTTACACGCAAAACACCTACAGGATTTTTCGTCTACGGCCGTGTAGACGACGCAATCCACCCGGAATTTTTTAATAAGTATTAAATGAATGAGTAATATTGACGTGTTGGACATCTCTTGATTAACATGGCACTCGGTTAAAACGAATATGATTTCGGCAGAAATTTCTATTTACTCGCTCATTGCTTATATTTATAATCCAAATATTGAAAATTTGCTGACTGCATTAGAATAATATTTGAAAATCCACCTTTCATTCCAAATTGTTTTTTGAGTCTTAATAAACACAATTGGTAAAGATTGTGAATTAAAATGTGAGGCCATTTTGATTTCTTAAACGGTATTTTCGTGAAACATATCTTTCATGTGAGAGACAACAACACGCCTCTTTATTTAAAGGCCTGGATTTCTTAAGGTGAAAGTGCACAGCTGACATTCAAGTCAAGCTTTACTTTATTTAACAAAATAAATTAAAATGTAGCAGCCATACATTATAATCTCGCACTCATAATTCCACCAAATAATATGTTTCATTTAAACATTTTGAAACCTTTAATAATACTAAAAATATTTAATTGTGAGGTGAATTTTTCTTTGCGACAATGAGGGCCGAGATCCTCGAAAACCGCTACGGAAATTTCGCTGGTGTGTGACACTTTAGGAGCGTCACCAACCTAATTTTTATTTATTTTGCTAGATATATATTTAATTCCCACCTTCCCCTGCCATTTCCCCTTCATGGAAATCGCACGCTTTCTAACCCTTAAGAAGTTGGAAACGATGTATGTTACCAACTGATTGTGAATAAAAAATATTTTTTATACTTTTTTTACGGCGGGTTAGTAAAAATGGAACGATATGCGCTTGCACCGTTAAGCGGTTAGTAAAAATGGAACGATATGTGCTTGCACAAGGACAATTTGTTGGGCCTGCATTTGGTCGAATTTTAGTGTGCGCTCTCATGAGATACTAACCGATTAATTTTTGGCCTGAAATTAATGCTTTGATTATCAACAATCTTTATTTCCAACAGGACGGCCTAGTTATCATCTAATTAACTCATGTTTTAGAAGAAAAGATTATCAGAAAAATACTATTGCTCACTTAAACTAAGAAAGGTAACTATTATTTATTCACTTTTGAAATATAATATACCGATAAGTATGCTGATTTCAAATAAAGAAAATGTAAAATAACCCATTGCTGTTTTATAGCTGCTAGGGGCGACGTGGGTAATATTTGTCGCTTAACTCGCTGAAAAAAAACACAAAAATTGTAAGAATATCTGTAGTCCAAAAAATATTTAAATAAAAACTCATCAGCTGAGCAACTGGCACTATGATAAAATATACCCAAAGTTTAATGTTACAGTGAGAAAACACAAAATGAAACTGTTTCTTATGAATTTCGCCATGGCCTGATAGAGGATTGATTTAGGGTCATAAGTTCGAAACTGGATCAAATTCCTCATTCAATTTTCAGAACATATTAAAATCATATATGTAACTTAGAAAAAAAATGGAGGTGTGGCCAACACACGACTTTCTTTTACGAACAGAGAATTTTGAGAAATTTTATTTTTTTCTTAATTTTTTTTTTAATTTTTAAATTTTTAAATTTTTTTTTTTTAATTTTTTATTTTTATTTGTTTTTAATTTTTGGAAACATTTTGAATAAAGTAATTTTTTGTAAACCTTATACTTTTTAAGATATTTGCAAAATAAATTTTCTGGACCAAGGGAGTGGCCACTTCCGGTTAGCCGATTGGAGTAAAATTCACTGGGACCTCCCAATTTATCAAAAAATCTTAAATCTGAAGTTTCAGTTCGATTGGTTAAACCATCTGGGCTGTAGAGAAGACACAGACAGACTGACAGACTGACAGACTGACAGACAGACAGACAGACACCATTTCGAAACCCACTTTTTCGGACTCAGGGGCCTCAAAACAAATAAATCTCTAAAAATCTCGAAGTCCAAAATTTTCATGATTACTATACTTTATTTTACGAGTAAAAGAAAGTAAAAATGAAATTTCTAATACGAAATTAGGATCTAAAAATTGTTGGTAGAGAGAAAAGAATTTCATAGTTTTGAGGAATATTTGTTTTACGAAATTCCTATTGAGTTAGAGTCGAATTTTATTTATTTATTATATTCTTACGATAAGGAATATAATGGGGAAATTAAACAAAGTTTAAAAAATAGATTTTACCAACATATTCATGACTCTACATTTGATTTATAGCACTAAGCAATTCGTTTCTACGTAATGGGCACTAATTATTTTTGTAATAGTAGTTTTCATTCATAAAGCTTTTGGTAGCAACCCAAGCTAAATTTTCTTTTTGATCCATGTATCTACTTTTTTTTTGTTTGTAGCAGTATATGTTTATTCACGGCTTGAAAATGATGGAATACACTCACTGAAACGTGGTATTTGTTTCTTATTAAACATTAATAAAAAATAAATAAACTAGCAATTTTAAGTTAATACTAAATAAATAAAAAAAAAATTAGGACACATTATAAACTAGGTAGCTTTGAGAAAATGCCTTATAAAAAAATCATCTATCTCCCAAACTATTAGGTCAATTAAGAATCTAGGTACTAACGAATAATTTTTTGCTTCAAATTAATCAAGGAATCATCGCTTAAAATAACTGTAGCGGGGAACTGTACCTATAACATCATAATATGATAAAATTTAGTCACGTTCTAATGGGACCTTCCAACTCAGGACCTTCTAATTCTATGAATAAAATGTTATATTAGATCAATATTAATCGTAAAAAGCCGAATAATAAATTAGCGAAATTTACTATTAGTTCAACAATATTTAATTTACTCAACATTATTTTCAACACATCAGTTTCAATTTTCTCTTTGTTTGACCAAACAGTAAATCACCTAATTGCCTTATATAGAATTAATCGAACCCACCTAAATTAAATTGGTAAAACCCAAAATATATCGCATGTGTCAAATTTCCGCTATAATCCCCATAAGAAATGTGGAATTTGGGTTAAATCACTGAACTAAACCCAGAAAATAATGATTTTTTCGTTCTTCTCTAGATTGGTAAAATCGATTACAATAGATTTACACTGTGCTGGATGTTATTCAGATAAACAATACTCGAAATAGGAAATGGTATGTTGATGTTTTTGATGCTGTTCAAACTACTCATGCGTATTTAATGAAAAAAAAAAAAAAAAAATAAAAAAATAAAAATTTTAAATCTGCTTTTTGCCCTGTTTATATTATTTTGAATTTTTCGCGTGGAAATTATTTTAAATTAAAATATTATGTTATCCCCGCTACCATTAGAGGAGTAAATTTGCTTATAAACTTCTATAAAATGGAACACGATACTGGAAAGCTTATATTATATTTATAGAATGTCACATATCTACTCTATGCTAAAAAAACACTTAGGCATGTTGTTTCCCTTTCCAAAAAAATTGATGCTGTTCGGTGCATAAAATTACAAGCAAAAAATTCTATACTTTATAAGTAAGCAATGTTGAAAGAAATGTTGTTTGAACGATAAAATAACAGCACGGTGTTCGTAAACGCTGTTAAAAATTCTTCAGCGAATTTAGCATAAATGTGTTTGAAATCATTGCGATTTATGGTGTGTTTTATTGTTAATTAAATTAATGAAGCAGAATTTAATTGTTGATGTTGTATGAGTATTTAGATGAATTAAAATTGAAATCTAATACTCATATTTGCCCCTAAAATAAAAATAGCAGTATGTGGCTGAGAATTGCGACGGAATTTGTAGTTATTACTATCATATTATTGGTTTTTTCTGGAATATACAAAAAATGTTCAGCATAATCAGAACAAGATTTGAAGAAAAATTCAACCATTCCTTATAGTAATAGGTTTAGATTTTAATGTGAATTTTGCTTCGGACGAATTTATTTTCTTCAAGAGAAATAAAGCGCAAGTATGTAAATAGATGCCTAAGTGCCGTTTTCGCAAGTCAGTTTATACCTCGAATCACATTTCTTTTTTTGAGTTGACAGAAAACAAGGTACAAATTTTGTATGTAGTACAAAAGTATTAAACGTAATCTTAATTTATCAACTCTCATAAAGGTCCCAATATCTAAATAGCACAAAACCGTTTAGTAGTATTTATAATGGCATTGGCGGTGTGATGACGTCTGCTATTTGTGTACATGTCTGTGGTCACAAATCATAATTGCTTGAGTGTCAAATTCGCATTTTTCAGGATAACCTTTTTAAAATTAAGAGTCGTTCAAAATCGTATGAGTTTTTTGAATTCTTGCTTTTATAAATGATCAGTACGGTTGTTTGTAGTTACTGGAAAATTACAAGAAATTGATATAATATGAAATCGTATCTGGAGATTTCGAGTTTTGGGGTAATACGTAAAAAGGCTTATCTCACCTTAAGCCATTATGATTTGTGACCACAGATGTTATGTTATACGTAAAGAGATTAAAGGCTATAGAGTAGAAATAAGCAAATGTCAAGCATAGAAAATTTTGTGCGTGAAAGAGAAAGACTCAAATAGATTAGGGTCGTATTTAGAGTTTTATTCAATGGATTGGAATGAATTAAGTTGCTTAAAATAAAACAAAGTTTAATAAAAATATTTTTATTTGAAATGCAAATATACGTATAATTATTTCTAAATTCAAGTTTTTGAATAAAAATTAATTTTCTAAAAAGGCGGCTTTATTTTACACTTTTAGTGCGGACCTGGTAAAAATAATTGTAAACAAATCGTAACCAACTACAACACAAAAAAAAAATTTTATGAAGAAACAACAAAAATAATTGTATGAGTATTCAATACCTTTTGTAAATCAAAGCTTGCAACTATGTACGTAGTAACGATGAGTCGTTTTCCGCTTTTTTTTTCATCTGACAGAAATTTTATTTTTAAGGTTTTCAATCTTCCGCATTTTTTGCACTTATCTTTCTTTGGTTTATGTATACCAATATTATAATCATTTTGAAAAAATTTTATAAATGTGTCGTATATTTGCTTAGTTTTTTTTATGGCAGGAATTCGACATCCATAACAGTAATATGGGTAACCAATGCTGTGCTAGTTCTACATATTTCTGTTTCATGTTGGTCTCTGATGGCCTGAATTTAGTGCAAATTTATTATATTATGTAGTGTAATCTAAATATTGCGCTATTATACGAGAACTAAAATTACCTGTACACTAAAAATCCCTTGTTCATGTATGCCACACTATTGCTTATGAATAATGATTCTTCCCTGTTAGTAAGTAGTTGTTTCCGGTTCTTTGTTTTAGGCGAAGATTTTCGCACCATATCTGTTAATATTTTACTCGTATGGCACAAGTCCTTAATATAATCAAAATGTGACTTATTCTTTTACTGATAACTCAAGTACTTGTGGTTTATTTTTTTTATGTAGAAAAATAAATTGACTTCCAAACTTTTCATATTGTTAGACAATCAGTTTTCTTTTTAATTGTTTTGTTTTGTAAGGTCATTTTTTTGAAAGTACGCACAACCGCTTTTTAAAAGGAATAAAAACAGTAAAGTTTACAGAGAACAGACCAACAATATATTTTTTGAACATATTCATTCCTCTCTATAGACTTAATCTCTTTGATTATACGAGAAAGACATACATAGGAAAGCTAATTATTTAAAAGCATTCTTTTTTTTTATTTTCTTTTTATATTGCAACCAAAATCTCTCTCTCCAAAAAAATTTCGTTTCAATAATTTTTTTTTTCGATCGTCCAGTACATACCATATAAAAGTTTCACTTTAAATATGTATATTTGAATATAAAAATGGAAACCCTATGGAAGATATTTCTACATGTGAGCTTTTTGGAGTAACAGCAAAGCAACCTTGATTATACCAGAACCATCTTGATATGAATAGAGCCAGCATGTAAAAAATGAACTTAAAATAAAGGACATAGAAACACTAAAAAATAATTTATTTTCATAGAGTTTGTATGAAAAAACGCGATTTCGATTGACGAAAAAATATGAATTAAAAATTAAACCTAGATAAATAATTTTTTCTGAAATCACTAATAAACAACCCAATGACTAACTCATTTAAAGCACAGATTCTCAAGCTTCCCCATTTTTCAGATATAATCAAACGAAAATAAGGGAATTAAATTAAAAAACGTTCTACAACAACAACAACGTGTATTAAAAAAAGAATACTCTATTTAATGACGTCATCACTTATTCACAACTAAAATCAATGGTAAAAAAAAGACAATACGTTGAACAGCCAAAATTAAAATAAATCAAAGAGAGTCAAAGAGAAAAAATTATAATAATATGCATTGAGCGAGAAGAAATCAAAAAAATTAAATCAACCCAGATTGTTATGCATCACAAATAAACGACATGGTTATGTCAAACACTACAACAAACATTAATTGTACTATAAATGCCTTATTTATTTCTCAAGTATTTGAAATATTATTTAAATTAAGTCACAGCTGAAAATAAATACAACATGATTAATATTTGGCATCGATTTTTATTCCCAAAAATTAATGACCCATTCAAAATAAGTTTTTGTTTAGAATATTTGAATTGTCATAACATTTGAGAGCGGTGTATAAAATAAAATAGCTCTTACTTATTATTCCCATTCCTAGATGTCACTTAACACACAAATAAAAACAACAGTGATTCGGGCTGAGTAAACGATTTGAAAGAAAACTTTTTACGTAAAATTAACATAATTTCTTTCATAGCAATGGTTTAATTTTAGTAAATTTATAAAAAAAATTATATTAAATTAATTATTATTACAATTTAGTTATTACTATAGAGGAAAGCCACCAAAAATATGTTTAACCGAATCAAAAATCAGACCGATTTTAGAATCCGACCGGTTCGATCACCTATTTGATTTTTTTTATATGTTTTTAATTGTAGGCGACATCTATGGTTTAAACAAAAGTCGTTAATAAAGCATTGTCACATGATATGAATCTGTATTCGGGCAGATTTTTGCCATGTGGCAATGCTTTTAGAAGGAGACTAAAAAGAGATGGTTATAATTGTTAATAAATTTTATGTTATGACGTATTTTACAACAACAACATTCCATAAAAGTTTAGCAATAGTTTATATTCCAAGAGGATTTTCACTAAGAAATAAACATTTTCATGATTCGATTTGACAATCAAATAAAATTACATGTTTTATGAACATTTTCGTATAAAAATAATGTAAAAGCTCATAATTCTTACAGACTAAAAATGTAATTGAAAACAATCGTTTTCCCATATAGTTTCATAGTAAAGAAAACATTTTATGTATTTTATTTTAAGCTTAGTAAAAAATACAATCAATGTGGAGGCTCTTATTTATAGAGTAGGCTCTGATTATACAAAGCCATAGTCTAAAAAACACAGCTTTTATAAAGGAATTAGAAACGAGGAAAAAACCAAACTTTTCATAGTAAAATACACAAAACATATGGGAAATCACTTTTTTTCCAAAGACAAATTTTTAAATGAAAACGTTACAAATTCTTAATTATGATTTCTGAAATTATTTCATAAATATTTGAATTTCAACATATATGAATGTCGTTTAAGTAAATCGTTTTCATTTTCTTGTAATAATTGATTTATTTAAACCAAAACATAAAAAAAAATTCATAACAACAGCATTCTGGTCAAATTAAAATAAAAGCTTACTACAATTCGTTTGGTCTTTAGGTCAATATACATTACATAGATGGCAGTGATGGCCGAAAAAATTTGGTAAAATCATACCAAAAATTACCACCTGGGGAAAATTCAAGTTCAAAAATTGTAGGAAAAGCAAAACAAACTCACAAAATATAGGAACGTTTGTTAATTTTGTGATTAAATAATTTTTGTTCGTATTTTTCTGTAACCATTTCAGACATCTTACGTACACTAGTAAAACTAAAGATAAATTTAGCAAGTATTATTTTAATCCGACAGAGCCAACTTTGATGTATTTTTCAAAATGAAAGTTCGAAAAATATATTTTAGAAATAATTTAATTTTAATATTTCTGCAATTAATATTTACTTAATACCAATAAAGCCTTCTTGTAAATTGTTCTTGATGATATGTAGAAAACTTTTATATAAACATTTTATAATATTTTTGGTTTTTTTCATTGAAAAACTTGCAGCTATAAAACACCATTTTTACTATGGATTCCTATGGAAATCAGTAAAAAGTTATACCACTAAAAAAGCTTCTAAAAAATACGTCATTTTGATTATGGCTCTATACTCTAGAAGGCTCTGGTAACAGACGTGCAATTTATCATTGCGTTTCCTAAGGTAACTCGAACAAATTGATTGAAAAAAAAAAAAAATTGTGTATTGAAGTTACGTTATAGTAGTTTTATTTGAACCTATCTACATACATATTTTTTTGTATAACTATGAAAATGGGGTTGTTTGATGAAAGTGATATTTTAAGATGGCAGCGTTTCGGACTACGCAACACCGACCAAAGGGGTGCTAGCCAACATAGGTTACAAAAGCGCTGCATCTGTGGCAGGTTGGAGTTATTAATTTACTAATAATCGACTATAAGAGAACAAATAGAGATATGTATATTAATAAATCAAAAAAAAAAAAAATTGATGCTCGCCAAGAAAAATTGTTTATAATTTGCAAACATTATTTTCACTTTTTGTGCAAACTTATTTCACTCATATATCAACTTACTTTTTAAAAATAACAAAATAGCTAATTAATAAAAACAGAATGTTTTTTTTATTAATTTAAATGATTATTATTTAAAAACATATATATGTTCATAAATTAAATTTTTTTTAATATTAGTAATTTATCGTCCTTATTGTGAAATATTTGTTTTGAAAAATAAATATAATCGATTTCGACAGACACACAGCTATCATCATCATTTTACAATTTACTTGATTTTCAAATTTACAATTTCTATTAGATATATGTACATACTAATTTATGATGTGAGTGTATGCGTTGTGCTCCGATTGTCCAAAATTAAATCGTATATTTTATTTATGATGGAGTTTATTTTATTATTAGATAAATATGGATTGTTTCTATTCTTGTATATTTCCAACTCCTCTATACCGTCCATAACGTCATCTTTTTTAATTTTATGCAATATTTGTTTCCAAATTTAAGTATTTGTGTTTTATGTTGTTTATGTGTAATGCAAATCGTGTTTCCGTTTTAGATTTTCCTATGTCTCTTATATGTTCTGCAAAACGTTGTTTAAACGATCTTCCCGTTTGGCCAATATAGAATGAAGGACAATCTGTACAAGTTAATTTATAAATACCTGTATCTAACGGATTGTTATTATTTACTTTTAATTTCTGTTCTATTTTATGGTTTGTTTTATAAGCTATTTCACAGTGAAATTTTTGAAAGATTTTTTGGACCTGTTTACATGTGTTTTTGTTGTATTCCATTGTGACGGATCTGTAAACAATATTTTCGTCTGTATTATAAAGCGTTGCACTAGCCAAGTATTGTTTTTTCCCGACATATGCACTGTTTATTCTGTCAATTAATGATCATATTCTTCATCAAAATCAGCTTTTTTCATCGGTATGGTGTTTAGTCTATGAATCATGTGATTATATGCTGCAACTTTATATTGAAACGGATGGTTGGAACTATTGTGTATTGTGTCATCAGTTGCTCGATGTGGTTTAGATAAATGTTCGCCAAAGTTCCAGACAGTGGACTGCCCATTGGGAAGCCCTCGGTTTATTTATAATACGAATCGTTGTGTTTAAAGTAGTTTTGACTAGTGATTATTTTCAACAGTTTAATAATGGACTTACTTACATACCTATTTTGTTTCCATCAATAATGTGGACTTACTTACATACCTATTTTGTTTGTTATTAAAAGATTCTTTGTAATATAGTATTGTTAACTGGAATATTGCTATATTGCTATACATATTACAAATATCGAAAGAAGTCATTTTTGAATTTGGTTGTAGCTCGATGTTCTCGATTCTGTTGACAAGTTTAATGTTGTTTCCTATAGAGTAATCGTTCTCCAATTTTATGTTGTTTTTTAGCCAAATATTGTAGGTAAGGGGGGTAGCGAAGTTAACTAGAGGTCGTATTGGCATATCTGGTTTATGTATTTTTGGAAGGCCCCTAATCAGTGGAGCACCGGTTTCATCATTTTATGCTACATTATTTGTATTCTGCTGAGAAAAGTTACAGTTTTATTTATGGCATCTTTAATAGATTTTTGAAAAAGTTGCGTTGGGTAAGCTTCTAATTTCTGCAGCTTATTATTATTATTTGAGGCCATGCGGGCGATCAGTCACCTCGCACTGCGACCCAGAAGATCTATTGTGCTGGACCCTGCTTAGTTATTCGTCCAGTCAATATCCAGGTTCTTAATGAACTTGATAATAGGGCCAACCGGTACGTGATACATACTATCTAGGGTTATTGCTTCCCTCCTCGATGTTTACTACAGCATGTAGTTCCGCTAGAAAGACGGTAACATTGGAGCCCAAGGACTTCGAGAGGGCTGTTCCTCTCCCGTATATTCCTCCGCCTGTCCCTTACTATTACAAGTTGCTGGGAATTGCAAATCGCCTGTATGTCACCCAGCTTTACTACAGAAAGGCTAAATAAAACTGGAGGGTGCCTGATATCCAGAGTCCGCATACTTTGGACTGATTAACCTATCAGCCATTCATCCATCGGCATATGCTGTTCCACCTTAGATTAGGGTATTTTTTCAAGGTTTTCTCCTTTAGCGCCATACTTTAGCCTGTGCCAAATGGCCAAAAATGTGCCAAATGACGTTAGTTAGCAGTGATTGCTACGAGGAGGCAGCACTTACACTTGCGAACCGTTCTCCAATTTTATGTTGTTTTTTAGGCAAATATCGTAGGTAAGGGCGGTAGAGAAGTTAACTAGTGGTCGCATGGGCATTTCTGGTTTATGTACTTTTGGAAGGCCCTTAATCAGTGGAGCAGCCGGTTTCATCATTTTATGCTGCATTCTTTGTATTCTGTTGAGAAAATGAACAGTTTTATTTATGGCATCCTTAATAGATTTTTGGAAAAGTTGCGTTGGGTCAGCTTCTAATTGCATGTATAGAGGGTCACAAAATTGAAGGCACAAGCAGTATTACTTATAGAAATGTTACGTTTACGCAAATTTAAGAAAAAAACTTATTAGTTTCTCATGGAATTTTCCATACAGTATAAAAATAAATGCGTAACAGTAAATAAAAACAGTGCGTTAAAAGTAAATGTGTAAAATCAAATTAAATATCATTATTTTAATAGAACGTTAAAATAAAACTGATTTTTAGTTGGTTAATGTGTTGGGCCTTCAATTCTGTGAGTTTGTATCTGTATGTTGTTATTACGTATGTATTGCTCTACCTTATTGCTATAGTGATTTAAATCTATGATTACTTTGGTGTTCCCTTTGTCAGCTTTTATTATAATTGCATTATTTGCTGTTATTTTTGATTTTATACTTTTTAAGATTTTTATTTGAATTTAGTATTATGTCGTTTTTATTATTCAATTTGTATGTTACTTGAGACCTGATGTCCGCTTCATGTTCCATGTTTGTTTTGATTCGAGCGTTTTCGATGTTCAGTAGGTGTTTATTTTGTCACTTGTGCTGTTTTTCGGTATAAGGTTATATTTTAAACCTTTTTCTAATAATTCCGACTCTCTTTCATCGAAGGTTTTATTTTTGATATTTTTAACTCTTTGGTAAAAAACATGGGATGTTCTAAATACAGTTGAACAACGACTGGGCTTCTCATCAACAAATTTGAGGATTTCAAAGTATTCTATAAAGTAGAACTGTTTAGAAATATGCATTTATAAATGATATAATTTTAATGTTAGTCTATTGACTTTTGTGTATAAACTTTTAACCTCACTATTTAACCACATTTTTCCAGCATTTAATTTTTCCACATTTTTCCAGCTGTTAATTTTGCTGTGTTACATTTATTTTTTACGTTCACATTAATATAATTCGGTGTGATCTATTTTCTCCTGCTTGTGCGGATATAACATATTTTTAAAAAAAATAATATTCTGTCTACTTCCCTAAACGCATTAAGACGTTACGTAATTACCACGAGTACTAACAAGCTCGCTCGCGTTTTTTATTTTCGTTTGGCGCTACTTGGTAGTCCATATCCTCCCCAATTTTATGCCACATTAATCTTGTTGTATAAATCAAATAGTTCAAACAACACATTGTACATGCTAATGATACTTTTAAAGGGGTAAATCGTAACATCTTTTTCCATTTTGATATTTCTAAATTTTTAATGGTAGTTTAGTTTTTAGCAAATGAAAAGTTATGTAAAATAAGTTTGTATATCTCGCATTATATGTAGCTATATATATTTAAATCTTCTTTTCTTTAATCAATATAATGAAACTAAGTTGGCGACAATGTTTATATTAAAATAAACGGTTACGGTCTATACTACCCACGGATTAAAGGAACATATTAGCTTCAATGTTTTGAATTTGAATTGTTTAAAACAGATGAAAACTGAATAAATTCAAATTATATGTAATACCAAAGCCAACACATACATATGTATATACAAGCCGCAACATAACTTTCATACGCAGATACCAACAAAATATTAGGCCCACTATTTGTATTGGTGTTAGTAAGAAATATAATAAAAATATGATGTAAAATTCTGTTTTTTCATTTGTTATAGTGTTAGTAGATTTTGTTCATGTATATAGAATTTCTTTCAATGCCTCCTAGATATTTACAAATTGTTAAATTGGAAACAATTGCAATAGTGGCTCCAAATAATTTGATTGGTATTGCGTTATTAAGGCTTGTAGAGACATCTGGTTAGAGATTCTGGTTTATTTATGTTTATGTTTGAATAGATTTTGATTTAAATAGCTGTTAGTACCCTCTATTTTGAGCAATAGCTCATTCACAATAGAGCATGCCAAAAAATCTTTTAAATAGAGCTCAGATTCCGTCTCTCCCTTACAGTTCTGCTATTTCGCTTAGGTCGTTGAATCGTCGTAGCCAACCATTTTAATGTTTGCTTCACTCGATCATTTTTAATTACATCAAAGTCGAATGCAAACGATATTTGGAGGATTACAATATTTCGCTAATTTTTACATCGTTCCCCTAATCGTACGAAATTGCATGTTCCAGTAGTTTACTCGTGCTGGTAATTTTTATTCCATATGATGTTTGGTTAAGCTATTTGTACACAATTTGATCGTTTTAAATTAATAACTTAGAAAAAAAAAAAATTAAATTTATGAAGAAAAAATTATACCAAATGTTTATACCAACACAAATGTTTATAAAAGATCGAATATCGCAACACACCAACAATTTCTTTGGCTTCGTCTGGTGTGGTATTGGGGCCGAATCATATATTCAAAGCTTTCCAATATGATTAATTTTCACTAAGTGGGCAATCAACATATATAGACAGATAAGTTTGAAAGAAAATAAATCAAAACATCTTATTTTTCGACACATAAGAAATATTGACCAACAATATCGTTGTAAGATATTCAAGATATAGGCTTATCAAGATAAAATGGCAGCATATAATAATATGATAGATTAATTAAATAATATGGCTTTTAGTAGAATTGAATATTATCAAATATATCGCAAGGCAAATTGTATACAACCCTAACAGGATAAAAACAGATCTTACACAACAATTGACTTTGATGAAAAACCAACAATAAATATTCTAGTAAGTGGCGTACAAAAGATACACGAGTTATAATATCTAACAAATATTTTGAAATTTTCGTTACAAAATTGCATTCATATAAGAGATATCGGTAAGATATTATAAACGTAGGGAGTAATTCCCTATTTATAAAAAAAGGCAGAACAGATACTTATTCAATAATAAGATTAATACTTATACAAACAAACTATACGACCTAATAATAAATAATAATTGTTCTAGTAATATGTGACGTAGAGATGTTTTTATGGTATAAGGTGGAAATGAATTATTTTCTCAGTATAGTTTGGTACCTGAAGATAATTACTTGTTAATCGAAATCGATCTTAAGAAAACTAAACTAAAAATAAAATGGGTTTACTAAAAGGAAGCAATTAAAATTAATTGTATTAATTGTGGAATAAGTCACGTGAAACAGAAGATTCATCTGAGATGAATTGTGGATAAAATTTAAATCGCTTTGTACATGAAAAACAATCGTTTGAAATTAAATTTTCCTTCAGTGATAAATATTTTTTGACACGAAGAAAAAATGAACACACAAAAACACGAAAACATGAAAATATTTCTGACAAAACCATTGCAACACAGAGAAATTAAATGCACAACACTATTTTTTAACCTCAAGCAGCCATATTAATTCATGTACTATTTGGATTTATTCCCGTAATTTATAATTTAAATCGCTTTCAAACCGTACTTGTAAAGCAATCACCTGAAATTAAATTTTATTTCAACAAAAGTTAAACACTCAAATAGTTGAAAAGTTACAACAAATAGATGAAAAAAAAAAATACAATAAAACCATCCGTACCAATGAATCTTGATATATTGATGGCTAAACAGGTAACAAATGTGGTGGAGAAACGTGTTATTAAATTGGATTTTTCTACTCCTTCATTTCACAAGAAGTACTTATATATAGGGACTAAAAAAATCGAAATAGAAAGACAGTGGATGCAGTGAATAAAAAAAGTAATTACGGACAAGAGTTACCTTTTCCGTAATAGGTACTACTTTTAAGTACGAGTTTTTTCTTATTTCGAAGTGAATAATAACTGTCTTGTAATTACTAGTATTTACCGGAAAAAATTTACGGAATACCAATAAGTCTTTACTTATCCCTAAGATACATACTTATCCAAACAATTTGGTACTTATTTTGTAACACGTCAGTAAATAGATTTCGTTTTTCATCCTCAGCTCTTTTTGTTGACCTCGAATTCATAGCTGACCATCTCCATTCTCGTTTTCTCCATCGAAAACCTACATATAGACATAGGTTGCTTTATCGAGTTAAGAACATAACCACTTTCTCAAAGTAGAGAAGCAGGACCTTCGAATTATGCTAATTCTGCTTGCTTATTTAGGCTCGGGTATCCTTTTCGATTAAAATAATTGTCAATATTTCACGTGCGAACCATCCAATGCTAATAATCACTAAATGAAATGTTCTTATAAAGGTAGTTTTAACTACTCCCATATCCCTAGGAATACCATATTCTTTTTACTCTTCCAGTAGATTTATTGTCCTTTGAAGGAAAAGCTAGTAAAACTACATTTACAATACAACAACCAACTAACGTGATTAATTTCTTCTTAACCCAACGAGAATTACAAAACAAAAAAAAAATATAGAACTTGAAACCTCCAAGTTGCAAAGCAAAGCTTTACATACTGTATCCAGAAGGCGATCATTTTTGTTTTATGATCATTTAAGTAGCATAAAGAATTCAAATTTTTAATATAAATCACCAGTATCATAAGACGACTCTTTCAACCAAAAAAAGGCCCCTTAAATTTAAAAAAAATAATCCCGCTATAAATTTTTCATTTTCAACTATTAGCTTCAATGTTTGTATACATTTGGTTGGATCTACATATTTCCCAGTGTTCCTGATAATTTTTCATTTTTCGAATATTAGTAATTCCGCCTATACTGATCAAAACATTTTTCGAAACTAAACTCAATCGGCTTGCACAAAAACCTTGTAAATCATCAAGTTTGTACGGAAGAAGTATACGAATTTACTTTTTTTTATTTACAGTGTTTTTAAGTATGTACTGGAAAATTAGTAAGTGCTGGCTTATGGAGAAAGCAGTTACTTAAATTTCAAGTATCCACTACTGCATCAAGAACGTACTTAAATTTTATTCATCTGCTGCTTACAAGCACATACTTGAAAAAACATAAGTTAAAGTACTTACTTGTTTTTATTCACTCTCCCCCAATATAACTTTACAAAGTTACAATATGATAATAATAAAAATCAGAGAGAGAGAGAAAGAACATATTGTATTAGGAAAATGAAAATATTAAAACGTTTAGTTTTTTGAAATAACATTTTGAAAAATATTTGTCAATGAAACTCGTCGACAACTTAAAACCTCGCGTGCGTAACTTTTATGTTGGAAAAAAATTTCGTTACTAACAACAGCTTGCCAAAAAAATTAAATAAAAATGAAATCATAGAAAAATATCGTATGCAACTCGGGAGTAAATGTCGGTTATAGCTCCCTTGTTACATAATATACTACCACGCTACTTACTGGTGTAGTAGATGGATAATACTTTTTAAAAAAGTAGTCATTAAAGGAAACTAAAATATATTACAATAAATTTATAGCAACTTTAACTAAGGACAAAAAAAAATTACGCAGGTCTGCAAAAAGAGAGTTAAAGAGTTTTTTTTATTTTTTTTGATTGTACAGTCGTATCCGAAGTAATGTTTTGCGCTGAATTCGAATCTGGCCACAGAATTACCCTATCACGTCAGGTTTTTGAGATATTCTAACCTAAAAATGTCAAAAAGTGTGTTTTTGGCACTTTTAAAATAATTTAAGGCCAAAAGAATCGGGGCAAATCTAGAGCCTAACCAAGCGCAAATTTTAGTAATAAAAAAGATTACGTTCGCCACAGCGCGATGCTAATTCCATCGCTCCTTAATATGTAGGTTAGAAAAAAATAACGGCAACATTGAAACTGCCGCTACATTTTCCCCAATCTTGCCTACTATCGAAGCCGCTTCACCTGGTATTATCAGGACACCAACAGCAAAGCAGGGGTCCTATTATTATTAGGACACGTTCTCCTATTATTATTAGGACATCAACGGCAAATACAAATCCTAATGCGACCGAGGCAAGAAGAGTTACATCAATTACTCCAAGAATATTTGGAAAACCATGACCTTCAAAAAATCTGTACGAAAAATTGCTAATTAAATATATATATATAATCAATAAATAAAATTAACACTGAATTTATATTGTACATATATCTAGTTTTAGTAACCCCAATTCCGTCTGAGGAAATCGTATGTACTTTCCAGACATTTGGTCCGTTATTAAAGTGGCGTTTTCCCCCATAAAATTCGATATTTTTTGCTGGTTTATACAAGCAACTCTCTTTAATGTAGCGACTCTCTTATGTAGCTACCATTAGCAAACAAATTGAAGACTTATCTTAAATAAAAAACACATATTTTAATTTAAATATGATAAAAATAAAATCCAAAATTACCTCTCAGCGAAGTGGAATTTTTTGTTTGGTATCAACTATATCACCACATCTCGGACCTCCTAAATAAAATTTTTGGCCAAATTTATTGGGAGCCTGTACTTCTCCTTAAACCTTAAAACTAAAAGCAAGTTCAGCAAAATTTCTCAAATAAATAATCCTCAAATACAAAGTTAAATCTGATTTATGTTCCGGGATATCGAACGGGTTTCTCTTTCTTTCATGTGATGAGTGTTATCAAAATGCAATGCAGCCCCCATTACAGCACTCATTGTAAATACGTATAATTATACTGTACTCGATAAACTTTGATCTCTTGAAGATTAATTAATTAATGTAAATACATACCAACAAATTTTAAAAATAATTACAGATTACTGTCAAAACTTAATTAAACGTAAATTAAAAAATATTATAAGGAATAGACAATTACGTTTGCTATAAACATTGTTTTTTTTGATGTGGACATACGTTTTTCTAGCATACTAGAAGTGAATAACAATTTATTCATTTATCACTAAAATTTGCGCTAGGTTAGGATCCTGACAACGGTATCTTATTTAGTGTACCAAAATCTGGGACTACAAAAATATAAGAATCTGCAGATCATTTAGTTATAAAATGAGAAGGAATGCAAGTTATGCGTGCTTATGAAATTCTTAGATTATGCATAGTAAATGCTTGCATGCATTTTTTGTCATGATGAACAGTCGTATCCGAAGTATGTTTTTGCGCTAAATCCGAAGCTGGCCACTGAATTAACCTATCATGTCAGCTTTTTGAGATATTTTAATCTAAAAGTATCAGAAAGAGTGTTTTTGGCACTTGAAATGACGAAAAAGAGATAGGGCAAATTTGACAACGGGGTCGTATTAAGCGTACCAAAATCTACGGAAACCATATAGTAGGTCTTTCACGGTATATAATATTTTAAAACGGCTTTTATCAGCCGAACAACATAAGTACACCTCGCACTTCTTGCATCTATTCCTAGTTCTACTTATGCAGCATTTTAACCTGCACATTCTAAGCGCCTTTAACCGGTCCCAAGTTTGTTTAATTTTTCATGTTCATCTCTTCATCTTCACTGCTTGTGCTTTAGTCACTATTTGAGTGTGGACGTTTTAAAGATGTCGAAAGTAATGAATTCCCTATTTCTAGTCGAAATTCCTTCAGAATCGCAATCCAGTCAGTATTCTTGCCATGCGTTAACCGCGGCCAAATCGATAAAATGTTGAGATACTTTGACCGACCACTTTACGGTTTTAGTAAAAATTCTACAATATTCCATCATCTGGTCGCACAAATCTACCTCACCCATGTAACTATTATATTCGGTTATAATTGAAGGACAAGTAACTTGGATATATTTCCTGTCTTTTTTATTCCAACGTTCTGTTAACGTTTCAGGTTGGATGCCAGATATGGTCGAAGCAATAAGGAATGATTTTGTGTTACAGCTGTAATAGTGTTCTCAAAAACGAACTGGTCCGACTCAACCCTGCACATTCGCTTTTCATCTTTTAAGTGTAACCCTTTCAACCGATTTTGTTATATTATTCCAGTCGCTTTATAATTTAGAGCTTCTAATTTTTTTAGTAAAGGAATGGTCGTAAAATATCTAAAAATAACAAAATGTTTATATATAATCATAAATAATCATTACAAAAAAGAAATATGTATCAAAATATAGAAAACTATCTTCTAGTAATGTTTTAATAAGCCTGAGGATGAAAGCTTGACCCTGCTTGCCACGCAGAATTCTGCTGGGTGTGTCTTGTAGATAACCAAGAGCAGAATTTATTCTAGCAGCGCTAGCGGTAGAAATGCAGGTGAACGACATGAGCGTCGTTTTTGGCACACAGAATTTTTTTTAGCGTCGTTTATTTGATTTATATTTAATTCTATTGTACAATTTTTTTTAAATGAAATCATTGTTTTTGGAGCACAAAACTTATTTTCTGTCAACAAATTAAAAAAATTAGTTGATAAATATAAAAAGTATTCAAATTGTACTACATTTGTTTACTTATATGTAATATAGCCTACGACGGGCAATGAAAAGCGTCGAGATTTTAAAGCAATTCTTAAATTGATAGTAACAAGAGATAGTACAAGCTCTTCAAACGAATGTACCATAAGAATGTCGACAACGATCATCGCATATGTGCAGCGCCATTTGATTCTGAGTTTTTCGAAGAATTTGACGAAACATCCTCTATAGGGACATTCGTCGAATTCTGTTGTAGTTTCATCAAGTGCATCCAGCAATAATTAGGACATCATCATCACTACATCATAAATGTATCATCTATTTTCACATAGATCACATAGATTCCGATGATGAATGCCACTGCTCATCAAAAAACAACGGGGGTGCTCATGCTCAACTCGCAAAAGAATTGTGTGAAAACCTTTATGTATAAGTGTATATATTGAATCATTTCAAGCCTCTTCGATCGGCCTGAGAAACCGATGCTTGTTCAATATTTTCACATAATTAAACTATTAATTTCACTTATAATGATAAATAGTTCACAATAACAATAACTTTTTAATTACTATGATCGTAACGATCTGGTTAACATGTAAAATATAATGAAAATTATCATCTGACTGATCGTTAAGATCAGAGTAATTAAAAAGTTATTGTTATTGTGAACAATGTATCATAAGCGAAATTAATAGTTTAAAAAATAAAAATTTAAGATTTATTGGACAAATTAATTTAAATACATAGATATTGTATTAATCTTCGTTTTAAATTTTTTTTTAAATTCCTATGAATATTGCTAAACAGCCGAAATATAAGGAAAATTGATAATTTAAATACAGTATTCGTAGTTTGATTTATGAATTTTTAAGAAAAGTGTATATTTATCTATAAAAAGCTAAACAAATTATACTTATTTTTAATATAATGAAAAATCTAAAATAGCAATCTGAAAGGTCTGCAAGTAGAAGTTGAAGTTGTTGAAATTACAAACTTTTTGGTTATTCTTCTATTTACGATGAAAATGGTCAGAGCTATGAATTTTTGGAATTTCTGTTTTTACGCTCATGATAAAAAATAAGCGAAGGGAAAGATCTAATATGCAAAAAAAAATGATTCGGCACTAACATATTAAAGGAAGTGATAGAGAACCAAAGTTTAAGTAGAAACACTCTTCCTTTATCTTTACGCCATTATAACTCGTTAAACTAACCAAATCTCAATTTATGAGTTTACCAATATTCAAAATAATAAATATCGCGTTGAATCATTAATTGCATCGACTAAGAAATATTTTTGCTATTAATTACTTCTTAAGCCTAAATTTGATTGAAAACATAAAAATTGTTGAATTTAAAGTCGAAATAACGACAAGAAATGTCAACAAATTAAGTTCTCCCATATTTATCTCAGACAAAAGGCCACTGAAATTACAGGCTTTTAATTTCTCAGGTTTTGATAATTTCGAAAAATTTTGAATTTTACGTGTTAATATCTAATTCTCAACAATATGATTGTACATCCTGTGTAAATCTTTAAAAACCATCACAAATGGTTTGTAGTGTCATGGATGTAAAACATTTCCGATTGGTTTACTCTACAGTATCCCTCTTTGCAACAGATAGTGGAACATAAATTCCACCTAAAATGCCACCAAATTTTAAAAAACGCTGATTCTGCTAAATTTCACTTTGAATAATAAAAATCCTCTTCATTATTCGAATAAACAATTTGTACAGTACTGCTTTCGACATGCTAACTGATCTAAATATTTAGAAAAGTTTTGTAACCCCAGTTTACGAATTTCGAGGTTATTTGTAAGAAAATAAATAAACTAAAGGTAACACATACCTGCAGGAATCAGGAGTTGCTAACAATCAAATCACTCAGAGAAGTTTTTCCTTTAAGTCAATTTGTAGTCCACCTCCAAGCTCCTACCACATTTTAAATACTAACATTTTTATTTATTTACTTACTCATTAATTTTTCGCGTTTTTGTACACTATTTTAACCATGAGCTCATTCGGAAAGGGTTATATCAAAATCGGTGGGAAACTAAATAGTACAAAAAAATTTGTATTTAACTTGTTCTGAAATTTGTGCTCTCGGTTTTTCTGCAGTTCTGAGATTTATTCTGTACAGAAAAAACAACAGAATGATGCATTCTTCTTTTCACTCTTCACTAAAAATACGTTCCCTTTTAAATGATGAAAGAAGATTTTCCAAATTCACTTGAACGCTGTAGGAGTAACACGAAACAAAAAAAATCGTCCGCAAAAAAAAGTGGTTTTTAATTATCCTTCCTTCCGCTTGCGCTACATCTAATGACTGGATTTGGCCGTTACAACGGTGCTCCTCTAAGATAAGACAAAGTGTCCTAGCATTTTGAAACCTATGGTGGTGGCAAATATTATCGTCATCATTTAAAAATAAGATATATCTAGTAAGCATTGAAATTTCTGTGACGTAAGCATTGAAATTTCTGTGACGTAAGCATTGAAATTTCTGTGTTGATTGATAAATTACTTGTGCACTCTTTTGTAAAAAAATTATGCCATCTTGTTGCGTTTATGTAGGCGCGATTCCTATTTTTAATTGATTTTTGAATATTGTACGGTAATCCTTCTTCTCCTTCATCCAATTATCCAACATTTATTGTCATTTATTGCAACTACAACCTAAAAGAAAACATTAATCTCGAATTTAGTTATACATATTGTTACGTTTTTGCCTTGTCACTCAAGGTTCGAATCACTGGATTGTGAATAAAAACAAAATCAATTCAATTTATTACCAACGAATTTATTTATTTCACACAAAAATTATAACAACACTATTTATTAACGATAATTCATAAAATCACTTTATTTAATTTTTACACAATTTTATTAATCGCTTATTAAAAACACTTTTTAAATCACTTTTTAATTCCTTTTAATACTTCACACTATCGCTTACCAAATACTAATAATCCAATTCGACTTCGTTCGACTTTTTATATACACAAACCAAATTTCTAGAAAGCTCTTGACTTTTTCAGTTAGAATAGCGTAGAAACATTACGTAACAATTTTTATCATGGAAAATTCCATTTTAGTACAGTTAAACATTGAGCTTTTAATTTAACTACTTCTATTACACACTATGTGTCACCGTCACAATATACTTTTAAATGTACAAATTTTTCGCCACACGCCATTTTGAGGTTTTGCTCAATATCAACAGAGCGTACCAAAATAGTTAAATATCTTAACAATACGTAATAAGAAAACGGTTTGTTTATTGTGGTGGTTAGGTAAGCAGAGCGGGAGCGTTCCAATTCGCCCGGACTTCACTTGTCTCAATTGATAGGGCCATTGGCCGGAGATGTCGATTTAAAATATTTTAAGGGGCGCTAGCATGATTTGCAATCCTTATTGCCTCTTTTTTCTTTTTCACCTCGCAGGTAGGCCATTTTGTACCATGTGAAATTTGCTCGTTTAATTATTAATTGAAGAAATCAAATTAATTTAGAAAAAATATTTTACAGAAAAAAAAAATATTAAAATATATTTTATATTGTTCTTGATGAAATCTTCTTTACTGTTTTCATATAATTCTACAAAGCAGCAATAACAAATAATTGATTTTGTCCCATTTTTTTCGTAGCACAAAATTTTTATAGAAATATTTTTCGCTTTATTTGTTGTTTAATTTCAGAGTCTTTTTTGTCAAATTTAGGGTTTAGTTAATCAGAAATCTATTTGCTGGCCAAATTTAGAGTCATAAAGCCGGGTTATTTTTGATAAGATGTCGTTAGGAACCACTGTGATATCTGAAGTTCTCTCCAGTTGCCTTGAAGCCAGGGTTATTAATTCAGTTAGCTATTGTTTCTCTGTACATATGTTTTGATTGGTTTCTCATTGTTGAAGCCATGTCCTCGTTAGGCAGAACTTCTCTTACCATCAGAGCCCATTAATTTCCGCAAATCTGGTTTCTCCGATGATGGAGTTGCTCGCCTCTAAATAATTGTTGATAAAGAGTTCGGTTTTCATGTATTATTCTTTACTTATATACATATAACATACACATTTATTTTATATACTTATATACATTCATACGCAAAAAATTTCTTACTATAAATACTCGTAGGAAGGCATACTCTTTTTTATTATTAATCGGATCTATAATAATACTGTTCAGCACAAAATAATGATTATGCTAATGAAAATTATACGAATATTTTATGTATTTATTATATAATGTGAACGTACCGAATAAATTTATAATATTTGTATTAAACATGTATGAATTTCACAGTATGTATAACAAAAAATGTCGCTTTTCCAGAATTTATTTTAAATAATTTTTTTCCCTCGATTACTAATCATTTTTTCTTTGTTCTTCACGCTTTTTATGTAATTTCATTTTTTTCTTAATCGTAACATATGTATATATAAATATAATAAAATATAAAAATAAAAAATATGTTTTTCAAAATTATTTTTAGAATATTAAAATTTATATCAAAAATCTATATTTTTAAATTTTACACGACATAAAAATTATTATTTTTATTTTTACTCAAACGTTATATTTGTTTATTAAATAAAAGTACGATTTTAGACTGGTCGTTTACTTAAGTATGTTTATAATACTCGTACGTATATTGTAAAACATTATGAAGAATGAAATCGTTTGAGTGAACACATTATAATATTTTTTTCAAAATATGACTAGTGTTTTCAGTTAAGACAACAAATACTAAGAATTACTTAATCTTTTAATGTTACCAATTATGTTGCAATTTATGTGTCCTGATTGTGTAAATTTTTTAAACTAAATACTTTTGTAATACACCTCACATGTATCTTCCTTTCTCTATATATACTCCTTTTCTGGTGATTGGGTTCACTTATTTTTTGAATGTATTTAGCCGTGATCATTTCTCGAAGAAAACTTTCCGCTTCTGTTTCTAAATTTTTTTTTTTTTTTTTGGTTACACTAATTACTACATTCTTGAAAAATGGTGAATGTCATCCTATGCTTTTCGATAAACCGCTAGAAAATATTAAAATTACCCTCAATGTTTTACAATAGTTTTTATTGATAAGAAAGGGTTTCGTTTCTTCAACCACACTGCGCCCAAGAAAACACGCAACAACTTGTATCTTGGTGAAAGGTCACAAAAAAAATATTTTTTTTGAATTGAAATAAATTTGGTCTCCTTTCTAACGATGGAGTTCGTTTTTAATATTTTTTTATGGTTTTAACGACTTTTAGGTCCAACAAAAATTTTCTAACCGCGAAAAAAATTTTAATTTGAAGACTATCAACGAACATTCCTAATTTTTTTATTTCCAAATTAAAATTGACCATTTTGTACACAATTTAAAAGCCGTGAATACGAGACAATCCTATGTCGAGTACTTAATACCGGTTTTACTTTAAGGTTTTCTGGTGTAAAAACTTACTTTCTCCTCGTGCGACCAAAATTACCCCAGTCATCTGTATTGCTTTTTTGTCATGTTTTTCGCTAAAACCACAAAAATTCGTCTCAGAGTCTTAAAAAATTCTTAGTTTAAAACGAGGGCATGTTTTCTAAAAAATATCCTATAGCATATTTTTTATTTCGTGCAGTGGTATTTATATTCCAATCAAAAATGTTGTAAGTTTTAATTCTAGGAAAAAAAATGGAGGTGTGGCCAACACACGACTTTCTTTTACGAACAGAGAATTTTGAGAAATTTTATTTTTGTCTTAATTTTTTTTTTGAATTTTTAAATTTTTAAATTTTTTTTTTTAATTTTTTACTTTTATTTGTTTTTAATTTTTGGAAACATTTTGCATTAAGTATTTTTTTTGTAAACCTTATACTTTTTATGATATTTGCAAAATAAATTTTCTGGACCAAGGGAGTGGCCACTTCCGGTTAGCCGATTTGGAGTAAAATTCACTGGGACCTCCCAATTTATCAAAAAAGCTTAAATCTGAAGTTTCAGTTCGATTGGTTAAACCATCTGGGCTGTAGAGAGGACACAGACAGACTGACAGACTGACAGACTGACACACTGACAGACAGACAGACACCATTTCGAAACCCACTTTTTCGGACTCAGGGGACCTCAAAACAAATAAATCTCTAAAAATCTCAAGGTCCAAAATTTTCATGATTACTATACTTTATTTTACTAGAGTAAAAGAAAGTAATTACAGTTAATTTAGTTTTTAACAAAATTATTGGTCCACCCAAATTTTTTTGTGCAATATCATAAGATTAAAATCAAAACAGTAAATCAATTAAATTTAAAATTAGTTTTTGATAATTCAATTGTGATTTAGTCTCTTATATTTTGTATGTACTTGGTAAGTTTTTGTTGCGTCCTGGTGAAATCTTGCAAGTGGTTCAAAAATTTGTTGATAAAGTTGCCTAGAAACTAATTTGTTGATAAAGTTGCCTAGGTAATAATAATTTAATCTTTTAATAATTTAATTTTTAATCATTAAAATTTTAATCTGTGTGGTGTTTTAATTGAAACTTGCTAAAATTTGGACCTTTATGTTTTTTATTTTTATTTTACATTATGAAACACAAAATACAATTTAAAAATTTTTAACCGGTCGTGTTTTGTGGTGAATAAAATGCCAAAAATTTAACTTTTTAACTTTTAATGAAGTTTTTTATTCGTTTGAAATGGGCCGGAATCACAGTATCATTGTTTTATGTCAAAATATTTTATAAAATATGTTTGTCAAAGATAAATGTTAGTGTGTGTTTCATTTTTTATAAAAGTTTTCTTTTATAAAATATATTTTATCAAAGTTAGCTTCATAAAGCGTCTGTTTATTTCTAGGGGATTCTTTTCTAAAGAGAAATTTATTCTTTTTTTTAAGACAAAGTTTTGTAGTTACCGAAAATACTATTCCGTGAAAAAAATAGGGGCTATCCGACCCTTCGAGCGACACTTGTCTCACAAATTTAGATAATATCACAATTTATCATAATAATATAACTCTTCTACTCTCAATCCGCCAAATCGCAAACTCACAATTAATGTTAGAATACATAGAACTGAAACGTGTTGAACAGCAATTTAACAATTAGACCCTGTTAAACATCTCTAGTATACTGTTGAAAATCTTCAAGCATTTTCCGTTCAGAGAGCAACTTGAGAATCGGTTGATACAATTCTTGACTCAGTGCTTCAGTGTCGACGATTAAACGCGAGCAATAATATAAAATTAGAATTAACGTCAATTATCTTTTGTGGCCGATATCCAACCTTCTTGTCACATAGGATTATACTACCTTTAATATCATGATAATTTATTACTCAGATATAATTCCTTTAAAGGCGATTTTATTAAAGCACTTCACAAATAATGTTTCGATCAATATGCCGATGAAATTTCAATCAATGAAATGTTATAAAATGTCAATAAAACGTCACAGAAATAATTTATATTTCAAAGCTTATTGATATAATTTATTTTTAAATGATGATGTTATTATTTGCTACCAGCAAAGCATTTTAGATGAATTTAGAATTTCCAATTCCATGTTACACGGTTACCTATTCATTTTATCTTAAAAACACTTGCGGGGCAATTGTTGCAATTTGGAAATGTATTAACCGTAGAAACATATTATTTCGAAAAGTTTTATATTACCTCTGAAAATAGTTCAACAAGTTTTTTTTTACTATTTTTTGTTAAAATAACCCCCACGTAATGCTTCAATCGTCTTCAAATTTTGTGAACAGTTCAACAGAATGAAAAATAAATGATGTGTTCAATGTTTCAAATAGCAAAACCCAATTTTGCAAAAATCCCGCAAATTCGATTTATCATTAGGTTTAGATAATATTGAAAATAAAATTACAAAATTAAAATATATTGTGTAGAAGGTTTGATTTGGAAATTTTTGAAACAAAGAGAATGTCGCATATATAATATCAAAATTACAATCTGATTCCATGGAGAATTTTTTTCTCAAATTAGGTCGAGAGAGGCAGACAATTTTAATTCCTCAGTTTACGAATTTAATTGTATTATTGCTAAAATAATGACTAATAAACTGATCTGCAATTCTTCGTCACTGAATTATGATCCTGATAACCTATACCTTCCTACTTGAATCCGAAAATATTCCTAATTTAAATTAAGAAAATTAAGGATTCAACATGGAAACTACATAATAATAATTTAAACTTTGAATAATATCTGAATATAATCTAAGTGAAAATTATTTGTTATTTAACAAAACACGCCTAGACTAGACAGTAATGTATTTAACAGAGCCCTTTTAAAAGCAAGTTAGCTCAGTATATAACTTTAATGTTTTAAGTAAGAACACACGTTTATTTGAAATTAATAAAATTTATATTTTGTAATATAAACTGCAAGTTTAATTTATAAAAGTGCTTTCCATTTACCCAAAATAAAAATAAACTAATTCATAAGTTTTGTTTGTTTACAGTTATCATATAAAAAATTATGCTTTTTAGCCTAAGGTATGCAAACTTAAAGACCGACGCAATTCATGACATAAAGGCCATAATACATTTATTCGACGTAATATTTTTATGAAACGCAATAAACAACAAATTTTTAATAAAAATTGTGGAATTGTATGACTTGCAGGGTTTCTTCAAAAAATATTTCTTTCCATTTGTGCTGTGACAGATGTCTAAAAAGTGCGACTGTGAAAAACATTCATCGAGAGTTAAAATATAACTTTTCTTTTCGGTAAAGAACGTTTCGTTACCCTTGCTAATGTATCAAAGCAATAATAAATAGAAAATTAATTTTGACAACATTGAATAATTTAATTCAGCCGAAAATAAAAATCCGGAAAACACACAAATTAATGTGCTGGAAGACCCTTACTTTTTTATTACCTAAAATATAAAAACAAAAGGATGTACATAACTTATTGCCCTTGCGCCCAAAGGACCAATGATGAGCGGCTTTGAGGAGTAATCTATTTTAGTATTTGCAACACATACATACGTATCAAACTTTATAAACTCAAACTTATAAATCTTTTCGTTTTTCTGTCATCCTTCCACAAAGAGAGCAATGCAAAGGGACTTTGGTAAGTTCTATTTTAGTAAGCGAATAATCAAAAACGCAAATTTTTAAAAAATATTCACCAGTTAAGGTATTCAATTTTTATTTGTATTATTTAATAACCCTGCTTTTTCAGGGTTTCTTTTTCCTCGGGATGTTCTTGTTTTTTGGGATAACACGCCCAATAATTTCCTGAAATTAATCGTTTGATCAGTTTCGGTTTAATTAAAGCTCAAAAGCTTTAGTATTCGTATCGTTTAGTTAATTTTTTATTTGCCACGGCCTTTTCTTCTTTACCAAAAGTAAAATTTGAATCTTCTATTGTTGTGTCTAATTTATTCTCATAGCATTCAGCCTTCATTAAAAAATTTTAAATTCCCTTAAAAAAAACTAAAAACCTTTGATATGTATTGACATGTCAACAGTTTCTTGATAAATTACTTCAAGGTGCTCTAAATTAAAACATATTTGTAATTTAAATTCATACATAAATAAACAATAAATTGCAAGTGGGTACTGAACATTTGTTATTTAAACAGTAGAGTAAATTAATGTCAAACACTCGTAACAAAATGTTAATTTATTTGTACAAAAAAATATTAAATATTTCCTGATTGATTGATTAATTTTGAGTTTATTTAAAAAATGTTAAGACCAACAAAAATGTTTATTTTTATTTCAAGCAATGTTTATCTCGAGCAATCCATATTTCTGTTCTTCAAATCTGTGAAAATTTATTTACCGCTATTCTGCTTAACCTACGTAGCTATTCATCATTTTCTTTCATCTTATTCTTATTTAAGTGATTTTAGTCTGTTATTTTGAAACCATTTTTAAAGATCTACATACAAATGTAATTGCAAATGGATTCAATACTCGTACATCTACCCTAAAATTATGTTGCTTAAAAATATTGAGTTTGTTATGTTGTTTTTGCACTGTTTTATAATTTATTTTAGAGAATAGTACATTTTGTCATTACGATTAAAAGTGATACTTTTGTAGTGTTTTTTTATTCGCTCCGGATAGCTGCTATCGAGAGCCGTCATATGAAAAGTGGCTCCGGATAGCGCTCCATATAAATAGGTAGAGCCAAATATTTTTTATATCAAGTTTTCACTAAACAATTGAATTAAAAATGATAGTTTGATGTTAAATAAGTTTAGTTTACCAATAAATAGCACGTCAAATTTAAATTTAGGCGTAGAAAAATGACGGCTCTCGATAGCAGCTATCCGGAGCGAATAAAAAAACGCGCTTTTTGTCCGACGAGTAATTATGTCTACATGCGAAACAAAGCGTAGCGTAGTCGAGCTAGTGCAAAGATTGTGACTCAAACAAAAACAATTTTATGGTTAACACATAACACAAACTATTTTCTCTCCAATGAAGAAACTGATTATAATACAAATATGTGTATATGCACGCATTTAAAGTAAGGAGGTCTTGACTTTTGTTGTGCTTGTGTGTTTTACTTTTTTTATCAAGTTAAAGGGTCTTTCAAATTGCGCGGTTTATTAAATTTTTAATAAAACACAGATGGCGTTGTGAATTTGCCTAGGTCTTGTCACATTTAAGAAGTGTCATTATAAAATTGACGGCATAATCATACAAAATGTCATAAATTTGTCAATTTTTTCAAAGAACAACCAGCTGATTTTTTTCAAAAAATTATCTTTTCTGATGAAGCACATTTTGCAATTGGTGAAAATGTTAATAAACAAAATTGTCATATTTGAGGTGAGGAAAATCCATGAATAATTCATGAAAAACTTCTACTTTCAAAACGAGTCGCTGTTTGGTATGTGTTATGGTAGTATGGTAGTGTAATTGGCCCGTATTTATTTAAAAATGCTGCTGGTGAAGCTATCTGTAACTGTGAATGGTAATCGATTTCGTGAGATGATAAGTGAATTTTTGTGGCCTGAATTGAATTTTGATCTGGAGGACATGTGGTTTCAATAGGATGGCGCCAAGCCTCATTTTGCAAATGAAATAATTGAAGTTATTTCAAGAAATGGTGTTGTCAATTGGCCACCAACTAGATTGTTTGTTTTGAAGTGAAACTGTTTTAAGCAGGGTATGACCCGAAAGAAACAAAAGAATATTGAAACGAAGTTATGTGACGGTCGAAATAATTAAAAAATGAAATGGTGTCCGAAATAGTTAAAAAGTGAAATATTTTAACTGCAGTAAAAATAATAAAATTTACCACATAATTCCGATTTGCTGTGCGAATTACAATCAGTTAAAAAGTTAAAATTTTGACGTTCGCCGTGTTTTTACTTTCGGAAATAAAATTGATTAATTAATAAATAAATTAGAAGATCTGAAACGAATACTAATGTTGCCTTAAATTTTTGATTGACCATTTTGTATAATTGTGCCCATAATTATGAAAGTGGTCTAAGTCAAAATTCAAAAAAATAAGTTTATCACTTATTTCACATCCATAATTTTGTTATTCATAATAAATTTCCATTAATCAAAAGTAAGAAAATTATAAATTAAAGTGTCGCATAATATAAAAATATTTTTTAATTCGTTCAAACGCAATTCATTAAATATCTCGAAACAAGCAATATATGACTTAGACCACTTTCATAATTATGGGCACAATTCTACAATTTACCAAATAAATTATTATAAATACATAAATGTAATTCATTTGGTAAATTATAGAAGTATACAAAATTGTAAAATTTAATTTCAAAATACTACAGTAACGAGAAAACTGAAGGTATCGAATAATTATGATTATTAAAAATCTTTAATGATTACTTAAAAGTAATATTTGGGAGCCCAAAAAAGTCTCTAGAAGTTAGTACTTAAAGGTATGAGGTTAGGAGTATATAACAAAAAGATATAAATTTTAACTGAAAGTTAAAATTTTGGTGGTGAATATAATGTCAAAAATTTAATTTTTTGACTTTTTATGCGGTGTTTTTTCATTTCGCACACTGACTTAAGTGCTTTACCCATTGAAAAACGAAAAGAAAAATCGGATTTAGTTTTTTCAATATATGTAATTCCAAAATTATTGCTTTATTTTCACTCAAATCTTCTCGTTTTTGATCGAGTATACCATACAATACCATTTTCAATTTAAAAAATTCAAAAACATTTTTAATTGGCTGAGAAAATGAAAATTTAATTTTTTCGGTTCTAAACAATTTTTTTCGGACGAAAAAAATTAAATTTTCATTTTCTCAGCTAATTAAATTTTTTTTTGAAATTTTTTAATTGAAAATAGTATCGTATGCTACACTCGGTCAAAAACGAGAAGTTTTTAGCGAAAACAAAGCAATAATTTTGAAATTATATCGAAAAGCTAAATCCGATTTTTCTTTTCGTTTTTCAATGGGTAAAGCACTTTACTGTAACATAAATTTTTATATTCGAAAAAAAAAACCTGAAACGGAAACAAATCAACACAAATTTTACATAGCAATACAACAATGCCTCCTAGATTTATAGTATATTGAGGTGTTGGTTGCAATTGCAATTGACGATTGGAGGGTCTCGATTTGTATGTAGCCGCCTCATTATTTCTATTTTTTGCACGAGCGCTGATAACACATTTACTATGTTTTTCTATTTGTCGCGAGAGGCGCTTTACCTACTTGTACAATCGTCAATATACGAGTATGTTATACATTCCATTCATAACTACAAAAAAATATGTTTGTACATAAATAATTTACTTGCCACAAATAATTTACATGTCTTTGTCGCATAATATGTATGTATATATATCTCATAACACATATGTATTTCTCAAATTTACGGCTTTTCTACCATTTACATAAAGGCGGTTGTTATGTTAATTGATGATTTTTATAAAAACCACAAAATATTGATTTGAGTACATTTTTTTCTTCTTTTTTAAAAATCCTTTCTTTAGTTATACTTACCACAATTATTGGTCTATAGATTATTTAAGTCAAAGTTAATAGACAACGTTTAATTTAAAATTCAAATGCTTAAATATTCTTAGGTTTGGCAATATATTGAAAAATTTCAAAAAACCTTTTCAAAATTATTATTTTATAAATAAACTTATTATTTACTGCCAGTTAAAGACTATCCAGCGAATCAGTAAGAAACGTTAAAGGATTGGTGGCTACGAAATTATGTAGATAGTCTTAATGAACATTTATTTAAATTTTGATTCTATTATGTGTAATAATCTGAAATAAAATTAATAATAATTCTTAATTTATTCCAATTTCAGGTGTGTACATCCTGTGTAATCTTAATAACAATGTGGTTGAGGAGCCTGTCGCTTGATTTTTTATGAAGTAAGTAGTTCTAATTTTAATTGGAAAATATTTATATGCTGAACGTTTTGCAAATATTTAGGTGGGTTTTTCTTGAATCAATTGTAAATCAAATACTTCCCTACGCATATATACTAAAGATACCAAGCAATTCGTGGTAAATTTTTAATTTTATTGAGAAAAGTTGAGTTTAATGAAACAAAATTATAAAACTTTATCTAAAAAATTTTATGTATCTCGGAGTAAAGAAAAACAGTGGATTTTTTTTTTGGTATTGGGCTACCAAGAGATTTGTTCCTTACTGTGACCCCACGTGCAAACCCAACGGCACACACTATCACCAAAGGAAAGGACGAAGAGAGGATTTACAAGAGGGAACTATAAGGTACTGGGAGTTTGGCCTTCAAGAATTCTATTCTGTAAATTATAAGCCACAATAATAATTCCGAACTATAGCTATTGCTCTAACAAGCAGCACGCGGAGATTCAGCTTCAATAGTATTAATTTTTTTTTAAAGATAATTCAAGTGTAATTCACTTCAGCAGCAACAGGGATAACAACCCACGGAACTAAAAATTTAATATATAGAAAAAATTCTACATAACCCAATTAAGTTGGTATTTAAAAAAAGCAAAACCACGAGAAAAATACGAGTATCAAAGTTTTACGATAGTAAATGGTAAAAAGTATAGTCCAAATGTGTGATAAACCCGCGGCAATAGCCGAGAAGAAAAATGAATCTTGAGACTGGGGGTTTAATATGTATTATGAAACGAAAGTTGTTTTGTTAGAATTTGGAAATTTCATACTATCTAAAACGAATTTTGAATTAAACTTTTCGATTTTCGTAAAATAATTTCTGAAAGCTGAAATAAATTTGCGAAAATGAATGTCAACCGATATTTTTAAAATTTTTCATACTATGCATTTCGATTTTCGGATGAGAAATAGTCAACATTTGGAAAATAACACACAATAACAGTTTTCTAAGATTTTGTTCTAGAAATAGTCCCGAAAATCAAATTTAAGCTTTATCTAAATTACAAAATTACCAATATTTTGATTGCAAATTTGGCATTTATTAACTTAAAATTAATTAATAATAAAATCCGCAGTAAAAATATTGTTTAGGTTGGTTGATTGGAACAAATATTATTTTATTTATTACCAGTCTTTATTTATAATAAGAAAAAATTTTAAAATTTTAGAAGTAACTCGAGAGTAAAACTCGTAAAAATTATTTAGTCTCGCTTTTATAGAATTAATAGAACATAATCTGAAAGTGATTGGGCATCTTCTACCAAGAAGCTAAACAATTATTGTTGGGCCAAAATTAAAAGGCCTACTTTCCAATGTGCATAAGGGCAAACTAATTTACATGACCAATCTGTTTTTAAAATTCAGGTGGCTAAAGTTTTCATAATTTAGCATAAATTATTTCTTAAGTAAAATATAATTTGTAATTTACTAAATTTTTTTTGTATTTTTACGGACTGTAACGCTTTTTTCCAAAAAATGTTTCTCAAAGCCGTAAAAGTCGTCTAAGCCGTGAAATGTTCACGGTCTATGGATTACGGCTCTAAAATGTTACTGTAGTTTAATTTATCAGTGTCAACTATTCCTTGGACCATCAACGATATTCCACTCTCATAAACAAATAAAAAATATCGAAGTTGCCTTAGTTTATCCAAATTTTAATGTTAAATAATAAATTAGAATTCGGATTGCAGTAACCAGTAAGGCAACTATGATCCTATTCAAAAATATTACGTAGTACCAATTTACAGTGCCTGGCCATATTAGTAAGAATGTTGACTTGTTTTAATTTTTATTAGAAATTGTAATGCGGGCCTCAGATGATCAATAAGTTTTGCCAATATAATATCGTCAATATAGAAAAAAAACTATTGGCAAACAGCAATTGTCTCAGACGATCAATACTATTGGCAATACACTTAAACGTCAAACAATAAAAAATATTAATTTTCAGGTAATACTCCACTTTGAACCATGTTAGACAAAAGTAAAGCTTGTGTAGCGATTATTTGGGCATTATCAATGAAAAAAAATTTAAAATAAAAAGGAAATAATATGGTCTAGGGTGTTGAACATTTTTTATTGTATGGCAGATTTTTTTCCCCTCGGTTAGTGTAATCTTTCCATGTAACATAACACAATAATGGAAGTTCTCTATATGTATAAACAAATCTAATTAACGGTTCTTGATTATCAAATGGTTTCTGGTGTATTCCTGTTGTCCATTGAGGTATTACTTGTGCTATCGGTGAATTCCATACCGCACCATGTAGTATATGTATAAATTAGCCAAGTTATTGTTAATTGCATCACATGTATAAATGCAATGCGGCATGTAGGTAATTGTTTCGTTTTCTTGGCTATGTGCACCAAATTCAAATTTTTACAGCTCTTTGCATAGGTATTTTGTCAATAAAGTATCGCAGAAGATCAATAGTATTGTAAATATTATATCAATATTAAAAATATTTTGGTTTTCATCAAACCATCGCCACAATATTTTGTGTATTGACAATTAGTGTCCTCACATGTTCAACAGTATTGCCAATACTGAAATATTGGCAATAGATATTGATCATCTGAGGCCCGCATTAATGATACATTATAAAAACTTAAAATGTAAATTTGAAAAATATTTATTTAAATATAGTTTATTACAACAAATTTTTCTTTTTAAATTCAATTCAGGTTTTCATATATGGTTTAATTGACCTTAGTCAAATTTTAATATTTTGTTAAGTTGCCTTTCGCCTTTATAAGTGCTTCCACACGTCGGGGCATGCTCTTTACACAACCTCTAGCGGCTTCAGCGATATCCTGGTCATAGTGCCTTCCCATAAAAGGCGTTCAATAAGCTGGGTCTCTTGATAATAAACAAAAATACTTTCAGGGAGTCCAGTTTTAGTCTGCCGTATAGATGCAATTTAAATGTCAAAACGAAAAACATGAAAGTGGTATGGCGCCATCTATGAAATCAAACACAATTGCATTTTTTTTTTTCAGTCATAGATGGAGTTTTAAGAACCGATAAATCCAAAAATTAAATATAATTGAAACATTCATACTAATATGGCCAGGCGCTGTATTTGATTTTCAGATTTTATTTGGTTTCGTTTCATAATACAAAGTTAGCCCCCAGCTTAATTCCAGTAGATAGAAATAAAAAAATATTCCTTTTTCTGTTGGTGCTAACACGAGACTTTCTTAAACAAGGGTTTCTTAGCCAAATATAACACAGTTTTATCGATAATACAGTTTTATTTTCTTGTGAAAAACTAGTACCGTAATACCCTAAACAGGAATACACAAAATACGTAACACAGACCTAAACTCGTTCAAGTAGTCTATGCAAAAATAAAACGATTAGCTAAAATTGAGGTTGACACTATACTGAAAAAAATCACTAAATCGGTTTTATTAAATCGCAGTGTGTCAAGGGTGCTAAAAGTATCAGATGTCACGCTTTAAAAATTATTAACTTTTTGACAAAAATGTAAAATATAAATTAAGTTCTGTCTATAATCCTCGTCGAGTTGTAATCTTTACTCGTATTGTTCGTTTTGGGCATCTCAACTCAAGCAAAGCGCTGGAGCGGGAGAGATGCTTTGTATCCCCGCTGTTGATGTCTGTTAACAAAAAGTAATTCGAAAACTGCGTGTCCAATTTTTTGGAAACAAAAACAGACTGATAAACCTTGATCGAATAAGAAAAACAAGATATGGCTAAGATCTCTAGGTGGTCGGATTCCAAAGTTATAGATGCGTAAAGATTTCCTTCAAAATATATTGACGTAAAAAACTAAAACAATAAAAGTAACAGAACACTATTTTCAAAATTTTATTTTGTTTATGAAATGAATGATTGAAAATAGTTTTGTTTGTATGTATATACAAACTACGAAAGACGCCATTGTTCAGATGCCGGTAATGCGATTACATCCTTTTTGTTTATATTTTTATTAAATCGTTAAATGTTTAGTGCAGCCATCCAGACACACATTCACATAAATATATATATATATATATATATATATATATATATATATATATATATATATATATATATATATATATATATATATATATATATATATATATATATATATATATATATATATATATATATGTATATATATAAGAGGGCGGATTGAAAATGAAGCTACCTAGCGCTAGATGGCAGCACAAACACAAAAAAAATTTATTTTTTAGAAATTGCGATCTGTCAAACGTCAGCTGTTAAAATTTCACCCAAATTCATCGATTAGTTTATTTGTTGTAGTCGTTTGAAGTAAGCAACTTTTGTGTTTCTTGAAAAATGGAAAAAAAACGAATTTCGTGCAGTGATTAAACACTATTATTTGAAAGGGAAAACGGCGAAAGAGATAAAAGAAAAGCTCGATAAACATTAAGGTGAGTCTGCTCCGTCAGATTACATGGTAAAATATTGGATTGCTAAATTTAAACGCGGCCGAAGAAGCACTGCAACAATACCATCAACAGGAAGGCCAAAAGAGGTGGTTACTGAAGAAAATATCAAGAAAATCCTCGATATCGTTATGAATGATCGCCGAGTCAAGTTGTGTGAGATTGTTGAAATGGTAAACATATCATATGAACGTGTGTTCAACATTTTGCATGAACATTTGCATATGAAAAAGATATCGGCAAGATGGGTGCCGCGTTTGCTCAGTGTCGAACAAAAACGAGTTCGACAGTCCACTTCACAGCGCTGTTTGGACATGATAAAGCGTAATCCTGTTGATTTTTGGCGTCGATTAATTATTGTTGATGAAACGTGGGTCCACCACTACACACCTGAAACCAAAAATCAATCAAAACAATGGGTGGAAGCTGGTGAAAGTGCTCCGAAGAAGGCAAAGGCAGTGAAATCGGCTGGCAAGGTTATGGCCACTATATTTTGGGATGCACACGGAATATTGCTCATCGATTATCTTGGAAAAGGATCCACAATCACAGGAAAGTATTATCGTGCATTATTGGATCAATTGGTAGATGCAATCAAGGAAAAACGACCACATTTAAAGAAGAAAAAAGTGCTCTTTCTTCAAGACAACGCACCGGTTCACACAGCATTAGATACGATGCTAAAATTACGTGAAATACACTTCGAATTGGTTGATCATTCACCTTATAGTCAAGATTTAGCTCCTAGTGACTTTTTCCTGTTTCCAAACTTGAAAAAATGGCTCGCAGGACAAAGATTCATCTCAAACGAAGAAGTGATTATCGAAACTAACGCGTATTTTGAGGGGTTCCCGAAATCGTATTATTCAGATGGTATAAAAAAGTTGGAATATCGTCTTACTAAGTGTGTCGAATTAAATGGAGACTATGTTGAGAAATAAATGGTTTTTGGCAAGAAAAATTTTGTTTTCCTACTTAGGTAGCTTCATTTCCAATCTGCCCTCGTATATATATATATATATATATATATATATATATATATATATATATATATATATATATATATATATATATATATATATATATCAGAGATCATGACAAATTAAAATTAAATAAACAAAAGAAAAAATTATCACGGTTTTTTTTTAGAAAAACTCGATTTTATAAAAAACAAATATTTTTTTTTTTACTTTAAATCACCATAGCTCTCAAACGGATGCAGATACAAGATAACCACTTAAACTTTATTAATAGCCTATACGATTACCAACCAAATAAGACTAAGTTGGTTGCTCTCCGATAAATATTTTGGAAGTTACAGTTTAATATTTGGGTCTACTTTTTTTCTGAACCAAATTTTTTAAACACCCTGTATCTCAAAGGATATCAAAAATGGATCTCCCCTCCACATACGATTTGTTTCTCAGAATGAACCAAGGAATCACCCCATTACGGATCAGCATCCCAAACCCGGACACCCATATATATATATATATATATATATATAGATATATATATATATATATATATATATATATATATATATATATATATATATATATATATATATATATATATATATATATATATATATATATATATATATATATATATATATATATATATATATATATATATATATATATATATATATATGTATATATATAATTCCACGTAAAATGAAACCCAAACAATATTTACAGAAATAACTTTAAACTCTAAAGGCTACCTTTTCCGACATTCTAAATCATTTCTTAATACAAGTTATGCAAAATAAAATTTATTTGGAGGAAAGATGGACGAATCTTCACAGATTTCGCAAATTAAGAGTTTCTCACTATTTTAAATAATCAAAGTGAAATGGAGATTTCGGAGGCTTTTACGGCAAAATCAAAACCAATTCCAGTTGCAATACTTTAATTTAGTACTTGAAAGTAGGCAAAAAAAGAGGCTAACCTAACTCATATGAACATGTCTGCCTTTGGGCTAAATGATGAAATACTTAAACCATAGCGTAATGCATTTCGCTCGCTTAATAACTTTTGTTCGATCTCTGAATGCAGTTGAGCAATTAAATTAAATGAAAAACTTTAAACAATTATATTAAATAAGTAACAGACATTATCTGCACTATAAGTCCGTTCAGAAGGTGATTACAAATTAAATAAATGATCATATGACTTAATAGAGCTACGTTTTTAGCCTTCGTTTAAATACCACCAAAACTCGTAAGTTTTGAATCTAGACGTCTCTCTCGAAGAATTCTTGGCTTTTATTTGGTATTTTAATAATTGTTCCAGATGCAGACGTCGGCAAATGATATAGTTTGGCATCTTTTTGTACCACTTTGAATTGCCCTAAATTAGCAACTCAATGACTAACATCCTGGCTTAGATATTGATTATCAAACCATCAATAACTGCATCTATTATTAGGAAGAATGGTCATATCATACTCGTATATCAAAAAGTCACTGGCTCTATATTTATTATATCTGTTGATGAAAAAATTCATCGACGTCATAACCCCGATTTAATTGGGTTACAATTAGGCATAATATTTCTTTGAATGATTTCAAGTGCTTATAAAGTCAATTATTGTTCTGTTTTTCCTCTGTAGTGAAACGTTAATAACCTTTTCCGTGAAATCGAGAGAAAACGAGATTTGTTCATTTATTGTCTTATAGGAGAATTGTGAAATTCCGATTTTTTTTTTTTTTATAAGTATCGGATAAATATCCGGCGATATGAAACAAAACTTTACAATGTTCATTAACTGTAACTCAAAATGCATCGCAAACAACTTTCACAAACCGAGCGGACCACCGTGAAATCGTAAAGTATTGTAGTACATATTATTTATTATGATAAAATAATAATTCTATTAAAAACAAATAATCGAGTTACGATTAATGTTTTTTGAAAAAAATATTTTTATTTGTTTATTTTATTTTGAAGTTATATAAAATTTTTAATGCTTCATAAAAATTTCATTTAAAAACGAAAATAAATTTAAACTTCGTACTTGTATCAAACAAAATTTATTGAATTGGAATATCTTTTGTTGATCGAATTCTCAAAATAAATCATAAAATTATTATGAAAAAAGTAACGTTTACATGTACAAAATGAAACACTTAAAAATGTCGTCAAATTTATACATTAAATATTGACATTTACTGATTGATACTTTTATGTTAGGGTGATTTTTTTTTTTAATTTAAATTAAGAAAAATGATGTGAACTTCATATTTTGTTTATTTTCGCATTGTAGTGAACTCATCAACTCATTGTATGCCAATTTTGATAATAATTGCGGCCTGCCTAAATATCTATTTCATTGACCGATTTTTATCCCAAACAGTATATTAGACAGCGCTAAACTGAATAAATGAAATAAATTTAATTATGATTTATTGTCATTTTGTCGTTTCAATTTTGTTCTGCATCAAAATAAATATTTTGTTAAGAATAAATAAAAATGAAGAACCAAAGTTTCGAAGAGAATTTGTTTGTTCTATTTTTG
Organism: Tipula vernalis; assembly: GCA_958295665.1. Taxonomy (NCBI): domain Eukaryota; kingdom Metazoa; phylum Arthropoda; class Insecta; order Diptera; family Tipulidae; genus Tipula; species Tipula vernalis. Next base: position 269,920,820 of record OY282558.1, read on the forward strand.
TGCTGATCGAAAAATAAAATAAAACGAGAAATTTTAATATGCACTTACATAAATACATAAATTTTTCTTTTAAGCTTCTTATGTTAGAAATTCGATTTTTGTTATTAATAACTTTTATTCCAAATCTTAGATTATACTATAGAACAACAACATTTTGGTTGTGAAGCTTTTTTTGCCTGTTTATGTTTAGTTTTTGAAAATGGAAAGATAAAAATGAATTTGACAATGTTTAAAATTTTATTAAATCGTGCATCGTTGAACTCAAAATACTTAATTATTACATACAGAATGAAGTAGTGAAACAATAAAAATATTTCTTGGTAAAAATACTTTTTGATATTTTTAACTTGCGATAAAATTTATTGGTATTATTGTACAGCATTAGCATCACTCATTTGCCTGTTGCCTCTGGTTTTTCGAGCCGAACTACAAAATCACAAACAGAATATAAATAATCATTGTTGTTTACAAAAATGACACATGCTTTTTTAGGTTGTTTAGAAAAATTTGAATGTTCTTACTTATTTTTTTAAATTAAAATTAATGTCGTTTTCGGTTGACCAAAAAAAAAAAACAAACTCTGTGGAAAAAAGAAACTAAACTCGACTCGATTTATTTGATGCGCCTTTTTGTAAAGCGAACATCCGTAATTCCGGTTAAATATTAGCCTTTTCTGAAAAAATTATTATCCATCGTAACTTAATTTTCAAATAGGATTGTTCCATCTAAAGAAATTATTTTCCAATCGAATTTGAATTTATATTTTCAACGATGTTTCGATAAATATAATATCTTCTTCATGTTTACATTTTACAATCACATATATGAGATTTATTATGTTATGTAAGAAATTACCACATAACTAACCTTTAAATATCCTTGTAAACACAAAAAATACATAACAAATTGATTCTAAGTAAGTGGGTGATTACAGTCAAAATATTTTTACTAAATTGTTTTGAGTTTGGAATGCCGGCACACGGTGGTAGATTACGAATTTCTGATTTGACGTCTAATTTATTGATAGATTGATTTGGATGTACTCCCGGATAAAACTCCCAAATGAATTCGACCCAAAGTTTCTGGAAATGTTCATTGGGTTTCTCGGAATATTTCTGAAAATCAAGATCGAAATTAATTAATTATCACTAAATACTAGTTTTAAAAAAAAAAAATAAACTAAAAATTATTAAACTCTGAAATCCTCTTGGTTTAGTTGCTAAAATTGCTATAGTAAAAGTAATTACTTTAACCAGATAATTGGTATTTCAAAGAAAGTTGCCATCATTAATTCAAACTACATTCAAAACCCATAGAACAGCAGCTCAAATTCGACCTAGTATAATAAAAATAATTACTACCCTCCACCTATTCAAAAGATCCCCGTTACACTAGTCATCATCTCAACTCAAAAATACTTCCTCTCAGACTAAAGAACTACAGAAGTCCTCCCCGTGATGAAGGTATGATAAAATGTAATAAAACAAAATAAAATAAATAAAAACACAATTAAATAAGGATAAAGATAACACAACTTATATTTTTGCTGTATCCGTTTCATGATTTAACTACAACTATTTTCATACCCGTCACCATTTAAATTGTAATACTGCAAAAACCAAAACCAATTTATCTGAAGACTTACCTAACTGGAGGAACAGTAACTGTTATAAGAATAAAAATGCAATTTATGTTCAAAACAAAAACCGAAAATAATTTCATCAACTTTTGTCATTTGACGTTATTATTATTATTATTGAAGGGCCATGTGGGCGTTCAGCTACCTCGCACTTCGACCTAAAAGATGTTTTGTGCTTGGACCGTGCTTAATTATCCGTCCAATCAATATTCGCGCTTTGAATGAACTTGATAATACTGACGACCGGTACGTGATACATACTATCTGTGCTTATTATATCTGTGCTCTCCCTCCCAGATGTTTACTGCAGCAAGTAGTTCTACTAGAAGGGGTGTCCCACACCCGTATATTCCTACCCCTGCCTCGTCTTCCGTTTTGATTTTACTTTTACGAGTTGCTGTGAATCAAGTCGCCTGTAATTCACCCAGCTTTACTACAGGAAGGCTAAATAAAAAAGGAGGGTGCCGGATGTTTACTACAGCATGTAGTTCTGCTAGAAAGACGGTAGCATTGGAAAACAAGGGCTTCAAGAGGGCTGTCCCACTCTCGCTTATTCCTACTAGTAGAGTAAAATCTACTCTTACGAGTTGCTGGGAATGGAAAGTAGCATGGAGGTCTCTAGCCTGTAGGTGACTTTTTCACCAAATTAAATAAAATATCTATATGTATATGTATATGTTTATAAAAATTATATTTCAAATACTTTACACCATAATAAATAAATAAAATAAAATAAATTAAATTAAATTAAAATTAAATTCTCAAAAAAGACGACAAAAACACGTCCTTTTTCTTCGAGCGTCAACGACCGACCTTCTTATGATTTGACGTCTAATTTATTAATTGATTGATTGATTATGAGTGTACGGCCAAGCATTATAGCAGGATCTCCCGGACTCACACCGTACACCCGTATACACATAACAAAACCGAAGGATGGGATAGGAATATTAGTTGGGACAGACTCGACCCGGTTACAGACACCAATGCGATCGATAGTTAGTAAATTATTAGTACAATATATAATAAATAGGTTAGCACAAGACAGCAAAATCTAACTACATTATTAGATGATCATTCCTCTGAAATCCAGGGCCGGATACTCAAGACTCCCTAAATTTCTCCCTAAATTTACAACAGGACTTAAAAAAAATAAAATTATTATTAATGTAGTAATTAACCCCCTTTCGCTTATCATTCAATTACTGGTAAAATATTAAAGAAAAAAAATGTAAAATAACAACACCTATTTCCTTATTCATGCATGGTCCTTTTATATCTAATTAATTAATTATTACGTACTGCAACAAGAATTAACATAAACATTAAAACCTTTTAAACATAAAATTTAACTTAAAACTAATCAACGATTTCCTACTAAACCAGAAAAAGAAAATACATAATTATAGATCCAATTATTTTATAAAATTTATATTAAATCAACACATAAAATTAATATAAAAATTATTATAATTTAATTCCCAGGCGACTCTGAAAACTAAATTTAATTAATAAAACACCATAATACCAAATGTATTACTTAAATGAATAATTATTATAACAGGATTTTCAGTATTCCCGGACGCATATCGTACACTCATCTACACATACCAAAACTGATGAATAGAATAAGATTATAAGTTGGGACAGATTCAACCCGATTGCAGTCTCCTAAGCGATTAATAAATAGCAAATTATTAGTACAATAAATGATAAACGATAAATGATAGACAGGTTATCACAAGATAACACGTTTTAACTACATGATTAGATGCTCGTTCCTCTGTAATCCAATGCCAGAACTCAGGATTCTTTAAATCTAAATCAGGACATTGAAAATTATTATTATTATTAATGTTTTAATTTACTAGACTTGTTGGCATAATTAAAATAAACAAAAATTAATATCTACGAAATTTATTACTTACATACATACCCCATAATTCAACTCCGTTTATGGACATATTACCCTGCAAAATCATGCATGCAAAGTAAGTACAATAATAAATTAATGAAAGGAACCTGAAACTTTATTTCCTTAAAAATTTATCAGTCTACCACATCAGTAAAATTGGCGTACCACATGTAAAAATTGCAACCTAAACTTCAATAAACCCATTAAGTTAATTAATTAATTTCAATATATTTAGCATCACGATTTGCCTTTACATAATTCCACGTTGTTCACAATCTTTTAATCAAAATTTGGCATGCATAAATAAATACGTCATTATGTGTTGCAAACCAAATCTCAATTCACTCAAAAATAATATTTCCACATTAGTATTTATTTATATAATTTAGTTAATTTCTAAATTTTTAATATTAATAAAAATTAATTAAATATAATTTAATGCAATTTATAATGCCCTGTAAAAAATTAATCATACCTAAATATACTATTTTATAAAGATTATATGAGGCGGTTTCCAATTCGTCTTAAACTTATTCGATTATACTAAGTATAAGAATCCTATTTGAGTCGAATACACTAAAATTTCGTTGTGTTTGTATAGGTCAAGTTTTATTAAGAACACAGGTTTCGTGAATACAAAAAATACAAAGAGAGAAAACAACACCCACATAAAAATAACATAACCTTATATACTAAACCACCAACACACATTGCAAGCAAATACTTTTCTACAATCTTCCATATGCGTAGCAGGAGACTTATCATGTTTACTTTATATTATATACAAATAATATCTTTATGGCGAACATACAAACATTCCTGATCTATGTATGTATCGAGATACAGAAAAATATTTGTGACGACTACACCAAAACCAACAAAAATGTCTCTATGTTTTTGTTGTTGTTTAACTATTATAAGGCAAAAACCAATAATATATAGTACATTTCTTGTGTACGACGTACGTCAATTTATGTAAAAATCTATTTTAATACGATCCAATTATTAGATTTTAGTAATTAAAATCTATGTACAATCACACAAAAGATAAAATCATGCACTTAATCAAGAAATCAATAATTTTAATTAATAAATATAAAACATTGCCTGAAAAATGCATCCCGGTGGATTGCATTTTCCAAAATTACACTTTAAATTATTTCACTTCCACTTTAATTATTATTTGACTAAAAACTGAATTAAATAAAATTATAATTATAATTATTGTATATAATATACGTATGTAATAAAGTATATATTGTACATAACACTACACTACATAAACTATATAAATAAAACAAAAAATAAAATATTCAATAAAATTAAATTTTTGAAGAGGATAGAAAAAACACGTTTATCTATCCTCTTTGAAGAGCCTTTGCTCACCCCTTCTGATTTGTCGTTTAATTTATGATGTGAAATTTGATATTTTAATAGTGGTTTTGTGGTGCCGATGTGTGTGTTTCGAATGATAATTGTTACATGGAATTAAACATATAGCCTTCGAACGGTATAATTTAGGTGTGATATCTATATTTTGACTATGCTACGAATAGAATTTGCTGCTGAAAATCAATATTTCGTAACATTTTTAGTTAAATTAAAGATATCACACCATTTATTATAGTTAACATATAAAATTATTAATAATCAAATTAGAAAAAATACTGTAACGAACCGATTGGAGATAGGCACGCTATAAATTTTCGCATGGGGATTCCAGACCTCCAGATTCCTCCAGTGGGAGGTCGTTTTCTGGGTCGCACATGAGCTAGAATTTGCTGCTATTTACCGGTTGACACTTATTTAATAGTTACTTTTGAAATTACTGAATCACAAAAACACAGCTTCAGTGTAACTTTCAAATTCATTCACTTACTCATGTGATACAAACAAAAATATAATATATTTATATTATAATATAATATAAAAAAAAACAATTTATTAAAAATCACGTGAAAAATTATGTTTACAATAATTTAAAAAAATGGATCCCTTCACAAAAAAAAATGGTAAGAAATAATCAACAAAAAAATAATTTTCACTTTAAACTTAAAACTAACAATATTTTTTTTAAACTTAAATAAAACCTAACTTGCCGGAACCATAATTTGGAACGCGGTACAGAACCGTCTTTTGATGAATATCTATGTAGGTTTTTTAAAGTCTCCCAACTGATTAAGCCTTGTTGTGGAAAATTATTTATATTTTTGTGTCCTGTGCATATTTTTATGTCTTATGCATTCAGCTTAATTATTATGTCTATTTATAATTTATGTGTATTTATTAACATTTAATTTTGAGTTAAATTATTATTTACTAATGTTATTATGAGTAATAAGTTTTTTTTACCCAAAAATTAGGGTAATAAGTTTAGGCAATTCAGTCACTATAGAGCCTGATGAGATGACTGAAAAATAGTTAATTTTTCGTAGTCCTTGATTTTTCCCCCCCTTCCTCCCTCCTTTCCGTAAGAAACATTTGTCCGAAAATTACCAGAATAACATAATGTTTAAATTATTTAATGTTGAATCCGCATGTATGCGTTAATACAATAAAATTGAAATTGTGTTGTGAAATAAAATCTTTTATTTTAAGGGGTATTGTAAATTTCGCTAATACTGTAAGTATTTGGTTGATTCCTTTATATAGGAAAAATCAGGCTAATAAGTTAGCAATTCAGTCGCTATAGCCTAATGGGATGACTGAAAAAGGATTAATTTTTCGTAATCCTCCTCAGATTGAAACTGAATTATTGAACTCTTAACAATTTCTTCTCTTTGAAAAAAACTATGCGTGTAATTTTTCCCAACTTAATTTTGGATTTACAGCACGTTTACAGCACGTTCTACCTTGTCACTTGTCTCTTTACTTTGAATTTCTTCCAAATCCGGCATCTTCACTGGCAACTGTGTTAGATTTTTGTATTCCTTATGCTGATTCAATTATTATGCTGATTCAATTTTTGTGTCATACATTTTTTAAGAAATGTGTAATGTACATTGAGCTATTAAAGGTAAAAGCGGTACATACTGAGCAAAACAAAATTTTCATAAATACAGTTAATAAAAAATAATAATAATAAAATAAATAAATCAAATTAATCAAATTCGTTGAGATGACCTAGCACCCTTGAGATGTCTCAAGTCGGGCATTTTACTAATAACATAAAAATTATTTCTAAGCTTTTACAACATGACTATAAAAGTGTCCACCGATTAATTTTACCGAATGTCTTTAGCGCGATAACTCCAATAATTTTACCTTTTCAATTTGAAACTTTGTACGCGATGTTTCCAATTCTTTCAAGAGATCATGTGTTGTCCGAATGTCAAAAAATATGGTAAAAATTCATAGTTTTGGTTGTTCATTTATTGAACAATCTGTCCATTTACAAACTATTGAATAGATATGATTAAATTGTTGGTATTATTAAATTTAATTAATAGACACATATTACGAAGTTTGGATTGTACAAAAGATTAAAAAAGCGGAATCAAAAACACGAATTTGGTTAAAATAGTGAGGTTATGTCTTTGAAGTTTTGTTGTGTCTGAAATTGATCTTAGTTCAGTTTGTTTTGATCTAAAGTAGTTTTTTGCGTCAATTGACGATTGGAAAAGTATAAGATGCGATACCTATTGGAAATAAAATAAAGTTTCTCACCCAGTAGCTTGTCGATAAGAAATACACACATAGAAAATGTAACTATCGGAAATAAAACAAACTGTCGTACACACCAACAAAATTGTGCCAGTCTAATCGTCAATAGAATTCAACATTAGTTTCAAACGTAAATTATCTAGCTAAGGAAAACAGATGAAGGACTATAATGTCTTCGACAAACAATGGGTCACACATATTTTCCATAATCCTGCTTCATTTTCCTTGATAAATCGTAAAAAGAAAAATGCTTCAACGTTTTAAGTAAGTCCGTTTGCACAATGTTTTACAATCATTATTGGTCTTTTTATTATTTATATTAGACAAACAAGTACAGTAAACATTAATTATTTTGTATGTTTATAGCTCTGTTTTCCTTGAGAACTGCACTAGAACTCGTTAAACTTTAAATTCCCTTTATTCTATGTAAACCGAAAAATAATTAATTCATAAAGCGCTCATGTGTAGTGCATTTAACATAAATACAGATTTTAAGCTGTTACAGCAATAAATAATTACAATTATTGCTTATTTTTTAATTACACTTGATAAACCCATGAATTTATCGAGTATAGTCGCGTCTAAGAAATAAGAAAATATTGATGAAATAACTGATGGGGGGAAATTTTTAAACTTAAAATGTGTAAGTATTTATGTTAAATACAATACATATTGCCACTTTATGAATTTTTTTTTTCGGATTACGTAGAATAAAAGGAATTTACAATTTATCGAGTTCTAGTGCAGTTTTCATGGAAACACGGCTTATACTCGTATATATACACACCGAATTTCATTTTCCTTTAAACAGTTCTTTTATTTACTTATATGCCTTTCGTGTGATTGTACATATGGTTGACCTATGTGGAATAGTTTTTGAACTGTTAAAAAAAGTATGAACCTATAGGTGCCGCCTCAAACAGCGAAATATGTAATATCCAATATTCGATGTGCATTGTACGAAGGCAAGTAACGGAAGTAGATAAACTATGTGACATACATTAAAGTGTCGTAAAGAGCAGAGCCCCAGTCCTTAAGTCTGCGCTTCGACGGTCATTTCAGGTGAATAACTTAGTGAGTTCTCAATGAATGCGGATGTTTGAGATGTCGATCGATTGAGCGCGAGGAGGATGACTAAATACGTATGTAATGCAAAGTAAGAAACTCCATATATTTGAAATGTATACGTGAAAATATATACAAAAATGAAGATGAGCCAAAATGGCGAGCGTACCTAGTTTACCTTATGTCGCAGAGTTATATCCTGTAATGAGATATGCCGTACTGAAACAAGCCGTAATGAACAGATCCCGATTAAGATATATAGGTGTTATATGAGTAGATTCGTTAAAGGAAATTATATTATGGTTATTATTAAATACACAAGTAGGTACAAGTAAAAGGTCATGTCGTAGCACAGATGTTAATGTTTGATCACTTTCAGACATCACCAAGGTGAAAAGCAATATTTTGAAAATTATATTTGAAACTTTGTCGGTCTTTTATGTTCCTTTAGCTTTTTATAGGCAAATTTTAATATTTAAAACATTAACTATTTACACATAGTTATATATATTTATTTATTATTAAGAATAAAGTTTTGTTTCGTTTCACTGAAAAGGGGGTAAATTTGACCCAGGCAAAGACTACAACCGTAAGCTATTCAGAAACAAAGAAGGTGGCGGAGCTCAATACCCACCTGAAAAATTGTACTATGGAAGGGAACTAGTGGCTCAAGTTTCATTTTGCCAGTTGCTTCTTGCCTGCCGCAGTGAAAGGTAAAAGTTGGCTTTGGGTCGATTTTACCCCCTTTTGCAGTAAAGCTTGTATTTTGTCAATTTTATAACAAAGGTAAATATTTGTTTTATTGTATTTTTTCTATTGTTTTGTAAATACTTTAGAGCTGCACCCCTCGTTCGCTCGCCTACCCCGTCATAGCTCGCTTCGTTCGCCAACCCCTATCACAGCAACTTGCAATATTTTTTTCTTGAGAGGTGCACTCTTAAACTTTTATTTTCACTTTGAATCGTTCAAATCAATCAATTTATCTTTGAATTACGAATTAAAGAAACAAACAGAAAATTTTCTGCTAGTTGTTTATATTTATTTAATAAATAAATTTCATAAGTAAATACATGTCTTAAAATAAAATGTCTACTATTAAATATTTAGCTACCAAATATTACACAGTTAACTTAAAACCGTGATTGGCGTGAACTTGACAATAATATGAAAAAAAAGAAAAAATAAAATACCGAAATACACTGCCCACTAAAGATTCCACAAAAAATGTTTCTTGCCTAGGCGTACTCCTTGCTATAAGGCGAAAGCAAAACGGAATGATTTAATATACAAATCAATTCAAATTTCGGCAGCATGAAACAGAGAATTTAATTGATATAGTTTTAATATATTTACTATAGATATGTCAAATATACAGTAATATTAAAATTTAATTGACCATTTATTCAACAACAATAACATAATTAATTTTTTTTATAGTAAATCAATAAATATTATAATCGAGCAAAGATACCTTGAAAATGCAACTAATTAACACAGAGCTGAATTCAACAAGTTGGGTTACGTATTATTTCCTAAATACTAAAAAATTGTTTTGGCAAATGGCAAGATGTTGTAGAATCAAGTTTGTACTATGTTTGACTAATACCCTTCGATAAATTAAGCAATTAAATCAAGATATTAAAATAATATTGTACAAACAAATATTAAATTATATATACCAGTAACAACAGCTATAGTAATAATAAAAGTCATTGAATCAATCATGACAACAACAATATTAATAAATAATAAACGTTCATTATAATTTAATTATATGTAGAGGTAAGTTATGAAATTTTATGCGAGTCGGCAATTCAATCTCATAAGGGGCGTAATTAATTATTATGTCAAATAATTTTACTTTGTACTTACGCAAGTTAAATGAGAGTATAGTATTGGGCTAATGAATTTTTTATATTTATGATAGCAACACAATAAAATCATATACAAAATCATCATATATTTTTGTTATGTATTAATATTATTAAGTTAAATTTTTGTTCGGTGTATTATACATTAGACCCGAATAAAAAACTGCAGTAAAGTTGATAACAAAAAAATTCAATAATGAAATTTGATGTAATATTGTAGATAATACTTAAAACTGTACTTACTACATTACTTTTACTTTGTAAGTTATGCGCTATGTATAAAGTGAGATAATAAATTATAAATCATAATTTGTAATTTATTTTACTTACATAATTAACAGTCAGTTTTGAGAACCATCACTCATTTTTTTGCTTACTCCAGGCAAAACGGCTGAAAATATGTGTGTGGAAATCAGTTTCACGATACAAAATTCCCTGTGCAGTCGTTTACACGTTCAAATTTAGAACAACAATTGCATTGTATATGTAAAACAAAACACGCTAAAACAAAACCAAAAAGAAATTTGGTTTTCGACAAAACCAATTTTTAGTACAATACATTAAAACAAAACCATTACATTTTTTTTTTTTTTTTTGGTTGTTTTTGAACATTTCTGAAACAGTTAAACCAAAATCAAAATTTATATTTAATTTGGAACATCACTCATGGCAATGGACCGAATAGAAACGGTTTGTTTAGAAACGAAGTCTGTAATCGAGTCTGTGCAGGGACATATGTTGTCCGAGTTAGTGAGCGGGATAGTAAAGAGAATCGTTTATGGCGCTGCGCAGTGCCGAAGCCACGTCATGCAAGTGCTTGTCCCACTCACGATATTCGCGATCGTTAACACATGATTCAGCTGCAGATAATAACCTTCCGTTCAGAGGCACTACTCTGAGCAGAGTAAATAGAGTGCGAACGTGGGAGGTTCCGTACTTCGTAAGTAGCTCCTTAAAAAGATTTGAAATGAACTATTTCCCGTTGTGAGAGATGATAACCTCGGTAACTGAAAACAGCAAAAAAATTTCATTTTCCAAATAGTTACATAACAAAAAAGCCGAAACTTCTCATAATGGTTTAACAAGCCCAAATATCGAATAGTGATCCAGAACTATGACAAATATGTATACCAGCCGTGCTCAACTATAAGCTCTTTCCGCTCTTTGAGCTCTCAAACACCAACTAGAAACCCTTTCCGCTCTTTGCGCTTCCAAATATTTTTTTTTATAAAAAAATTAAATAATACATTGCCGTTATAAATTCCCGTTATTTGTCTGCTGAATTTAGATAAAAAAAGCAATTTATTCAGTCTTCTCTATTCATTTATCGTGCAAGGATCAATTCTCGTGTAACGTACAGTCGTACACTACCAGTGACAGTGAATAAAGAGTTTTAGTAGTGCTATTTATAAAAAAAAAAAAAATGGACAGTCATTCGAGAAAGACATTTTGCGTGGAATGGGAATACGAATTTTTCTTCACTGAAAATAGCCAAAAAAACCTGCAGTGCCTAATTTGCAGAGCAATACTGGCTTCACTGAAGCGTAGTAATGTGAAGAGGCACTACGATAAACTGCATAAAAAGGATTATGAAAGTTTCATTGGAGCTGCTCGATGTCACATAATTAAAAACTTGAAACCACTGATTTTCCCATCGAATCAACATTCAACTTCGTCTTTCGATCCTAAGTTCTGTTCATTATGAGCATCATATGTTCCTAGCTACAGTATCGCAAAAGCTATACTGATAAACTTTTCCTTAACTTTTACTGATGAACTTTTCCTTAAAAACACATGGCTGCGCATACACAAAACATTCCATTGGCAAGGCACACCAAAACAAGAAGAGTTCAAGACATTAGTGAGTATCAAAAGGGCATTTTAATAAACAAAATAGAGAATTGTAAATTTTATGCATTAACCCTCGACGAAAGTACAGATATTACCAACGTGGCACAAGTAATAATATTTATTAGATTTATAGATAATAATTTTAATGTAGGAGAGGAACTTCTTAACTTAGTACAAATTTACAACATGACAAAGGGAGCTGATCTTTTCCGAGCTGTCGAAATTACTTTTGAGTCTATTGCTGGTTTTGAAAAGGTTAATGCAGTTTGTACCAACGTAGCTCCAAATATGAGAGGGGGCGGATCCAGATTACTTGGGCAGTTTAGAAAACGTAATATTAATGCTCCATTCTACCACTGCATTTTACACCAGGAGGTCCTTTGTGCTAAAACAATTGGTTTATCTGATACGATGTCATCCACCATTTGCATTGTGAATACGATTCGTTTCGACCACAAGGCATAGACACATCGCAAGTTCAGGTTACTCTTTGCAAAACTTGAGTGCAACGGATGTATACAGAGGTACGCTGGTTAAGCAAAGGAAAATACCTCCAACGGTTTTTCGAACTTCGTGCAGAAGTGCTGACATTTCTTGAGCAAATGTAAAAGGCAGCGAAATAATGCAAATGAATATGAAAAATAGACAAAAACTAGCATACATTTCTCACGGTGTATTGTATATTTTTTTATATAAAATAAAAACTTACTGGAATTTGAAAATAAATATTTATTTGTCAATAAAATTAAACAATTGATTCATTTTTTTGTTAGTTTCCGCTCTTTTCAACTTTTTTATGGACATCGCTAATGTGTACATTTCCATGACGGGAGGACACGACTTACCTATTGACGTAATTTTTGGTACCAATAGTCGTTCAAGTGTTTCCTAAGTGTGGTCAAGTGGAAGAAACATGGGCATGTGCAATCAGATTCTGAGTCAATACGCGAAGGTCGACCAGTTTAAAGTTAGGAATATCGGTGTCCAGAAACCAAGCGCCGTAAGACCGTGTAAGAAAAGTTTATCTCTTAGAACTTTCAAGTTATGATCGCAATTAGACTTGCCACCCGTCCTTCTTTGTGGAGGACATTCCGCCTTTCTTAAGAAATTGCCTCCATCCTCCATGAGGCAAAAATGCACTGATAAACAAAAATAAATCGTGTTGCAAAAATTCATCTGCAATTCCTTGGACCGCAATTTAAAATTTCTTAAAAAAAATTCTTTCCAATTTGGAAATTTCCAAAACAATTTTTGCAGTCGTACAAAAGCAACAATAATCGTAGGAAACGTTCTTAGTCCTTTTGCACTACATAATTTCGTATTACATTTAATATCAATTGCCATATACAGCCTTGCTCAAAATTATGGAGCATCCCATATTTGTCTTTTTACTATAGTTAATATGATGAAATAAAACAAACCAATTAGTTTAATTGTTATTTAATTTCGTATTTAATAGTTTTTTAATATTTGGTTACACCACCCTTTGCTTTTATTACTGCTTCTATTCTGTTGGCATATTTTGAATAATTTTTTTACAAAATTCGGCAGGAATTTTGTTCCATTCTTGTTTAAGTTTAAAAATTAGCTCTGTTTTTGATTTAGGTTTGTGTTGAGCAATATTTTTTTAAGCATTGGCCATAAATGCTCAATCGGATTCAAATCCGGGGACTGCGCCACTCCAGGACGGATATTCCTTGGTCCCGGAAGTATTCCCTTGAAGCTGCTGAAGTGTGGCAAGGAGCGTTGTCCTGTTGAAATAGAAATGTTCGCTGGACCATTTTATCAAATACCTTACGCACTGAAGGCATTAACACTTGCGAAAGCATTGCGGTATATGTCAAAGAATTCATCTTACCCTCACACACGAACATTTCTCCAACACCTGTTGCTGCCATAGAGCCCCATATCATTACACTTCCACCACCAAATTTAATAGTAGGTACGACGCAGTCGGGGTGATTATTCTTCTCCACGTCTCCTCCGTACGTAAATCGTCCCAGGGGTGCCAAATAGCTAGATGGGTTTAAACAAATTTCATTAATTTTAAAATATGAAATTATTTTTTTATAAAAAAGAAAAATTCTTTATTATTATTTTTAATATTATTTTAATATTTTTAGCTTCCTTATAGTAATAATTTGTTTTATTTTTAAAAAAATCGATTTCGTATGCTTTCGCCTTCCTTTCTCAATTTTTAATTTAATATTAAATTTGTTAATATTAAATTAAAAATTGAGAAAGGAAGGCGAAAGCATCCGAAATCGATTTTTTTTAAAATAAAACAAATTGTTACTATAAGGAAGCTAAAAATATTAAAATAATAAAAAATAATATTAAAAATAATAATAAAGAATTTTTCTTTTTTATAAAAAAATTTTACAAAGTAACAAAAGAACACAAAACAGTGAAAACATGGAAATCCATTCACACAATAAATTATTTTTAATGCAAATAAACTTCAACAGATTTATGGCTATGTATTGAACATTATTGCCTACGACAACTTACTTGTATATATTCGTCGGACCAAAGCACCTTGCCCAATCCACAGGCTTCAAATTCTTATGATTTTTGGCCCATTCTAATCGAATTTTGCGGTTCCTTTCCGAAAGCCAAGGTTTTTTCCTGGCCGTGCATCCCCTCAATCCGTGATCTGCCAGTCTCCTTCTCACTGTTTGGGCAGATATTGCCACGATTCCGGTGTCAATTAGGTCAGACGCTAATTCTGAAGAGGTTTTTGTCCTTGAACGAAGTGACAATCTGACCATTTGGCGTTCAATCCTTGGATTGGTTTTCCTAGGTCTGCCAATTTTTGGTAGGTCCTGATGAGAACCTGTGACAGCAAAACGATGTAACGCAGTTTGAACAGCTTTTCGGGAACATTTCAGGGCGTTTGCAATTTTTACTTGACTCTCTCCTTTTTCACTCATCACAATCACTTTTTGCCTATCTGCTAGGCTTAAATGTTTTGTATTAGCACTCATTGTCTTAGCACTAAAAAAATGAATCACAAAAATATTCTATTTAATTGCTCTGGAATACACGAAATAGAACTTAACCCAACGACAGCTAATAAATAACTAATGGAAATTTACATGAGCACGTGCATAAATTTGGGAAAACTAATTAGACGGCAATAAAAGCAGGTTTATGCAATACTACCTGCTGCTGTAAATGGTAACCCTCCTATAACACGGTAGATAGGTTCCTGTGATATGACGTGTAAAGCGAAACCGTGCTGTAAGAGATTAGAAGCTAGTACAAAAAAGGGGGTTAGGTTCTAAAATCTATGGAAACCGTGCTATAAGAGACTAGAAGCTAGTACAAAAAGAGGGGTTAGGTTCTAAAATCTACAAATTAAAAAATTATTTTTTTTAAATTTCATTAAGCAACTTTATTTTTCGCAAAAAAAAACAAAAAAATGTACATAAATACATACATATTATTAATTTCATTTGATTTAATTTAACCATTATTTAATAATTCTCTTCATCATCGCTGCTGAATAAAAAACGAGAACGTTTATTTGGTTGAACGGCATCATCTTCACTTTCTGAAGTTTTTTCTGCATTTAGATTTTGCGCATCTTCTGCAATCTTTAAAAAATCTGTAATCTTGCTTTGTTTCTGTGTCCTTATAAGGCCGTTATAAATTTCATGATATGGAGATAAGCAATTTTGCAGTTCCCTTTTGAATTTTCGACTTCTTTCGATGGAGGGGTCTGTGCTCAAGAAAAATGATTCCAACTTTTCGGCTAAGCTTAAACCTTCTTGTAATTTTTTTATTGTAAAATTGTTAACACCACTATCTTCATCCGAGCTAGAATCGATTTGATTTACTTGGGTTTGAGATGCCATTTCTACCAAATCTGCTACACCAACTTCGTCTTCCACTAATAAATCTTGAAGGTCCTCATTAGCCTTATCCAAAAAACCTTCTCCTCCGATCGATCTAGCAAGTTCTAATATGCACCAATTTCATTTTCCGCTGATTCTTGCACGTTTTCTATTTCAATTGATGCTGGCCATATCTTTTTCCAACATGCATTTAATGTTGTAGTTTTCAGCTCTTTTATCGATAAGGATATGATTTCGATAGAGTTCTTAATTGAAAATTGCTTCCAAGCTTCAGTTACGTCAATAGATTTTGAATCAGTTGTGTCTAAAATCCATTGTAGTGATCTTCTGATTTAATAAGTCTTAAAGCTGTAAGTAATTCCTTGATCCAATGGCTGGAGCAATGAAGTAGTGCTAGGAGGTAGAAACACTATTTGGACGTTAGGATGACTTAAGTCTTTTGGATGACCTGGCGCATTATCTATTAGTAACAGCGCCTTGAAGTCTAAATTTTTCTGCTTTAAATAAGCTTCCAACTCTGGCACAACACAATTTAGAAACCAATTTCTAAATAAATCTGCAGTTACCCAAGCTTTTCAATTCGCTCTCCAATATACCGGTAATGTGTTTTTATTTACGTCTTTTAGTGCACGGGGATTCAAAGATCTATAAATTAGCATGGGTTTCGTGATACAATCCCCCGACGCGTTACTGTACAAAAGTAACGTTATACGATCTTTTGATGCCTTAAATCCGGGTGCAGTTTTTTCATTTTTTGATATAAATGTTCTGTTGGGCATTTTTTTTCCACCAAAGCCCAGTTTCATCGACATTAAAAACTTGATGTGCTGTGTATCATTGGTCTTCAATAATTTTTTTAATTTTTTCTGGATATAACCTGGCAGCTTCATGATCTGTCGATGCAACTTCTCCTTGAATTTTTATGTTGTGAAGAGAAAAACGCTTTTTGAATTTCTCAAACCAACCTTTACTTGCTCGAAAATCTGAGTTCACAGAAGATTCTCCGTTTTCTTTAAGGCAGCTATAAATTTTAAGCGCTTTTTGCTTAATTATATTACCGTCCAATGGAATCCGTTTTTGACAGCTATCGTCAATCCAAATGCTGAGTGCTTTTTCAATTTTTCCAATAATCAGCGCACGTGGACGAGCTGAATATTTTGCGGATATAGAAGATCCTGCAACAACAGCACTTCTAATTTCCTTTTCACTTTTTTTAATGGTCCGGACCGTTCCCTCATTGAAATTTAATGTTTTTGCAATGTGTGATGCTTTTTCTCCCTTTAACAGACCATCTAAAATTTGTATTTTCGTTTCTAGGGAAATAAACTTTCTCTTAAAAGTTGTTTTTCTATTTTCCCCAGACATAGTTTAGGGCTGAAATTAAATTATTCAAAAGTTAGTCCTACTTAATAACAAAAATTTGCTCCTTCTTACCACTTACCCAAAAAATCTAATTGTAATAAAATAAATTCCTTTTAAACTAAAATTTCTTAACTTATTTTTTTTATTTCACAATTTCTAATCCACAAACTGAAAACTTGCTGAAAATGTCTTTAAATATTTTATTTTTATTTCACAATTTCTGTTGAAAAGCAAAAACTTATTATCATCACGAACTGAACTACAATGTTCTATCATTAACTAAATTTATATAGAAAAGAAACTATATAGAAAAGAAATAAAATTAGGGTATTCCCCCAATACATATACAGTACCGAGAATATAAGTGCAACACCCACAAAAACACCCAAAATCATGTACATATTTTGCCAATACGACGCACATTTAAAAAGACAATTGTTTTAGAAGTGGTTGTTTATCAAATAACAGACATTTTATGGAAAAACTAAATTTCATGATAAATGGTTTTATTATTTTTAAAGCCATTATAATTTTTTAGCATTTTACAGGTAAAATTAAATTTCAGATTCAAGAACAGGTAATAAATGGTTAGTCACTTTTTATTGTAGTTTTTTTTATTTTTAAGTTAAACATCTGTCTTACGAAGTAATAAAATGTTTTAGTTTTTTTATCGTTTTATAGTAAAACCGTGTTGTAGGATACCGTGTTGTAGGAGGTTTTCCGCGATTTTTCTTTCGTGTTAGAGTGAATCCGTGTTGCAAGATACCGTGTTGTAGGAGGGATACCTGACAAGCAATACAGAAAAAGTAATATTTACCTTTTTATATAATGAATATTTACTTGTTTATAGGGTGCTCCGTACTTTTGAGCAAGGCTGTATTTCGGAGTTCATGCATCTAAACGAAAAAATTAAAAAAATTTCCCAGTTTGCCTTCAGTTTTTTCAGAATCATAGTTTTGTTGAAAGTTCAAATGAAACTGTCGTAGGCATGTGTGATATACTGGAAAACGTGTTAGATAATTTAAAACTAAATTTAAATAACGTTGTCTAACGTTGTCTGTAGCATTTTGAAAGGCAATTGTTACGCTCGTATTTTATATAATGCTTTAAAGAAATAATTATTAAATTTAATGTTGTTTCATGGTTGTTGTCATTTGTTCAATTTCTTATTACGATTTCACGGCTGCTGCAAAAATCACAGAACCGACTGTCTAAAATATTATCCTTGGATGCAATTTGGGTGCGTTTAATCCAAAAATTTAGGACAATAAAAACGTTCGAGAAATTGCCATAATAGTAGACAGAAGCTATTCAATTGTTCACGACATAATAAAATTCTTCAATACGTGAAAACAAATTGAAAATAAACTTAAGAAAAGTACACGAACATTTTTTACCAACACAGATGAACAAATAAGTAAAAATCGCTTTTTAAGTGTTCCAAAACTAGAAGTGTGAAGCTGAAAAATTTCTTAATAAAAATGATAATCCCGGAAGTATAATTTTAATGGCGGATAGCTTGCAATAAACCATTTATAAGCAAAGCCAAACGAATCAAAAGAAAAAAAAATTGCCAACTTATAGGGAGAAAGATTTTTCTTACTGGAAATATGTAATATTTACAGATGAAAGTAAATTTATTATATTTTGGTCAGATGGGCGGAGTTATGTATGAAGAAAAACCAATGCAGGGCCACAGTAAAACAATTTACGTCGAACAGTATGGCGGTGGTTCTGTGATGGTAAGGGGAGCAAGTCGGGCGCTGGGTCTGGAAATCTCAGAGAGTCAGATACAGAGTCTTTACCTTAATGTTCTAAAATCGAATTTGTCGGATAGCGTCCAAAAATTGGGTATGGAAGAGAATTTTTCTTTCTACTAATATAACGATCCAAAATATAAGGTACAAAAAATTCGGTTATGGGTTTTGTACAACCGTCGGCCATTTAGAAGAAAAATTTAAAAAAAAATATTATTGGTAACAAATAAACTATTATATCACGGCCGAGTTTCATCTGGTTCTAAAATTGGAACTGGTTTTTATATTTTATTTGTCATAATATTGTTAAAATTAATTTTGTTGTTGTATTTAATATTTTCTTATGTCAACTAATCATACTAAATAAAAATACTTTGTATTTTCTAATTCTGATATAAATTTCATGTTGTTTTTCGGTGTCAATTTTGTTGATTTTATTGTCCGAGTTTCATTTTGAGCCACGAACCACGAACGTATATATTTTTTAAAGCTACGAGTAAATCTCTACAAAAATTAATATATTGGTCTCTTTCATTTTTGGTGTATTGTCTCCCACTCCATTTTCGGTCTGTTAAAGAGATTTGCTTAAAATTACGTATTAAAGACGTCCCTATTCATTTTTTTCCTAGTCTCCTTCTATTCATGGTCATTCTGCTAAAAGTTTAGAATAAAGAAAAAAATATAAAATCGGTGGTTGTGTGAACGGAACACAAAACGAAGTCAGTATTAGTGGATTGCCATAATTAAGGTCAAGAAGTATCAAATCGAGATCATTCAAAACCAATAAAAATGTGCAACAGTAAAGCAGTACAAACACTAAGCCTATAAAAAAGTGCACTAATTTGTTTAATAATTGTTGGTTATGTTTTTGTTTGATATTAAAATTTACTCATAAAATCTTGATAAAAAAAAATGCTTTATCTTTGTCACTCTAATGGATTAGTTTTGTTTGTCTTCTTTCGACTTGAAGTCAGTTCAGTCAATTATTCACAGTGGAATACAGCCATTAATCAACTCGTTGTAAAAAGTAGGCTTAAAAAATCACTGAACGTACGAATGAAAAGTAGATAAAAATTGATTGAATTGTGTAACTACTCGGAAATTGAATTAAAAGATATTCTTCGTCACGTATCGACGAGATGGTTTTCTTTGGACGAAGTTGGTGCGGAAGGCTTTTTGTTTCAACAGGATGGTGCCAAACACCATACAGCCGGCCAAACAATGACCACTTTCCGTCAAATGTTTAATGGACGTGTCATATCGACATTCGACGATATCATATATCCACTCAGATCGTCCGAATTGGGACCACGATATTTTTTTTGTGGGGCTAACTAAACAGCGAGGCGTACAACAATCGTCCGTCGCCTCTGCCAGTCTGAAAGCCAACATTCCACAAGAAATTACCAACATTTCAACTGAAACACTGTGCTATTTCACGGAAAGTGCTCAAAAACCAGCCGATGTTTGCATCAATGCTAAATGTGGCCATTTCCGGACATAAATATTCATTTACCTAAGCAAACCGAATTGGAATTATGCTAAAATATCAATCGTAATTTTGAAGACTTTTTTGTTCAGATAAAAACATTACCAGAGTAAAGATTTTTTTGAATGCCTGATATTTTCGCTTTAAAGTGACACTATTTTCATAAAAATTGGTTCAGTACTTTTTTTAAAATGAATTTTGAATGAAAACACAACCAAAATTTATGATTATGGAAAAAAATATGGTTGCGACTGAGTGGTTCGAGCTGTGTGACACCGGGCATTGTCATGTATCAATATGAAATCTTCCTCCATATATCCTGCGTGGGGCACTACATGATCCAAGAGAATGTCTTCTATATATCGTCAGACCTCCGCTACGGCCTCCACCAGGTATGAAAACAAGATCTGTGTTTCCCTCCAGTGCTGTTTCAGTGAAACAGCACTGTGAGTGCTGTTTCAGCAAAATTGCTCTTCTGGACGCCGGTAGACCCGGTCTCTTCTATCACTAACATGTAGACATATTCTGCACTCGTCAGCGAATAGAACGAGCCTTCACTGCTCGATGCTCCAAATGATGTGTTCGCGAGCAAATTCGAGTCGCTCTTTGCGGTGGCGTGTTGTCAATTTGGGCCTCTAGGGGGCCGTCTTGAAGTGAGGTTGGCTTCCCTCAAGCGTCTTCTTTCTGTACATGGACTAACAGCTACATTTCGAACTTGTCTTGGCTCCGGCTGCACATCGACGCCCATGAGATGGCGATATTGCAGTGAAGTTAGGACGATAAATCGATCGTCCTTCTCAGATGTACACCGATACCGGCTGGTATCTGGTCTTCGATTGGAGGTACCGGTTTCCTGAAACCTTCTGGATACTCTTGAGACAGCAGATTGGCTCATGTTTAGCTGACGAGCGACTTCTCGTTGATTGCCTTGTTGATTTACGTAGTATCCATGATTTTGAGGAAACAACGAATGAAACTGGTAGAGATTTGTTCAGGTCAACGTCTGATAAATGACTGAGGGCACATATCGGTCATCGTGGTATTATAAAGGAGATTGCAACACGCCAATTGTTTTTACCGAAACATCGCATTTTGCTACGATTGCTTTAATTTGAAAAGTACTGTATAGATTTTAATGATAAAGGTGGCCTTGTAAAGATAAAATATTAAGCTGTCAAAAAAAAGTTGTTTTACAAAAATCGATTAAGCCATATTCAATCTTCTAAAGGCATCTATGGAACAATTGTTAGAATCTGCAATGTTGATTAATTGTAGACAAACATTTCTTCGAAAAGTTCTATTGTTTAAATACCCCCATGGAATATTTCATTTCAATGATAAATTGAAATGATTAAAAAACTTTTCATTCCCATCTAATCATCCGTTTTAATTTTCTTTTTCATTGCATAAAATAAAATTAAACATACCTTATTATTATTATTGAAGGGCCATGTGGGCAATCAGCCACCTCGCACTGCGACCTAAAAGATCTATTGTGCTGGACCCTGCTTAATTATCCATCCGGTGAATATTCAGGTTCTTAATGAACTTGATAATACTGCCAGCCGGTACGTGATATATACTATCTGAACTTATTGCTCTCCCTCCTAGATGTTTACTACAGCATGTAGTTCCGCTAGAAAGACGGTAGCATTGGAGCCTAATGACTTGGAGAGGGCTGTCCCACCTCCGTATATTCTTATCCCTACACTGTCTTCTATTTGATTTTACTCTTACGAGTTGCTGGGAATTGCAAATCGTCTTTAGGTCACCCAGCTTTACTACAGGAAGGCTAAATAAAACTGAAGGGTGCCTGGTATCCAGAGTCCGCATATTTGGACTGATTAACCTATCAGCCATTCATCCATCGGCATATGCTGTTCCATCTTAGATTATGGTTTTTTGTCAAGGTTTTCTATTTTAGCGTGTGCCAAATGGCCAAAAATGTGACAAATGACCTTAGTTACTAGTGGTTGCCACGAGGAGGCAGCATGTACACTTGCGAATTGTGAACAATTTATCACTTACACAATTGTACCCATCACGCAGCTGCCTAATACATGACCATAACAGCTCACGTGATGTGATGATACTCAACTTTCGTCCCCCACACCAATAGACGCCAAACCACCATGATACATGCCTTATTTCACTAGGATGCGATTCTGGTTCGATGACAAGGAAAACTAATTAAAGTATCATTGTTACACTGTATTTGGCGATTTCAAGCGACAAATCATAAATTTATTACGCATTTGAAACAAATTCAACGGACTTATCAGCCGATGGTAAAATTTGTAAGTATTCAAGAATGATTAAATTAGTTCTTAAAAAAGGTGATGTACCAAATATGGTTTCCATTTGGGTATTTTTATGCATACAAATGTCTATTTTTAAGATTTTAATTTTTAACCCGTTTAGATGTTTCACGTAAAATCTCTCAGTTACATTTTAGTCTCTATAAATTTGTGTAATTGGGCAACTGCTAATTCAAAATTAAGGGAATATCTTCTCTAGGAAATTTAAAAGTCTTAACATATTTTAATTATTGGAAACAAATAAGTGAAAGGTGAATTAATTTCCCTTTTTCTGATCTGATTTATCTACTCCTACAGCATTCTTATAAAATTGCTCACCTCTTACAGTGCAAATTTCCGCGAGGCTTTAGGATGTTACACACATCAGTTTTAAAGACCAGAACTGGGCAATCTATACCAATAGCAAAGATCGTCCCTTGTTCTCTGTAAATATTGAAATAATCAGCAACATCCATTTTTCTCTAGTTGGGCAAACTGGGCCGGCGAAATGAAACTCGGTTTAAATTTCTTGGTGCTTTTGACCCCAGCCGGTAGATTAACATGCCAACAATTCTACAGTTTTTATCCTACCCAGTGCAGCCGTCAGACGATGATATAGATATTCTCTTTGGTGTACATTTTCCGTCCAATAGTACAAAAAAAAAAAATTTTGCACACAGATACATATAAATATATTTGGCGACTATAGTAAGCCGCCTCAACGGCAACTTTGGCATTATAATATTTTTTTGCCAGTCAAACAAAATCGTTAGGAACTCATAAATCTAGCATCTGAAAGAATGCTTTACCATGTAGTTTTGAATATGAAGCTTTGCAGTAATCAACTACCTTTTTGCTGGCTCATTTTCTACATTCATATTTTCTTTTAACTTATTTAAAAAAATCGAGTAAATATGATTTCAGATGCAAAAATACAAATAATAATAAAATGTATAACAATTTAAAATAAAAAGAACAACAAAAGTTGCCAAAAAAAATATAAAAAAGAATTAAATTTAAAATACTAAATAACGGGTGGTCCATCTAACGTTTGCAATTTAATTTGGCTCTAAATTCAAAGACGAATGAATATTTTTCAAAGTGGTTTGTTTTATTAGAAAAGTATATACATTGTCATTAAGTATGGAACACAATTTCGATTGTATGGGCTCCTATCTCATCAATGGCAACTTCGATTTGATCTTTCAAGTCTTGAATAGTCTCTGGATGGTTAGCGTAACACTTACTCTTAAAGGGTTCCCACAAAAAAATTGACCCCACAAATTGATTTACAAATTGCCTTGTATTTCATTTCTAGTGAAGTTTACTAAGTTTTCAATATTTCAAAATTTTATTCAAGCGTAAAGCGACCCTTTTCGTAAATGTCAAACATTAAACTAATTCTCTGTCATAACACGAATGACGTAAGTGTTGCCACACTCGAAATAACCAGTAGTTGAAATTGCAAACGCTAGATGGATGACCCTTTACAATACAACTTAAAAGGGTATCTTCAATTAATTTTTGAAACAGTCACTAGATATTGAGATTTCAATTCTTCTATGGGTTAAGGATAACCATCTCGATAATTTCTTCGCAGTTTCAGTGTAAGCAAGTGGAAAATTTAAGTCTTAAAACGATTTTTTTGTTGCGATCTTCATATTTAATGTCAATTCAATTGCCCGCACGTAATAATTAACACCCTTAGCAAAAAAACTTTTTGCAAACTGGTTTAAGGCTGCCATTAGATTTTATAATTTTGTATGAAATCGTCGCAGATTTTCGACTCTCTTTTCTTGATGAACGATATCGTATAACACATTACTTTAAAATAAAGCCTTTTTTGGTTTAATTTAGGCTTATTGCCATAAGACAAGCGAGCAAAGTGAAGTGTATTGCTCTCTTTCAATTCTTCGCACTTAGATGTGACTACACTTAATCATTAGAGGAAGCTTTGTAGCAGAATACTTGAAATGAAAATCGCAATGAATAAAATTTAAGAAAAATTATTTGGCTTGAATCCACTTTACCCGTTTTCCTTGTAATTTTACATTTCCAAAGGCATTTTCGGATTTTGGCACAACTAATTTATGTTAGGTTATAGATTTTTACCCATTAAACAAAACCCACTAGTTATCTGTATTTTAAAAATAAATTGGAATAGACACCATAACATAAAAATTAAAAAAAAAAATTAATGTTCTTTAGAAAGCCCTAATGATGCCTAATAATATGCAAAAATAAACTTTATTTGAAAAACAAAACTGTCCCAAAACTATTTCATTAGAAGTTTACGATGCTGAAACTATATGTAGTACAACACAAAAATTTATCGAAAATGGAGGGAGATCGAGGAGTGTTCTGTACGACAGCCGTAATACAAACAAACTAGTTATTCATCGCACTATTGACAGTATCACAACTTTGAAGAACTGACTTGTACGAACGGGCGACCAAGGAGTTCGAGAAAAATTTCATACTAAATGAAATTGGTTGCATTTGCGATGTTTGCACTGGTTCAGAACTGACTTATGGTCCATCACGGACAAACCGGCACTACTGCTCAATGCACTGCCACATAAACGTCACTTTTAGTTTAAGCGTCCAACATCGTCAGCGGCTTCAACATACAAACATAAAACTCATAGATACTGGACCCTCTCAGAATAACGAACGGTTCATCAAATTTATGAAGAATAAACTCGACCTAGAGCTCCGCAATGTTTCCGCTCAATATCAAGATCACTTGTCTTTACCACTAATTGTTATAGAGAGATATGAAAGAGCCCTCTTTCTTTCTTTCTGCTAAAACATTTTAACATACGCAAAAAATGTCGCAAGCATTGAATTTGTAGGGTGCAGTTTTACGTACATTTTGCGGATCAGTCGTAACTGGAACCCACACTTTTCGGTGTGAAATTTATTTCAGATAGTACCGAGAAATACATAGTTTGACGTTCAAAAAGGTGAACGCTTTAGACCCAGACAACAATAATTGTAAATTAACTTTTTAAAGCTGATTGTAAATAATTTTAATTAATTTTATTAACTGTTTCTTGCTTATTAACATTTATTTTATTTTGTCTATTAGTTAAGCGTGGGTAATCTATTTTCTTGCTCATAGTGCGTTACAAAACAGTGGTTTGCCAATTTAAATGATTTAGTGTGTTTGAATTTGTAAAAGGTCTTTTCAGATCACAATTATCGGATATTTCAGATATATTATCTCTCTGCTCTCTCCAATGTAATAAAAAACAGAACACCTAAATACTCTATTGCACTACTTGATTAATAGTTTGGTTGTTAACTAATATATTTGTAGGAAAGTATAATTTGTCTTAGACAAATTAATGCTTATTTTATTAGCTAAAAGTCATTTACATTTAATTATATCTCACGCATTTGTTAAAAAAGATTAAAAGCACCTGCATATACTAAGGGTCCAAAAATAAACCATTCAGGTACGTCCGACCAGATTTGTAATTAGTACTTTCAATTTCATTAGCAACAATGTATTGTAATCGATTAGTTAAATAACTATAATCGTAAAACTATTGGTCGTAAATTTAACTTTATAATGTCGAAATTAAATTTTATTAATCGCCAACGCAGCCACCGATTGGGTATTGAATTTGTTTATAAAGCCAAATTGATCTGGGTGTAAAATGCTAATGACTTGAAAATAAAGTTTGATTCTCCCAAAGTATTCATTTAAGAATTTTTAAAAAGGGATTTAATACAGCAATTCGTCGGTATTTAAGCACCATTTTATTGCCTGATTTATACACCGGGCAACTTTACTAATCTTTAAACAATCAGAGAACTCTCCTAAGCGTATTGAGTTGTTTATTAAATCAACTGTATTATAGACCAGCAACTGACAACATCTATTAATTAATTTGAATGTTATGACATCATAGCCCGTTGCTCCATTCTACGAACGCGTACTCCGAAGGAAATGAAAGAAAAAGAGTTACGTCTTCGCTTGGACAACGCCTGGAGGCTTATTTCTTGACTGGAGCCTCAATCTCAAAAGACGGTGCTTGTCACCAGGAACTTGTTTGGTTTGAATGCAACCACATTTGCCTTACCCTATTTGTGAATTGGAATAATATCATGATCAAATCGAGCTTTCATATCAACCCTCTCTGCGGGAACTTTGTTTCGAGATAAAGTAGGAGGAGGAAAAGGAAATGACGAGAGGTGCTATCGTCAGCATAAAAATTAATGGGATTGAGAGTCGCGGATAAGACATGCTTAATGAAAAAAGGAAAAAGTTTAGGACATAAATGGATCTCTAAGGGACACCAGCATTTGGATTCTGCGACAAAAAAGAGAAGTTCTCAATCCAATAAATCAACGTACTGGGAGCTTTTATTGCTTAAAACTTGCACAGTAAACCGAGTTACATCCGATCGAGCGCAATGATTAGAGATTCACCAGATTGGTGAATGCATGTTTCATTGCTCGGTGACAAAGCTAAACCAATCGATCAGCTGCATCAAAGCCATGTTGATGGTCTGAAATAATTTGATCTTCCAGATATTTCAACAGCGGGAACCTGTTAGCAATTGGGCGATAAACAGATTTCTTGCACCTCTTAAGATTAAGAGTTAAACCAGAGAATTACAGCAATTTTTAAGACCGATTGGGTGATTACCGTCAGCACCAGTTGATTTTTTGACGTTAATGTCCTACGAACTTTAGCAAGTACTCTGCCAGCGATGAAAGAGATAGAATTTGTGGAAAATTTTGTGGCCAGAAAGTTGGCCTTTCCCTGTGCGGGTGTATAAATGTTGGTTGCATCTTTTAAATGTACAACATTATACTTTTTATTATTCATGAAGTTCTGCTCAACATTAAGAGCGAACGCCCGAAATGATCGCTTGCCGTTATCCGAATATAAAATATGTCATATTTCAACCCTAATCTTCCTAACGTTAGTTTTTTTTTAGCTTTGAATAGCTTCATCTTTTACTCGAAACATTGGACAAGAAACACTTTTTTGATGTTGCTATCAAAATAATGACGAAATTGTCGAAAAAGTCAATAAGTACGAAATAACCTCGGTTTCGAAAACAGCCTTTATACAAATTTGAAGTTTGTAAGAGTAATTTTGTGAGTCACTGTACGTAAATATTTGAACAAAATTGTTTAGTAAAACTTTATAAATTTTTTGTTTCTGAAAAAAGTATTTTAAAAAGTAAAATGCAGTACTATCATTCCAACTGCATTCTTCGTTATTATGGTACAAAATAAACACGCAACCTTTTTTGAATTTTATTTTATTATTATCTACGTGAACATATTCCGCAACCGAACAGTCGTGTGGAAAACAAATATTTGATTGTATGTTTTGGGCAATTTTTACCATTGTTTTAATATAACAATTTTATTGTGTTTACGTAAGCCGACATTAAAGTCAGACAAGTGAATTTTGCGCTGTATCCTATCCGCCTGGCTCTTTCTCTTGAGACAATTTATAATTTTTATGCTTATGAGAATTTATTCACCCCATAAAAACCATAAAATACCATTTATTTGATAAACCACGTGGTACTATTCCAATTTACTTTAAATTTTGTAAATATGTAGCTGCTGAGTTTTCGTCCCACTTCGTTAAGAGCATAGGTTAGGTTCTTATAGTACACAAATTTAAAGAGGAAAATCGGAAGGACAGACAAAAATTATTGAGAAATATTGTTATTTAGCTGATTAATTTAAACTGCCTATTTAAAAGATGAAAAAGGCTTATGGAAATTAAATATTCCAGAAGCATTAAGTTTTACTATAATTTTACCTAATCGCTAGTGTTTTAATCTAAATCAATCTATTTTCAGAGATTAAAAATCAAAACGCACTCCATTGTTTTTACTACTTGACAATAAGTGCATTTCTAAAATGAGAGTTATTTCTTTGGTTAACGAATTTTCAAAGCAACAGCAAAAACTGACCAATTTTTGGTCAATTTTTTCTATGTGTTTTCGTGTTCATTCTGTTTTTGTGTCGGTATTATAAAAGATTTTTACTAACCATCAATTTCGTAAATTTTTTATTATTATTATTTTTTTTTTGGACGAGAACGTTACAATAAATAACAACACATGTACCTATATTTGAAGGCACATAAAGGCGCCTGCCCACATTTTTACATTACTTGACCAATTCATTCAAAAACATAAAATATAAAAAATTGAATTATGACTTTCATTGCGTTTCAGGGAAACCTTTTTTATTTCTGCTAATCGAAATGGTCATGGTACTAAATTAAGCCTTTTTTTGCTACAAATAAATATAAATAATATACGTAACCGAATGTACGAATATATAATACATTTATTTATGTATGTGTAAATGTACTCGTATATAGCTATATACAGTTATTCATATGTGTGTATAATGTATACAGTGTGAAATAAATGGAACTCTACCTAACGCAATTGGGGTAATAGAAAAATGTTGACGAGGAAATTGGCAAAACTAAACAAGACTTAAGAAACATTAATCAATTTATTAGCTGAAACTTATTTTTGTTTGAAACACCAAAGGTATGTTAAGGCTGAATACTTACTCTTCTATTTATTTTTTATTATTAAATTTTACCATTACATAAAAATAAGGACCATTTAATGATCGTTTTACGATGACATTGCCGTTTTTAATAAAAACGCCTCCTTAATAGGTAGGCCTTTTTTACCTTTCCCTTCTTTCATTAGTGCCAACTACCAACCTTTTTTTATCACTTTCAATTTATTATCGTGCACAGTGAAACAATCAGTTTTATACATTCTTATCATTGAATGTGATTTTCTTATAATATTTTGATTATTAAAACATACGATTTTTATTTTAAAGAATGATACAGCATGCCCCCTACATCATGATTTTCTTTTTGTTTGCATGTGATGTCATAAGTATTATGTTATATGCTATTATTATGTTTACGATTTTTTTTTTTTTCATTTTACTTGTTTTATTTATTTTTATTAAGTTGCACGTAACACAAATAAAAATTTTCAAGTTTATAGTATACTACAAATTAAATGGGGTCAAGGTTTAAACTATATAAAACACAAATAATAATAAAATATTTAATTAAATGGTTAAACACTATTCGTGTCTATTTATAGAATAGGTCGGAATTTCTATTGAAAATACATGTACACATTTTACACAACTCCACTAGTGCTACGTTTTATATGTATTTTAAATTGTTTTGTGTATGTCAAACCTATTATTTGTGCCAAATGTGATATATGGTATGTATTTTTTTTAGATGCTCATTCGTTGTTAATTAAAATCAGTACTGTATTATAACCGATTAATTGAAAAATGTATCTTCCACGGCAACTTTTTCGCATAAATAGAATACATATAATTTGTAAGAATTAATTTGAATGGTTTATTTGTGATTAGAATGATTGCTATATTAGGAAATCATTATTTAATATTTGTTTGTTCTTTGATGATGATGTATCACAATTTTCGTTAGTAAACATGAAGTTTGATATTATAGTCTCAAGAAATTGTTTGGCTATATCGTGAATGTTTCTATTATAAATCAATTTATATATTAAACCCTTTTCGCCCCTTTATTGTACTCGACATAACTTTAGTCTCTTGTAACTTATGTATATGTCGAGCACAGCACTAAGCCAGTCTTGCATTACAATAACAAAAAACATTGGTGGCAAGTACTCTTACGTTTTTTTAATCATTCAACTCTTTTTGACATTTACATTCTGTTTATACAATATGTATATACTATATCTTTTCTTTTATACATTTTCAAGTTTGCAGAGTCCGAATTTTGGTTCTATTACAAACGGGAATAAGAAATAGTGGAAAACGTTTAGTAAAGCATACCATTTGAAAACGCCATTTTTTAAAAAGCGGAATTAAGGGTGAACTATATTTTGGATTGAGTCTTGGCTCAGAAAACCTTACTATTTGACAGCAAATACCTTATTATGGTTCGAGTCTTGAACAATAAATCTTGAAAATAAATTTGGAAATCGTATGTGGTTTTCCTGTTGCAACAAAAATCAGATTCGGAGTCGAATCCGAGTTGAAAAATGACAGTTTTTTGACGTTTTAACTGGAACAGCCAAAAATCCGGATTCTGCGATTTTTTGTTTTTTATATGGTTGTGTGAATATACGTATTGATTGTCAAATTTTATTTTTATAATTAGATTGATAATATTGATGAAATTTTCCGTAAATTAATAAATAATTTATTGTAATCATGTTATTTGTTGTATTATTTGTTAATTATTTTACTGTTTTTTAAATATATTTTTCCGCATATTTATTTTGATGTTTAAATGACATTTCGATGACATTTAAATGTAATCGTGTTAGTAATCGCTCCGAAAAATTTTACCGAGCGACGAATGACAGCTGCTGTCACTCGAGTTTCGCTCCGAATCTGTTTTTTGTTGCAACAGGAAAACGACAGTAGTACCTACGCGTATTATTTCTTAGATAGATAAGCACCATCTGGTTTTATAAAAATAAACTATATTTTGACATTTGCTTGTAAATATTGATTTATAATCAAATGCCTACTTTAATAATTTATATATTGTTCATAAATAATGAAAGTGCATGATTATGAGGTAATTGATTTCTTCGTTTAATACAACCACCACCAAAATGTTTATGTTTATCATAACGGCATCGTAAGTGGGATTATCATTAAGAATCAATTTTAAACAACGCAAATATAATCATAACACAATGCGATATAATGGGCGACAGGAATTATTGAAAATGGATACTGGATCAAGTATGGATGTAAGTCATCGGTGTGAAGTTTCTGACAAAATTTGTCAAAGAAAATATTGAAGAAAGTGTACAATTTTTTTACAGTGTAATTCAATAAAAAAAATTGAAACGAAATATTATGTGGATATGATAAAATAATTAATAAAATAAAAACAAAGAACACAAGAATTTAAGTTGCCCTCATAAATCTTAAATAAAATCAATTGGCAAGTTAAGATTGTCAAAATTCACACGTTTTTTTGGCGAAAATGATCTTAGAGTTTTCCGACATATCACGTCATATGTCTTAAATAGCTCATACTACAAGCTATCGATATGATAATGTCAAATTAATGGCTAGCGGGGAACACTATGAATTGACAAGCACTGAAATGCCAAGATAATCAAAATTCACACGTGTTTTGGTGAAAATGTTGTTCAATTATTTTTGTCAGGGTGATCCTAGAGTTTTCCGACATATCACATCATATGTCTTAAATAGCTCATACTATAAGCAATCGATATGATAATGTCAAATTAATGGCTAGTGGCTAACACTATCAATTGACAAGCTCTGAAGTGCCAAGATAGTCAAAATTCACACGTTTTTTGGTGAAAATGTTGTTCAATTAATTTTGGCAGGGTGATCCTAGAGTTTGTTACGATGCGAGGCATCGTTGGTAGTCTAAATAAAACACCAATCCACATTTTCTTTAAAATTTCACAATCTCCATTTAATTGCCATTTCAAATTTTTTCTACATATTTTCTGCTCCACGCAACCGTACTTATATTTCGCGTACCGTAGTATCCATCAATGATAAAAAAAAAAAACAATAAAAATACTATCTCCTGAAGAATTTTCATTCAAACCTCCAATATATTATCTGACTAATTGTAAATCCATACTTCATGTTTCTTTTTTCTTGTCCCATAATTTCTGAAACATAAACATAAAATTAACCCAAACTAATATAAATTAAAGTAAATACCAAACTTTTTGTACGTTTACCTGTCACAAATTCACAACCACAACAATAGCACCGATCACAACAAATGAAAAAACCAGCAACACCAGCTGGTGGGTAATTCCTGTTTTTCTTTTTTTTTGTTGTTTGTATATATTTTAATAATTTTTTTTTGTTATGTTGGCATGGTGTATGTTATTTTTTTTTTGGTTGCGTGCACCATTCGTAGTTGTGGTGTCGGTATGTAGAGGCATGGTGATAGCCCAAACTACACACAGACAATAATCCTGTCAAATTGTTGTTGTACTCGTAAATAGAAAAAAAGTATAAAAGCGGATGACAACCGGTCATTCGCTCTCTTTTCTAATTTTGATCTTGATCGAACCACTTGTTACATGATTACAACCTACAAAGCGATAATCATTGTAACCACAAGGCGGCAAAACAACCAAAATCACCTGTACGTGTAAAAAAAGGAAAACATAAAAAAAACATAAAACCAATGAAAGATATTGGCCATTATATTCACGAGCAATTAACGCCGTGTTATTAATATTCCGGATCATCATACACCGGCTAGTTACCTGATAAATACATATATTGAAATCCTATTCGTGCAAGGTATAAACTGGGGTAAAATACTTCCGGTTATTACTACGGGGAAATAATCCGACGCATGGTTAACATTTCCGGATAGTCCTAAACCGGAATACCCACCAGCGGATAATTATCAATATACAACGAAAAATAAACCAAAAATAATAAACAGGAAGAACCAGGCGACGAACACCAAAATCACGACAACGCGGTTCATTGGGGTCAAGTACCGGCGACGGGTAGCGGATTCAACTAGCAAGACGACGGATTCGGTATACGTTCACGAAAGTAAGTGGTGGAGGAACTCCTAGATAGTGGCTTGGCAATTGAGCGCGGGCACAGATTGCGTGTGGCGCAAACCATTTTTTTTCCTTTCATTTCAGGGGTCCCAACGTTGAGCTCATCGTTCCTAGATCACTCTGCTAATTTTTTTTCTCGGAATTTTACACGGTGTTAAGTGGCTCAGTAGTACAGCCTACGGAAGGGATTTCGGTCCAAGTACTTGCTTGTGTGAACGCCTACATACATCTTATAAATAAATCCAGATTGTATTAATTTATATACAAAATCCCTAATTATAATAAAACTTTTATTTATAAAGTGATTAAGAAATGAATATGTGTTGTTAATTGGTATAGTGTTACAATGTGAGTCATCGTGGGAATGTGCGTAACGGGTAGGTAAAGTGTTGTGTAAACTGAAGTCATTGCAGCAAAGTAATCCACAGATGGGCCTTCACCAATTCACCTACTCCCTCGGGACTGAGGATAGCCGGACCTAAAGCTGCAGGTGAAAGACTCCGTGGACAAAATTTCTGTTTGCGTGATATGGAGGCGGTACGCATGGCGGACGATCCAGTTCTTCCATCATCCTCTACCAGTATGTTGTTCACGGCAACGTGCGACATGTAGGGGATGATTGGATCGGGGTTCTGCGATGACCCGGTGAGGACTCGTTCCTGAACTCGATTTACTTCTAGGAGTAGCGTGGGTAACTTAGTTACTGAAGTGAATCACATTTGGGATCGGGTTCAATATCTGTGGTCCCCCAAATTGGAAAGCGAGCTATGCGGGACTTGGATAGCCATATTATCGTCCACCTTCCTCTCGTCGAACGTAACAAGTTTTCCGACATATCACATCATATATCTTAAATAGCTCATACTATAAGCTATCGATATGATAATGTCAAATTAATGGCTAGTGGGGAACACTATGAATTGACAAGCTCTGAAGTGCCAAGATAGTCAAAATTCACACGTGTTTTGGTGAAAATGTTGTTCAATTAATTTTGTCTACGAGCTATTAGTATGAGCTATTTAAGGCATATGACGTGATATGTCGGAAAACTCTAGGACCGCCCTGACAAACTTAATTGAATTACATTATCGTAAAAAAAGCGTGTGAATTTTGACAATCTTAACTTGTCTGTTGATTTTATTTAAGATTTCTAGTTGCAACTTAAATTTTTGTGTTGTTTTTTTTTATGTTATTAATTATTTAGTTATTATTCACGTAATATTTCGTTTCAATTTTTTTTTATTGTATTACACCGTAAAAAAACTATGTACACTTTCTTCAATATTCTCTTTGACAAATTTTGTCAGAAACTTCACACCGATATGTAAGTCTACTATTAAATATTCAAACGTGAATGTATATCACCGGTGCAATTTAATGTCCGAACATATGTGCATTAATATGTCAATTTTGGGCCTCTAGCGGGCCGTCTTGGAGTGAGGTTGGCTTCCTTCAAGCGTCTTTGTACTGTCCATGGACTAACAGCTACATCTCGAACTTGTCTTGGCTCCTGCTGCACATTGGCGATTTCGTAGTGAAGTTAGGACGATAAATCGATCGTCCCTCTCAGAGTTACACCGATACCGGCTGGAATGTGGTCTCCGATTGAAGGTACTGGTTTCCTAAAGCCTTTTGAATACTCTTGAGACAGAAGATTGGCTCATGTTTAGCTGACAAGCGACTTCTCGTCGATGCCGTCCTTTTTGCAATAAAGCATCAACTTGTGCGGCTTTTTCTGAAGTAGTATCCATGATTTTGAGGAAACAACGAATGAAATTGGTAGAGATTTGTTCAGGTCAACGTCTGATAAATGACTGATGAAACATATCGTGCATTGGAAATAGGATTCTAAAATGATTTTTGATGAAGTATGGTACAACTTGCCTATTTCTCAATTAATTATGATGAAACTCGGCTTGTGCATTGGAAATGGGATTTTAAAATGATTTTTTGGTTTTGTTCTGGTATATCGCCAACCCAAGTAACAATTTGGAGTTGTCAAAACGTTGTACCATCTAAAATTCACAGCAATTTAGTTATAATAACTTCTTAACCAAAACAACTTTTCTTTTTAAAAATAACCAAAAACGTCAGTTTGTTGGTTTGTCGACGTAATAGCAGCAATAATGGTAGTCTTATTTTGCCTGCCGATATGTTATAGCAACGTCAAACAGCAAACTCGTTATAAATGGTAAATTATTTTTGAGACAGCAGTTTGATTTATTTAATAACATAGGTTCCCAAATAGCAAAAAAATTATATTTACAGTTTCGCTGTTTTTCACGCAACATAGATTTCCAATAGTTGGAAATGGGATTATAAACTGATTTTTGGTTGTAGTTCTGAAGTATGGCCAAGTTTGATGGAACTTGCCTACTTCTCAAAAGATTATGATGAAATTTGACATGTGCGTTAGAAATGGGATTCTAAAATGAATTTCGAATGAATATCTAGAATATCGCCAACTATGATGGAACTTGCCTTTTTCTCAACCGATTATGATGAAATTCACTTCTGCATTTGAAATGGGATTTTAAAATGATTTTTGAATGAAGTTCTGGAATATGGATATGTATGATGGAACTTGCCTATTTCTCAACCGATTACGATGAAGTTTGATACGTAGACTATTATTGGGCTTCTAAAATTATTTTTAGATGTAGCGGAATGTAGTCACACACACACACATGCACACACACACACACACACACACACACACACGACGCCAACCTATAAATTTTACATAGACTTAGCAAGGGTAATTTTATGGATAGAGTGGAAGAATTTGATATATTTTAACAGCGCCACATCCCATTACTTCTTAGTGATCAAACCAACTTTAAAACTAATAAATTATATTACATGATTATGGAAATAGGAAAACAAGTTTATCACTTTTTTACAAAGTTGTTTTTTAGTTGTAGATTCATACTGATGAAGAGCGAAGCTCGAAACCCGTCTATAAAGTTTTTAACAAATATCACGACGAAAGGAAGAAACAAATTTTTGTAACTTATTTAACAATAAAGTTTTGTTTTTTAAAATTAATTTTTAATTGTTTTAATTTGTAATTTTTTTTAAAATTTTAACTTTATGTTGCTCGTAATTACGTTCTTTTTTGCAGCATTAAAACAATTTTAAAATACACAATTTTTGTTTTAAAATAATTTGTAGAATGAGAATTTTTTGCAAGAAAGCAGTTTAAGAAGATACTTCGAAACCTAGAGAAAATGAAATGTGTGAATTCAAATACAAAATTACAGTTCTGTATGAAATAGTAGGTACTTCAGTTCCTAATAGACGAATTGTTACTTGTAGATTAAATACATATGTATACCCTAATTAATAAGTTCTAGTTTTGTTAAAATGGTTACAGACTCTTCATGTCCTTAGCAGTTTCTCTAAATCTTCGAAAAACTACATACATGTACATATTCACCTTACAAATATTTCTGTAGACATATGTATGTATATAATATTTACATTATACAGCATATTATTTGTTAGTTACGTATGTTATACACTTTTCTTTATGGTAAACACATATTTACTTCCAAAAAAAAAAGGAATGAAATCACTGACATCAATGAAAAATTGTATAATACAAAATTGTAAGGTTAAAGAATATTTTAACAGAAACGCACGAAAATGTTTCCTTTGCTAACATTATCTTTACAATCACGAATAATGGTTGCGGAGAAAATTTCTTTCAATCCTAAATAAAGGTATCGAGTATTGACGAAATTCGATTATACAATATTTGAAATATAATAACTTTCTGCAGATGGATTTACGGAAAAGAAAAAGTTTTTTTTACGGAAAATTTATGATAATGATATTTTAATACAATCATTTCTGCTTCAAATAAGGCAGCTTTTTTTAAATTGTAATTATATGTGTACCAAAAGCGTTAACTATTAAATCATTATGCCATTGCCTTGTTGTTCAGCAAGAATATTTTTTATGTATTTTAAAATTATGATTATTTTAAAATGAATTTGGGGTATTAAGAGAGCAATGCGTTACTTGTTCGCAAAACTCGCATTTCAAAACACTTAAAAATTTATTTTTGATCTCTTTAGTAAATTAAATTAGAAAACAACTTTAGCCCGTAGTTTTATTGAACAACAAGGTGTTTTACACCAACCAAAACTTTTGTTTCATAAAAGAGATATATGTACGTAATGAAAATCCTAAATATTTCCCAAAATCTAATTAAAGTAGTTCATTAATCAACTAAATTGTCATTGTTACCTGTGATTTGTTAAAATTGCATATTTTTAATAAAATCAATAATATTTGGGCGTTTTTATTGCTTTACATATTTAAAAAAAATATGTAAAATAAAATAAGATAAAATAGAAAATTTATTTAAATCTTTGTTTACAACATAATGCTTCAACAAGGAACAAAAAAATGAATAAATTAAATACAAAATTTTCCTTTTGGCTTTCTCTCGGTTCGTTTTTAACAATATAGGTGTACAATATTTTAGAAAATATATTATTATTCTACATTATGTACATAAACTAAAAGTCTAAGAAAATTATAATATTTTTCATTAATCGTTTTAACTTGCTTTCGCTTTAACCTTTTATGTTTTTTCATGTTTCAATTTTGTTATTGTTTTACATAAATTTCAGTTTGACATTACGCTAATCAATGTTTCAATCTGTTTTCATCTTAATATTCTTTCTTTCTCTTGAGAATATAAATGTTTGGATGAAACATTGATTTTCATTTAAAAATTTACATAATATTCGACACCGAATTTTTTCCCTTTGAAAACCTGTTTTCCAAGTCAAATAATTTTTTTTATAATAAACTAAGATTTGATGATTAAATCCTTCGGCTAACTATGGATTATTTCATGTCACTTTCAAATTAGGAAAGCATTCCAATTATGATTTTTTGCCAAATTATACAAAACAACAATCCCCAATTATTGAAAATTTATTATTTTCAAGAGGTGGCCAAAAACATAAAAAAAACAGATGTCATTCATAAGTACCTAATTAGATTTCTTGTAATCATCTCGGTCAATAAAACCTGAAGAGAAAATTTGCTAATTTTAATTTAATTATTATAAAGCCACTCAATGTTGTTTATAATTGAAACAACAAGGTAACAAAATAGTGACTGTATATTGTATCATGGATAATAGGCCTTACTAGTGGAACATAAAATTTTAATTTTATTTTTTTTTTTCAATTTTTTTTTTGTTGGACTTACGAGTAGATATTTTACCAAATTATTCCATACTTTAAATATACCGATTTAGAGTTCAGTTCCACATCAATAGGAAATATTTGTCCTTTAAACACTTGCCGAAAAATAAAAAAATATTGCAGATTACAGAAAATCACGTAGAAACTGGGATGTTTCGTTGCAGCCTATTACATAAGTAGCGTAAAATAAAATAACAAAAGTATTATTGTGCACGTTTTGGTAAAGTGAAATTCTACTTTACGGTATTTTTATTGTTTTTACAGAAGCGCTTTTGTCATGTGTTGTTTTATCTCCAAACGTTTTTGAGTTTAACATTGATTAACTAAACAGAACCTGCTGTTGCTGAATCTTTGATCAAAATTTGTGTAACTTCTGTCATTTCTGAGATTCTAAATGCCTATTTTGGTGCATCGACAACCAACAAATATTTTTAGTTTTGTTTTTGATGTATCTGCCACCAACATTTGTTTTTGTTTAGGAAGTTGAACAAAATAATACGAATTTGTATCAAACAAACGAACTACGTTACGGATTTGTTCAATCTCCTTATTAGAGACAAATTATTTTTGTTGTATCTCCCAATTGGAATTTAAAAGCTAATAAGATTATTTTGGTTTATCTTTGTACCAATGAAAATAAACCATTTTGTCAGATGACCAAAATTTAAATAAAAACAAGAAAATTATCACTAAACCAACCTAATTTATACTTCATCTACTTTTCATCTATTCATTAAGTAATGAATTATTAATTATTGTTATTGCCTTTGGGGATTTAAAATAGAACGGCGGTTTCTATAAAGAACTGAGATATAATATAAGTATATTCGTGATTAGATTAGCGACCTAGGTTGGTACTCGTTGTGGAAATTAAGAATCATGGTCACGTTAATTTGCCCTTACTGTGCAGACTCAATTTGTGCAGTTATAGCGGCAGACTTTGGGTTCCCAACGATGTGTAAAAAAAAAGTTTAGTTTTTTCGGTTTATCAATCCCTTAGCTTTGACTTTTACCTACGAAATAAGGGGCTTATGGTTTGCGGTTACTATTATTTCAAAAGTTATATCAATTAAAACGGCTTGCAGCTATACTAAATAGCGAAAAGTTAGATTTAATATTTGACGCCGCTGTACCGAGAAGGATAAAGGTGATGTGCATAAAATATACACTGTGATCCATTAGAAACAATTTGCTACTGCCAAGTAGTTGTGAGTAGATGTTCAATGGAAGGCAAATGTTTGTGACAGAAGTAAAAGATAACCTCAATTTAAATAAAACTGCTAGATTTTAATAAAAAAATACGTTGTTCTATTAATAATAATTAATAATAATAAGTAATAAAACATTAAATAACAACATAATTAAAATATATTTTTTTTGTATCACAAATATAATTCAAAATTATTTGTTTTTAACTCTAATCGAACCAACATAATTTTATTATGTCAGTGAATTCAAATTCTAAACAAATAATTTACTAAATTTTTGCAAAGAATGCCAAGTACGTTGTATAGAATTAGAATGTATGGAAATGTTTTAAAATAAAATATATATAAGTTTATAACTAAATTATTGTAACATTATTTTGAAAATCGATGCGTATATTAAATGAGCCAAAAAGGCATACATTAGTTAGATTAGGGTTAAAATATGGCATTTCACACAACCTTTATTGGTATAGAGCCATCTATTGGAATTTTTTAAACTAAAATCCTCTGCCGTGAGTTATATGCGTAACTATTTCTATCAACCAAACCATCACTTGAGTACGAGTAGTTGCGAGTAGATACAAGTACTTGTGAGTAGTTTGCTCATGTCAATAGAACACGCTTATAATATCTGAGCTGGTAGCTTTACTACAAAAAAACACAATATAATTATTTATAATTGATTAAATATTAATTGATTGCATTAATTTAATTAAATACATTTTTGTTTCTGTATTATGATAATAAAATATAATATTGGTTTTACGCGATCACAACCAACACGCACGAGTATTATTATGATACACAGATACAACAAACAATATACGACTCTCCTTTTTTATTACAGGAAAGATGGTATGTATATAAAGCAAAGACGAATTATAATGAGACATTGTACGATTCCACTATAGTTGCGTTGTATTGATACCGCGTTTATATTAAGAATTGAATTGAATTATATTTTTGACGTGAACATCACTTTTGCGCATTTGAATCGAGAAGTGATTGTAGTAGATTACCCCTTTAAAAAAAAAAAAAAAAATTTAACAAAATATGATTATTGAAATGAAACTTGCTTACCGCTTCTGTTGGCTGATAACGTTTCAATGACAAAATCTAGTTTAACACGATCGATAGACACATAAACATTTGAACCTCTCTTAGCTTGGGGGTGATATGCTGTGGTTTGTATTCATTTTATTCCCATTAACTTATTCAATTCGTCGAAAAGTTTGCTCTCAAACTGAACGCCCCGATCAGTACTGATTTCTAATGGCACACCGAATCTTGAAACATAATCTTTCATGAAGGCTTGTAAAATGGTAACTGTTTTGATGTCTGGGAGTGGAATTGCTTCGGGCCATCTAGTAAATTTATCAACGATGGTAAATATGTAGGCAGAACCATTTGAAGGAGGTAAGGACCGACAACATCCATATGTATGAGCTGAAATCTTTCGGATGGAGGAACGAATGTTCCAAACTCAGATCTAGTAAGTCGAGTTATTTTAGCAGTCTGACAACTCATACATGATTTTACCCTATTACTGATATGGAGATATATAGATAACGACGTCAAATAATTATGAATTATAAACCTTTGTGTGGTCTTAATTGATGTGGGC
The DNA here is from genome assembly GCA_958295665.1 of Tipula vernalis. Lineage (NCBI taxonomy): Eukaryota > Metazoa > Arthropoda > Insecta > Diptera > Tipulidae > Tipula > Tipula vernalis. The sequence goes on from OY282558.1 coordinate 269,962,280, forward strand.
GCTGGGAAGTCACGTATTGGTGTTATACGGTCTTCAGCTGGTTTAATACGGTCTTTGGTAATTTTTAGTTTAGTTTTGGTAAACCTAATTCACATCTGATTGGCTTGATATTTATGGAGTAATCTGATAACCTGCGAAACAAAATTTTCAAGTGCTCGAGCTGCTCATTAATGTTTTTGCAGACAAATAAAATATACCATGTGTCACTTCATCCATATACCGTTGGAACGTCTGTGCGGCATTTCACCCATATAGCATCTTGTAAACTTGTACATTCCAAATGGAGTTGTTATTGCTGGTATATGATGAAATGCACGTGACAGATCGGTCTTTGAAAAAATTGTACTACCTTTAAAAATGAGTTGAATGAATGAACGTGCGGTAAAGGATATCGATCAGCTTGTGTTACTACGTTTAGTCTTCTATAGTCGCCGGACGGTTTCCAATCACGGCTAGGTTTTTTTGGAACCAGGTTCAATTGTGAACATGTGTGTTAATTTGATGGTTGACATAATCCCTGTTGCAGCATATACTCGAATTCTGATTTGGCGATTTTTTGCTTGACCGGATCTAACCATCTAGGATGACAGAATAGTAGTGTCCCCTTGGTGTATATTCGATGAACAACGAAATGCTTTATAGGTTGATTGTAACATGGCTCTAAGGTGAGATTTGGAAATTCCTCAAGTAAGCTTTTAAATATATCTGAATCGTTATGTATTTTTACAGATGGTGTATTACCAAACTTCTCTATTGCTCCGACAGTTAATAGTGTCTTATTATCGATACGGGGTTTTTTAAGTCAACAATAAGCTCAAATTTTATGGGAAAATCTGCTCCGATAATAGATTTACTAACGTCGGCAACCACGAAAACCTGTTGAAATCGTATCTATTAAGAAAACCAATCTCGTATTTCGGCATGTTACAACAAGGCGATACTTGTGCTGCCCAATGTCTGCCGCTTGAACACTAGGCACTAATCGTTTCCCTGACTCGTTGATATTGGTTCTGTGTGATATTCACATATACTCGTATGACATCTGCGTGCGAGATCTTTAAATTTATAATAGTAAAGGCACACCTTCCTTCCGTTATCACAGTAAAGTGAGTATGTCCGAAATTGATTCTGTGTATTTCCTGCCGATTGATCCCTATTTTTAGAATTATGGAATGTTCTAGAATAGTTGAATCAGTTTGATTCCTAAAACTCATTGCGTAAATCGGCCTTAATATCATTTTTCAACTCATTTATAATTCTCGATAGGGTTGCTATGGTAATTCGTTCGCCGTTACTTTCACTACTTGGTTTTCTGCACTACTTTTTGCGATAGATGTAGACGTTTTTTTTAACTAACTTGACTTGATTAAAGAAGTGCTTAGAATTTCGATTATTTTCCCACACTCTATCCGCTGAATTCACTAAACTACCAATATTTTGATCTTTGAATAAGGTAACGACTGATCGTATATATTCTGGCAAACCGTTCATCCAAACTTTTTCAACAATTCCAGATTGATTGCCTTAACATCGCCACTTAACTTTCTAAATGACTATATTAGAAAAAAAAATAACAATCCAATTTGATTCGGCAGTTTTTATTTTTTATTTTGCAACTATATTGAAAAGATGTTGACAGTTATCAATAAATTTATTATAGGTTATATAAACTATTAAGTTGCCTTTCTCGTTGTTATGTAGAGGTTCTACGTAGGAGTGCCTTTGCGGTTACCACCCACAAATATGCGTTGTAATAATGATCCCACCGTGGAGGGTGCCGTTGCGCTAACCACGCTGTTCAATTGTTATAAACGATGTTTTTACCCGCGATGAGCGTGTCGATGTGGTTACCACCCTGTGCTTACCGTTACAACGACTAATAGTTTTATCCGCATTTATGTTGCTGAACACTTGTTTTTGAAATGCTCGAAGTGTGAATTTTACCGTAACAGCAGTATTTGGTGTTTTTTTTTTTTTTTTTTTTTAAAATCAAATATTTGATTCCGAACTTTATATTGATAACAAATTTTATATTACTTTGTTTTACGTAAGTAAAATAAAGTATAGTATTCATGAAAATTTTGAACCTTGGGATTTTTAGAGATTAATCTGCTTTGAGGTCCCCTGTGTCCGAAAAAGTGGGTTTCGAAATGATGTCTGTCTATCAGTCTGTGTCCTCTCTACAACCCAGATGGTTTAACCAATCGAACTGAAACTTCAGATTTAAGCTTTTTTGATAAATTGGGGGGTCAGAGAATTTTATCCCAAATCGGCTAACCGGAAGTGGCCACTCCCTTGCTTCAGAAAATTTATTTTTCAAAAATCTTAAAAAGTATAAGGTTTACCATAAACGACTTAATACAAAATGTTTCCAAAAAATAATAAAAAAAAAAAAATTAAAAAAAAAAAAAAAAAACAAATTAAATTTCTCAAAAGTCTTTGTTCGTAAAAGAAAGTCGTGTCTTGGCCACACCTCCATTTTTTTTTATTGATCACGCCACGGTGTAAATGTTTTTTTCCAGAATGTTCTCTTATTTATCTACCGCGTTGGATTTATTACGACACAATGAGATACAAAAAAAAAACTTTCGAACGCCGCCATTTTAAGACCACATAAACAAAAAAATGCGATTTTAATAAAATATAGACAGTAAACTTTTATTTTAACGACGGGTTCACCAAATGTAGCTTTACTACATAACAATACAATATTATTATTTATAATTTATTAAATATACGTAAATCGAAAACATTTTTTTTCTGTATTATGATAATAATAGTATATTATTCAACGAGCATATAATGATAGCTGTTATTCACGAAGATAAAGTTTACCGACACGAGCCGATAGGCGAGTATCGTAAATCATCTGAGTGAATACCAGCCATTACATGCGAGGAGGAAGACCGATAAAAAATTGTGTTTTATTATCAAATCCTTTAAATAAACCTAAAATATTTTACGTCGATATTTTGACGTCTCAGTTTAATAATAATGAAAATGGCAAGAGACTACTAGATAAAATTTCCAAAAATGAAATTTTTATTTGGTAGTAGTGAATAATAGAAGAAAGGACTACTAGATAAACTAGCAGTGAATAATGGATATCATTATAATTGAAGTAATACACGTATAATGAGTATAAGTTAGTCGTGGACAAAATATAATATTTGCTTTACACGATCACGACCAACACACACGAGTATTATTATGACACAACAAACAATATACGATTCTCCTTTTTTAAAAATATGTAACATGCCTATTGTGACGCACAGTCACACACTAAAAATTCGTCTTATGTAAGACTTTTATTTTATTTTAGTACTCGGGTCTTAACTAAGACTTATTTCATATTCTGCACATAGTCAAAGCTGTCATTGATCTTAAAACATCGTTTTATGTAGCATCGACACATTTGATGTTCTTAAGCGTCATAATTTATAATTTCTCGTATAGAGAGGAAAGAGTAATGAAATGTTGGATGAGTTTAATTTTTAATATGTACGTACATATATACATATTAAAATTATTATTTAATATTATAAAATTACTTTTTTAAATTTCTTTATTTCAATTTAAATTATACTTTTTTAAATTTTTTCAAAATTTAATTAAGTATAATTTAAATTTATAGAATTGAATTTATTGGAATTATTAATAAAAAAAATATTTTTTACATCAAAGAAAATTGCAGTGTACAAGCAGAATACATACACATATATAAACACAAAATGCACGGATTACAAAAAGATTGATAATACAGGATGAAAATTTAATAAATTTGTTCTAGTTAAATAAATTTTAAAGGTACATATTTAAGTAAAGAAGAGCAAAAGCGAACACAAATATATCTCAATAATTTTAGGAAAAAGAGAAAAAATACCATTTGACAGCTCTACACAATCTTTGGAGAGTTTTTAATACATAATATTAAGACTATCACCGCCAGAATACCGATTAAGACTTTCGTCTTAAAGAAAAAATTTACAAACTTGGTCTTAGCTAAGAGAGTCTTACAGTCCAATTCTGACGTTAAGACTCTCATAGCTAAGACCCAGTTGATAGCCTTAATATTATGTACTAAAAACTCTCCAAAGATTGTGTAGAGCTGTATGTATTCTGCTTGTACACTGCAATTTTCTTTGATGTAAAAAATATTTTTTTATTAATTCCAATAAATTCAATTCTATAAATTTAAATTATGCTTAATTAAATTTTGAAAAAATTTAAAAAAGTATAATTTAAATTGAAATAAAGAAATTTAAATAAGGAATACAAACATAATTATGACACAAACATAACAAATATAATTATTTAACAATAATAAATAATAATTTTAATATACTTACTCGTATATGTACATATTAAAAATTAAACCCATCCAACATTTCATTGGTGTTTTCTCTCTATACGAGAAATTATAAATTATGACGCTTAAGACCATAAAATGTGTCGATGCTACATAAGACCGTGTTTTAAGATCAATGACATCTATGACTATGTGCAGAATACGAAATAAGTCTTAGTTAAGACCAGAGTAGGTACTAAAATAAAATAACAGTCCCTCATGAAGGGAAGGATTCTACTAAAGCTGCATTGTATTGATACCGTGTTTATGTTAAGAATTGAACTGAATTATATTTTTGACGTAGACCTAAAAAAGAGGATAAGTTAAGTCGTAATAAGTGGTTTCGGGGTACTGCGTAATTTTGTAAAAGACCCATAATTTCGTGCACAGAGTGAAGGAATGGCCTTTCTTACGATTTATAAAAAACACGTTGTTAAAAAAGATTCAGGATCTGCTCGCTATTATTTGAGCGATCCATAATTTATTGTGCACTAACGATATGAATCTACTACATCTAATCAACTAACTATATCAATTTAAAAATGACTATTAAATATTACCAATAACTATAAAATACATCAATTAATACTTTTTGTGAAATAACATAACCTATCAGTGCCCCAGGACTTCCATCGAAAAGTTTCTGTGGGTTTTTTCTGGAAAAATATAACACACTGGTCTTATGGATTGAAAGATCTGACCTGAGCAAATTTAAAAACAAACAAACAAATATTACTTTTGCGCATTTGAATCGAGAAGTAATTATTGTAGAAGCTTCAAGCTATAAAACCTATCTAATGCTATGCCGTTTGTTAACCAACTTTTATAACTTTCGAAGATTTAACCGTTTAATGTGTGATATGATTTCGTTGCATTCGTGCTCGCGATTATACCGCCTAGGAAAACGTAGTTCTAATCATTACAAATATAAGACAATGTATTTTTAGAGCTATTTGGTAAAGAATATTTTTCAAATTTTTTCGCTTTTCTATTGGAAGCAAAAATATGGAAATTTGTACGATTGTCAATCCTTCAGCCACATAACTGGTGGATGTGATAATTTAAGGAACTCTATCATATAAAAAACCCTATTTGTACTGCTTTTGTGATAAAACGTTCTTCCGCGCTGCCATTCATGATACAGGCAACTAAATACAAAGCTTTTAAAATCGTTTCCTGCAAGTTCTTCAACCATCTTCAAAACAAAGTAAAATTTGGGAAATAAATCACTCCTATTTCTGACTGAGTGAAGCGTTTTGAAATAATTGGCGGGCTTGCAAATGCCAAGTTTAAATTAAATAGTAAAGAAATCTTGCTGCCCGAATATCTTAAAGCAATGTCGCTGGACGCTGTTTACAAGCCTATGTACATTTTGGAAGATTTTACTGAAAATGTAAATTTTACTTATTATTTAAAATGTGTATACGAGTAATTATACAGATACATATTTCATAAGTATCACTAATAATACATATCTTTATATTTTATAATGTAAAAATATAAATTTAAGTAAAATTTCAATTGTAGTTGGATACCTTTACCATTTGGACAACTTTATAACTTAGACTACTACAAAAACCAAGAAGAAATACAATTTTTTTTTTGCGGAGCGGAATAATACATTATTTGAATTTGGAAAAGGCCTAATTCGATTAGGTGTATTAATCACCTTAAGCCTATATACTTTATAATTATTAAAATACAAAGTATCCTATTCAAAACCCGATTCATTTTTGATTTAATTATATTTTATTTATCAAAGATGGTTTCGCTTTTTGAGTTAATAAAAATCAGTATGTACTGTATTAGTATACAAAATGAGATACTCAAACGAACAAAAAATCTCCATTGTAAAGGAATTTATGAGTGAATAAAAGTAAATTGAAGAAATAAAGCGAGAATATCAAGCCCAATTTCAACAAGTACCGAACTGCATCAATAAATATTCCTGAAAATCAAAAGCGAATATGTACTTTCTCTTATTAAAGATAGTCCAAGCATATCTATTCGAAAACTGCCCATTGTTGCCCAAGTTTTCCGCACAAGTACACATAAAATCCAAAAAGTTCAGCAACTTACTGAAAGAGGTAAAGTGAATCGTCTTGCGTTTACGCAAAGCTTTTTGAATATTACAGCTTGGCGAATATCTGGTTTCGTGATGAAACACACTTCTACCAATGGGTCCCCGGGAACTCCATGAATCGCCATTACATCCTCAAAAGGTGACTGTTTGGTGTGCTTTTCGGTTAAAATGAAACGTTACTTCAGCAAGTTATTTGGAGCTGCTTGATAAACACTTTATCCCAACACTAAAAGGAATGGGATAAAATGAAATTAACGATGCATGGTTACGATGATGCTCGCCCGCATACTGCAGATGTGGTCGAATCGCTTTCCTGACCGTTTTAAATGGAGGTTTCCAATAGCCACCGTATTCACCGTTTTTGTTCAATAATTTATAAATAATTATTTTATTATTATAAATACTTCTATTTTAAATATATTTTCTAAGTCGCCCCAATCTTAACCTTGTTACATATATTCACACTATTACACATACATTTTATAAAATGTTAGTAAATGTTTAGTCAATGTAGTATAAAGTTCCAACTAATCAGCTCTCAATAATCAAATAGAAACTATTGGAATGGTTTATTCTCGAACCTAGCCCTTTAAAATCATCGGATCAAGCCAAAAATTAGATTAGATTGAGTCGCTTTCGGGTAATAAATATCAAATAAAAATCGGGCACGTGCCGAAAAGGGCTTCCAGTTCGTCCAGTTTTTTCGTTTTCACTTCGATCCCCGTCCAGTTTTTTCGTTTTCACTTTAAAAACAAAAGAACGAAATAGACAATTTTCTATAATTGCTTTAAAACTTCCTAACCAAACTCTCTCAATTTTTTACTTATCATCAAATATGTGTGAGGTTTGGCGTTGTCATGTTGGGACACATAAACAACTCCTGGTCTGTTAATGAATTCTGGCTGCTTTCTTTATAATCGTATTGAAGAAACCGATCCAATTATAATCTAAACATTATTATAACTATTGCAAGACGCACGATAACAAGAGAAAATCCAGAAATAGAATTGACAACAACATAAGCGTAAATGTCTAATTAGCTTAATCGAACAATGGGTGATGGAATGAATAAGAAGAATGTATCACTATATTTCTTAATTCAATTAATATTTCCATTTATAAGCGATATAATTTTATAATAAAAAACAGCTAAATTGTCATACATTTTTTTTTTATTCATTAGATATCATTGAAAGAAACGCACACTTTTTATTATAGCATTTGTTAGAATTAGAAGCAATTCATGTTTAACAATAAAACGTACATATACTGGTTTATTGTGTATATATTTTCAATATTTCTATACTATAATTCTCCGCAGATGACAAACACAATATATTACATTAAATAAATCATAATAAGTAGGGTGTGTGTACTTTTCGCAAAATCTGCATCTGTCCCTTATTACTGGTAGGCCTGAAAGATAAAATGAACGAAGTTAATCACTGTGAATAACCTAGTTTGTACGCAACGATAAACTTGCTATTTTTATAGATATAAACATAACGCTTGGTTTAGGCTAATATTTCACTATTACATTTCTACATCGTAGAAATAATTTAATATTTAATGACAGTGTCATTAAAACAATATTTTTCTGTTGCAGGCATGATGACAGACAACACTCTTTATATTGATCAATTCTGGCCGGTTGTTTGAATTGCTTGCTGCAATCTGGATAATTGCTAAAAGTAGAGATTAGAATCAATTGTTTGACCTTCCAATCCTACCATACACACAGTATAACCTTAGTCGTTTGTGGAGGTTCACTTTTCTTTGACCGTGATCTTTTTTGAACGACATTCTTGTATTTTACCAATTTTTTATCGCCAGTAATGATTTGCTTTAAAAAAGAGCCGATTTCGTTGCGTTTCAAGGAAGGAGGTCGACCAGAGTAAGGTTTGAAATCGAAAATGCCAGAACGGAACCGAACATACTGTTGCATCTGATAAAGCATCTTGACTGTAAACACCACAAATTACTGCCAGGCAGGGCTCGGGCATCGTTTTTGCATTTTTCGTGGTAAAATTGCAAAATATACCGAATTTTTTTTAGAAATTTCACTCATTTTCACACTAATATAACCTACAGACGTCAGTACGACGCTATCTGATTAGTATTGCTCGATATTTGACAACTATCACCATCTAGTGACAAAAATCTCTCAATACTTTTTCTCTAACCTAATATCATATTTACATTAGTCTATGATAGAACGTTATAATAATTTTTATTTATTCTGCGAAGGTTGAAGCTCGGCTAAATTACTAAATTGCTATAAATCAATTTCTCCAACGTTGTATTCTTTTTTTTTTACAAAATATCTCAAAATATTGATGATTCTATTAATAGCTATTTGGTTGGTCCAAAAGTTTTGTCGCTTGAATGGATCGTCCCCTCGCTTGAATATTATTTAAATATTAATTGAAGGTGATGTATTTGACAATTAATGCTCGATTCGATGAAATGGTCTAGGTTTTAAAGAAATAAAGAAATATGTTTAGGGATATGTTAATCCGATTTAATTAGTAAAACTTAAATACTATATTAGAAGGCAAACGACTTAGCTTGGTTATGTTTCTTTTAAATTCTGCCGATTTAGTTTTGTTCGCGGCAACTCGGACCAGTGGATCCTGCCCAGAATGTAACTTTATGATTGTCCTAGCGGCACATTGCTGTCAATCAACAGTACGTTGTCATATCGCCAATTTGGGCGCTGATTAAGGCAAGTTAAATAATCCTTATTACAGTGGTCTGAAAATTGCTTCATTGACTATTGTATTTGCTGCCATCGGTTTTACAAAGACAGTGTGAGATGTAAGATATTTGGCTCTGGAATCAGCGTTAGTGGTTGTCCCATTAGAAAATGAGCTGGAGTGAGAGGGTTGAATTCATAATTTGAATTGATTCACGTCATTTGAAAGGCCTAGAATTTAAAAGTGTTTCAACTTGAATAAGCAGTGTTGAGATGTCATCATAGGTATGTAATTTATCTCTAACAACAAGTTTCAAGTAATATTTGACACTTTTAAATGCGGTGAAAGTGGTGGTATAAAATACCAGTTGATTCTATGTTGTTCAATATAACTTGCTTGTTTCCTGAAAAGCTCTTTAAGAATTTATTACATTCAATCGGAATACATAATTGAAGGGATTCCACACCTTCTAGTGAATCTTCTAAATACCGCTAAAAATTCTTGACTTGAAAAATCGGTTGCAACATCAAGATGAATTGCTTTGGTAGAAAAACGAATGATTAGCGCAATATATCCTTAGGAAGCTTAGCGGCATCGTTCTTTTCGTAGCTTTTAATGGATCGATCCGGCAAAATAGACGCCGGTATGAATAAATGGTCTTAAAGCTTGAACATGGGAAGCTGGCAAATCTCCCATAAACTATTTTGTATTATGCATTTTGTATCTAAAACAAGTTAAGCATCTGTAACCGTTTTCACTGGTCTCTGGCAATACAACAATCCAGTATTTTTGCCGCTAAATGGCTGCAAGGGATGTCGTATTAGCATGTAAATGTTTAATGTGATAGTGATTTATTAATAATTCGGTGTTTGTTGTGGATTATGGGAGTATGATTGGGTGTTTAGTCTCCGTAGGTATAAGTGAATGGCGTAATCTCGAGGATAATTGTGATTTAGATGAAGCATCTGAAAATCTAATTATATTGTGTAGTATTTGAATTTGTTTTAAATAGAATATTGTTCTCGAAATTTTCATCATCTGGGGCCCTATTTTCGAATTCCACAACCATTTTCCATATGTGGATATCTGTCAAAATCTATATAATTATTGACGTTTTGTATACGGGGAATTTTTCACCTGCTTATACTCATTCGGAAATATTCCCTTAGTACCGAAAAATGGCTTAGCGAATTCAAGAATGAATATTTTTATGAATTTTGACAGATCTCTTCTGGTAGAGTTTCATCCCAAGATAAATTTTGGTTCCAAAGTTATTGAGAAAATTATCACGGATAAGTAGGCCAGTATAATGATGAAAAAATATGCATGTGAAGTTTATCCTAAATTTTTCCTAAATAAAAAAAAATGGCGTTTAGTATTATTTTAGGAAAAACTTCACACGTCTATATAGAGAAGTGAAGTTTATACTAAATCTTTCAAAATACAACAAAGTGCGAATGTATTGTTGAATTGCAAACATTTAGGCGATTGTAATGTATAATTAGGCCGCTTTATATAGTTCTAAAGAATTATACACCCTCAAATATGGCCTGGATTGCAACAACCCACTATATGATATATATAAGTAAGGGGTAATTTAAAGCAACCGTGTTTCCACAAATTCTAGACCACATAAACTTGGTATTTCACTTAGTATTAGGCAATGCTTATCAAATGATTCATGTAAAACCTTAAGGTCAGAATTAACCATAGAAATCACATACGTGGGACATTTATCAATATAAGCTAAGGCTAAATAATCAGCAAACCCAGTACTGTTACCATTTAATTTAAGTTTAAAAATAGGATTAGTCTACACTAGAAATAGCACAGGACCTAACACTGATCCTTGTGGTACTCCAACATCGACAACTCTAAAATCATTAAAAGTATCATTAATTCGGACTCTCACCGTTTTATTATCTAGGTAGGAAGCAAACCACTTGTTTGACATAATCCTAAAAATAATGTCAAACAGAATAGATAACAAAAGTGTATGATTAGCCCAATCGAATGCCTTAGAAGCGTCAATAAAAAAACCTGCACAAAAACTAACATTCTTGAAATCGGTACGAATCTTTGATTTTCAGAAATTTATAATGGACCTTGCATAAAGAAACATATTTTTTTGTATACTAACTCCGTATACCATAGAAATACTGACATATGACATAATACTAAACAGGGTTAGAGACCGTGATCATCGAATACCCTTACAGGGTAGTAAGGTGCACCCCTAAGTCAACTAATTTCTGATTTTCAGAAATTTATCATTGACCTTGCATATAGAAACGAAACTTTTTGTGTGACAACTCCGTATACCATAGAAGTACTGACATATGACATAATACTAAACAGGGTTAGAGACCGTGATCATCGGATTCCCTTACAGGGTAGTAAGCTGCACCCCTAAGTCAACTAATTTCTGATTTTCAGAAATTTATCATTGACCTTGCATATAGAATCGAAACTTTTTGGGTGACAACTCCGTGTACCATAGAAATACTGATATATGACATAATACTAAACAGGGTTAGAGACCGTGATCATCGAATACCCTTACAGGGTAGTAAGGTGCACCCCTAAGTCAACTAATTTCTGATTTTCAGAAATTTATCATTGACCTTGCATATAGAAACGAAACTTTTTGTGTGACAACTCCGTATACCATAGAAGTACTGACATATGACATAATACTAAACAGGGTAAGAGACCGTGATCATCGGATTCCCTTACAGGGTAGTAAGCTGCACCCCTAAGTCAACTAATTTCTGATTTTCAGAAATTTATCATTGACCTTGCATATAGAATCGAAACTTTTTGGGTGACAACTCCGTATACCATAGAAATACTGATATATGACATAATACTAAACAGGGTTAGAGACCGTGATCATCGGATTCCCTTATAGGGTAGTAAGGTGCATTCCTAAGTCAACTAATTTCTGATTTTCAGAAATTTATCATTGACCTTGCATATAGAAACGAAACTTTTTGTGTGACAACTCCGTATACTATAGAAGTACTGACATATAACATAATACTAAATAGGGTTAGAGACCGTGATCATCGGATTCCCTCACAGGGTAGTAAGCTGCACCCCTAAGTCAACTAATTTCTGATTTTCAGAAATTTATCATTGACCTTGCATATAGAATCGAAACTTTTTGGGTGACAACTCCGTGTACCATAGAAATACTGATATATGACATAATACTAAACAGGGTTAGAGACCGTGATCATCGAATACCCTTACAGGGTAGTAAGGTGCACCCCTAAGTCAACTAATTTCTGATTTTCAGAAATTTATCATTGACCTTGCATATAGAATCGAAACTTTTTGTGTGACAACTCCGTATACCATAGAAGTACTGACATATGGCATAATACTAAACAGGGTTAGAGACCGTGATCATCGGATTCCCTTACAGGGTAGTAAGCTGCACCCCTAAGTCAACTAATTTCTGATTTTCAGAAATTTATCATTGACCTTGCATATAGAATCGAAACTTTTTGGGTGACAACTCCGTGTACCATAGAAATACTGATATATGACATAATACTAAACAGGGTTAGAGACCGTGATCATCGGATTCCCTTATAGGGTAGTAAGGTGCACTCCTAAGTCAACTAATTTCTGATTTTCAGAAATTTATCATTGACCTTGCATATAGAAACGAAACTTTTTGTGTGACAACTCCGTATACCATAGAAGTACTGACATATGACATAATACTAAACAGGGTTAGAGACCGTAATCATCGGATTCCCTCACAGGGTAGTAAGCTGCACCCCTAAGTCAACTAATTTCTGATTTTCAGAAATTTATCATTGACCTTGCATATAGAATCGAAACTTTTTGGGTGACAACTCCGGGTACCATAGAAATACTGATATATGACATAATACTAAACAGGGTTAGAGACCGTGATCATCGAATACCCTTACAGGGTAGTAAGGTGCACCCCTAAGTCAACTAATTTCTGATTTTCAGAAATTTATCATTGACCTTGCATATAGAATCGAAACTTTTTGGGTGACAACTCCGTATACCATAGAAATACTGACATATGACATAATACTAAACAGGGTTAGAGACCGTGATCATCGGATTCCCTTACAGAGTAGTAAGGTGCACCCCTAAGTCAACTAATTTGTGATTTTCAGAAATTTATCATTGACCTTGAATATAGAAACGATACTTTTTGGGTGATAACTCCGTATACCATAAAAGTACTGACATATGACATAATACTAAACAGGGTTAGAGACCGTGATCATCGGATTCCCTTATAAGGTAGTAAGGTGCACCCCTAAGTCAACTAATTTCTGATTTTCAGAAATTTATCATGGACCTTGCATATAGAATCGGTACTATTTGTGCGTTAACTCCGTATACCATAGAAGTACTGACATACATATGACATAATACTAAACAGGGTTAGAGACCGTGATCATCGGATTCCCTTACAGGGTAGCAAGCTGCACCCCTAAGTCAACTAATTTCTGATTTTCAGAAATTTATCATTGACCTTGCATATAGAATCGAAACTTTTTGGGTGACAACTCCGTATACCATAGAAATACTGATATATGACATAATACTAAACAGGGTTAGAGACCGTGATCATCGAATTCCCTTACAGGGTAGTAAGGTGCACCCCTAAGTCAACTAATTTCTGATTTTCAGAAATTTATCATTGACCTTGCATATAGAATCGAAACTTTTTGGGTGACAACTCCGTATACCATAGAAATACTGATATATGACATAATACTAAACAGGGTTAGAGACCGTGATCATCGGATTCCCTTATAGGGTAGTAAGGTGCACTCCTAAGTCAACTAATTTCTGATTTTCAGAAATTTATCATTGACCTTGCATATAGAAACGAAACTTTTTGTGTGACAACTCCGTATACCATAAAAGTACTGACATATACCATAATACTAAACAGGGTTAGAGACCGTGATCATCGGATTCCCTTACAGGGTAGTAAGCTGCACCCCTAAGTCAACTAATTTCTGATTTTCAGAAATTTATCATTGACCTTGCATATAGAATCGAAACTTTTTGGGTGACAACTCCGTATACCATAGAAATACTGACATATGACATAATACTAAACAGGGTTAGAGACCGTGATCATCGGATTCCCTTACAGAGTAGTAAGGTGCACCCCTAAGTCAACTAATTTGTGATTTTCAAAAATTTATCATTGACCTTGAATATAGAAACGATACTTTTTGGGTGATAACTCCGTATACCATAAAAGTACTGACATATGACATAATACTAAACAGGGTTAGAGACCGTGATCATCGGATTCCCTTATAAGGTAGTAAGGTGCACCCCTAAGTCAACTAATTTCTGATTTTCAGAAATTTATCATGGACCTTGCATATAGAATCGGTACTATTTGTGCGTTAACTCCGTATACCATAGAAATACTGACATACATATGACATAATACTAAACAGGGTTAGAGACCGTGATCATCGGATTCCCTTACAGGGTAGTAAGCTGCACCCCTAAGTCAACTAATTTCTGATTTTCAGAAATTTATCATTGACCTTGCATATAGAATCGAAACTTTTTGGGTGACAACTCCGTATACCATAGAAATACTGACATATGACATAATACTAAACAGGGTTAGAGACCGTGATCATCGGATTCCCTTACAGAGTAGTAAGGTGCACCCCTAAGTCAACTAATTTGTGATTTTCAGAAATTTATCATTGACCTTGAATATAGAAACGATACTTTTTGGGTGATAACTCCGTATACCATAAAAGTACTGACATATGACATAATACTAAACAGGGTTAGAGACCGTGATCATCGGATTCCCTTATAAGGTAGTAAGGTGCACCCCTAAGTCAACTAATTTCTGATTTTCAGAAATTTATCATGGACCTTGCATATAGAATCGGTACTATTTGTGCGTTAACTCCGTATACCATAGAAGTACTGACATACATATGACATAATACTAAACAGGGTTAGAGACCGTGATCATCGGATTCCCTTACAGGGTAGTAAGCTGCACCCCTAAGTCAACTAATTTCTGATTTTCAGAAATTTATCATTGACCTTGCATATAGAATCGAAACTTTTTGGGTGACAACTCCGTATACCATAGAAATACTGACATATGACATAATACTAAACAGGGTTAGAGACCGTGATCATCGGATTCCCTTACAGGGTAGTAAGGTGCACCCCTAAGTCAACTAATTTCTGATTTTCAGAAATTTATCATTGACCTTGCATATAGAAACGAAACTTTTTGTGTGACAACTCCGTATACCATAAAAGTACTGATATATGACATAATACTAAACAGGGTTAGAGACCGTGATCATCGGATTCCCTTACAGGGTAGTAAGGTGCACCCCTAAGTCAACTAATTTCTGATTTTCAGGAATTTATCATTGACCTTGCATATAGAAACGGAACTTTTTGTGTGACAACTCCGTATACCATAAAAGTACTGACATATGACATAATACTAAACAGGGTTAGAGACCGTGATCATCGGATTCCCTTACAGGGTAGTAAGGTGCACCCCTAAGTCAACTAATTTCTGATTTTCAGAAATTTATCATTGACCTTGCATATAGAAACGAAACTTTTTGTGTGACAACTCCGTATACCATAAAAGTACTGACATATGACATAATACTAAACAGGGTTAGAGACCGTGATCATCAAATTCCCTTACAGGGTAGTAAGGTGCACCCCTAAGTCAACTAATTTCTGATTTTCAGAAATTTATCATGGACCTTGCATATAGAATCAAAACTTTTTGGGTGACAACTCCGTATACCATAGAAATACTGATATATGACATAATACTAAACAGGGTTAGAGACCGTGATCATCGGATTCCCTTATAGGGTAGTAAGGTGCACTCCTAAGTCAACTAATTTCTGATTTTCAGAAATTTATCATTGACCTTGCATATAGAAACGAAACTTTTTGTGTGACAACTCCGTATACTATAGAAGTACTGACATATAACATAATACTAAATAGGGTTAGAGACCGTGATCATCGGATTCCCTTACAGGGTAGTAAGCTGCACCCCTAAGTCAACTAATTTCTGATTTTCAGAAATTTATCATTGACCTTGCATATAGAAACGAAACTTTTTGTGTGACAACTCCGTATACCATAAAAGTACTGACATATGACATAATACTAAACAGGGTTAGAGACCGTGATCATCGGATTCCCTTACAGGGTAGTAAGGTGCACCCCTAAGTCAACTAATTTGTGATTTTCAGAAATTTATCATTGACCTTGCATATAGAAACGAAACTTTTTGGGTGACAACTCCGTATACCATAAAAGTACTGACATATGACATGATACTAAACAGGGTTAGAGACCGTGATCATCGGATTCCCTTACTGGGTAGTAAGCTGCACTCCTAAGTCATCTAATCACTAATTTTCAGAAATTTATCATTGACCTTGCATATTGAAACAGCACTTTGTAGGAAGTGAAGTGCTCCTCAGCAAGTCTGTGCCCCATTGATGCCAATTAGTGATAATCGGACGGAGCCAAGTCTGGCGAGTAAGCCGCAAATGAAAGTATTTCCCAATTAAGTGCTTCCAACGTTTCATTGACCGGTTTTGCTTTGTGTGATGGTCATTATCATAAAGCAAAATCACTTTGTGTTGCCTTTTATCATATTCTGGTCGTTTTTCACGCAAAGTCGATTAAAATTGATCATTTATTTTTGGTAACGTTTAGTATTTACGGTTTCACCAGGTTTTAGCAGCTCAAAATATATCGCACTCTTTTGATCCTTCGAAACACATAACATTGTCTTCCGTCCAAAGCGATTTGGTCTTGAAGTCATGTCGATGGTTGTCCTGGATCAACCCAAGATATTTTGCGCTTTTATTCTCAAAATAAAATGAGAAATGACTTTCTTTTGTATAGGCGAGAAACATTTCGCAAGTGGTTTTTCGATTTTCCTGTTGTCTTGCATTCAGTTTATGCGGAACCCATTTTCACAGCTTTTGGATCTTTCATATGGCTTTTGAAGCCATCAACGCGAGTTGTAGATTTCTGATGATGTTGCTGACTATCTAAAGATATTTCTAATCTAAATAATCGACCGATTATTCCGCAACAAGAGATTTCTGATGATGTGGCCGATTATTTAAAGAGATTTTTAGATTTTTTTGACGATGTAGCCCTTCGTTGATGTTGAATCGCCGTTTTGTTGAATTCAGTGGCAGAATGTAAACCATTTTATTTTTATTATTTTTTGCTTTTTTTGTTTTTTTTTTGGTTTTTTTTTGTTTTTTGTTTTTTTTTTTGGCTTTTTTTTGCATTTTTTTGTTTTTTTTTTGTTTTTTGTTTTATTTACTAATTATTTTAAAAAATTTAATATTAAATGTGCTCACAAAAAATGCAAACAAGTGGTCGAAAAATAACATTGTCTTGGTTACAATTTACATGTACTTTTCTTTTGCATTCTTTGCATTGTACAAATGTTTCAGTTTCCTTCACTAAATCGAAGCAAATTAGGCAGTTATTTAAAACCGGTTCAGAATTATCAGCAATAATTTTTTTCAAGAATTCTCTGTACTCACACATTCCAGATTCATATTTCTTATCGTCATCTGAGTGAATTTCGCTTCTAAATCTATTATTACTAGTGAAATATATAGCATATAAAATTAGGGGTCCGCAATTAAAATTGTCTCGCTGTGCCGGTAAATTGTAAGAAGCTAATATTTTAAATTTTTCTTCAGAAACTTCTCTTCTTGAAATTCTTTTTTCTGGCGCCAATGGATCATAGCAAACAATCGTCTTTTCTTCAAAATCGATTATAATTAAATTGAAATGACAATCGTTTACTATAGTAGGAATATAGATTCGCCTCTTATTCCTACAAATCACAATTTCGGGATGTTTAGTGATGTCGGCTATTTTATAAACACTAGCACTGCCCAAAATTTTTAAAGCTTGGAATGGATCTAAGCACATGTCATTTGTTCCTAACAATAAAACATTTGCTGCCACGTAAGCTAGTTCAGCAGTCAAAAACGTTGAGCCATTTAGGGTTGCGTAGCAGTCGCTAGATAGACTTATTTCCCATAGTTGATGAAAATTAAATTTAAATAATTTAATATGAAACTTTTTTTCCATAATGTTTTGTAAGTAAGCTTGATCGGTGAATTTCAATAATTTTGGTGTCATATATCGGCTCAATGCTACTCTTCCGGAATACTTATTTTGCCGCGCCCGTTTCTTTTTCCAATGTTCACTTAAGTTTGTATTCGTTGGATCAAGCTCATCACTAGTTACAAACTTTAGTGTGGACCGTGGAGTACTTTCGCCCTGATTGGTTACATATTCAGTTTTTGGTGTTTTTTTATTGAGTCCGCTACTACTAACTTTCGTTTTCGAGTGTTTAGGTGAGGAGCTAATTCTACGGCAGTAAATAGTAACTCAGTTTTTTGCCGAAGATTATCCATTAATCTTCCTAATTTCTGATTAGGATACTTTATTAGGTTATGTTTAACAATGTTAAACCAGTTTTCTACAATGGCGTTAGAAACTCTTTGAGTTTCATTAAAATAAGTCAAAACTACGGTACTCCAAAGAGGGAAGTAAGTGAAATATTTTTTTATTGCAAATTCAATAAACTCTTTGCAATACAATTTATTTGAATTTAGCTTATTTGTCTCATTGCTACTAATTGTTTCGTTCATGGTTTCATATAATTTTGAAAAATGAACATAAAACGGCGAGGTGCTCTCTATATCATCTAAAGAGCTTTCTTTTGGATCGTTTTCACATTCACTTGGGTAAGAGTTTGTAGATTCGGTAATCGATGTTTTAATATATTTTAAAAAGTGACTATAAGCTGTGTTGAATAACGGGTTCTCGTATTTTGAGCAACCGACAACGCAAAAAAGATTAAAAAGCTTTTCAACTTCCGAAATACTTCTGGCATCAATTATTAGAAAAATCATTATCATTATAAAGTCACGCATATCTTTTGTACATTTGGTAATCTTATTTTTTATTTGCCGAGTAAGTGTTGCTGCGAAATGTGAGCAGCAGATAAAAATGCCAAAAACCTTTTTGTCTAATTTGCGTTTTTCTAAAAGGACGTCGTATGTGAAACACAAATAATCATAAATACTCATTATATTTAGTTCTTTTAAAATACTGTTGATGAAAACCCATGACCAATCGGTAACGAAATACCTCGGCAATTTGTTTCTAGGATTATTGCGTAAAATCTCCGAATAAAAATAATTTAAAAAATTTCCGATTGCGACGCTATCATGTCTAGCTGAAATGAGCTCTGCAATTGGGATAATTATTTTATTTACTTTTATTACGCAGGCATAATAATAAATACGCGAATAATTATGAGCTTCGCAGCATTTAGGGTTCTTTATGAGACCTCCCGTTGCATCAATATGGATTTCATTAACGCTATATTTCGACAGTACCGATAAATGACCAGGCCTCATTAATACTACATAAAGCGGATCACTGGCTAAATACACATATTTATTATTAGGTGGTTGGCGCGCATATCGGTAAATGGCATCCATCAGCTCGCATTTTGTAACCAGATCACACAAATTAAGCCGCTCAGACCTAGCCTTACGAAGCACCAACGGTCTTGAAATATTTTGAGTATTTCCCGTTTTAAGGAGATTTCCGTCTATGGCATTCAATGTTTCCAAGTGAACTAAATTTGGCGTTTTGTGCTCCATTTTATTCTGCACATTAATTCGTCTTTGACCTCTTAATTGGGAAAATTCTTTTAACATTCCGTGATTTTTTAAATCTTCGCCCTTCGTAAACATATTAACTATATTTTTGTTAAAAATTACAAATTTATATTTTTGTTTGTGGTTACTATATTTGCAAATTGCATACATAACAATTGTTTTCTTTGCATTGTTATAGTTAACAGTTTTAAAAGACAACACACATGATGAGTCTGCAGCTATTAGTGCAGCTTTTAGTGATTCTCGTATGTCCTCGTTTGCCACATTACCGACGTCTTCAATTGCCAATTGAAATGTTCCACGTGGAAACCAACCTTCAACTATGATGTTTTCGATAATTATTGGCATTTTCTCTACTCTAAATGAAATGTTTTCGACAGATAAAGGGCTAACTTCTTTTATTTCAGTTGAAGGGCTTGGTTCAATGATGCTAGTTTTTTGGTGTGGACTAGTTTTATTATTTTGATGAAAATTATGTTCGTTGTTTTCGCGATTTTTGAAAGTTTCTCCACAATTATCGGAAGTAATACTGCCACCCATATGAAACGGTTTTATTTTTCTGTTCCAAATATTATAAATTTTTATTCGATTTGATGTTTTATTCGAAATATTTAAAACTGAACAAATATTGTTCATTAAATTCGAAATTGAGCGTGGAATCTTAATGCTCCCTAAATCCTTACCAAAAATAGCAATTAAAGCAGTTTTTAACGAAACTGGATTTAATTTTTTTAATTTTTCGCGACACTTGTAGTATCTAGGTACATTCGTCTTATGTGGGCTCATCTTAAAATAAGCTTCTGACATTTTCTTTTATAAATTTTGAAATTGTCTGACCAAAATAATTTAAGAAATCAAGAAACTGTTATACAAGACTGTTTAAAAAATGCACAAATTTCTAAAATGTAGTACGAACTAACTATCTGAAATTATTAATACTAATACGAATAAAAATTTATCAATTATAATCAACAACCAATATTATTGTGAATTAGATCTCACTATACTTTATAAATTTTTAAAACCAATAATACGGTATATTTTAATTTTACTCAACTATTTAATTTTCTTTACTCTCTTTCATGTATTTATTTATATTTATAATACGAGTTATCTCATGAATTTTTTGTTTTCACTTTTTATTTTGTTTTTTTTTCGTTCAAAAAAAATGTAGCTATTTATTTTTCAATAGATTATAATTTGTGGTAGGTAACTTCGTACAGGTATTCATTATAATTAAGAGCATAAAAACATCAAGGCACTACAAAGTTAAAATTTTAGGCAAAAAAATTTAATTATTTCTACAATCAATTAGGCGTACAAGTAGAAACCCGGCTTTTTTGGTGAAATCCAACTTTATTCTAAAGATACTTGTTACTAAGATTAATAATCGAACAAATTTTTTATTGGTTTTGGGCTCTTTATTTAAATTTATTTTATAGCTTCTATATATTTTAATACACAGAATGTTATATACCTTCTGTATATTTTAGGCTGGCCACGTTTCCATCGTCAATAGTATAGTAGCAAAATAGTATAATACTATTATACTATTTTTCCTTATCGTGTTTCCATCATTTGGTGTGAAGTTAAAATCGTTTTATATTTTTGTGTATGGGAACTTGGACGCAATTCATTATTTTAATAGCGACAAATTATTAAAACCCATATTTTAGGCATATTTATAATTACCTAATAAATACTACTTGAATTAACATAAAAAATATAAAAAACACACTACGACCGCAGCATAAAAAAATTTAATTTGAAAATTAATTCAAACAAGTCTATACACTGCCATGTTTGCACTGTTAAAATTACAATTTGCTACCTATTATATTTTTGATAGCTAGTATAATGAAATATTTTAATAAACTATTATACTATCAACTTCGGGTTTCCATCGTCATAGTATGATACTATTATGATACTCGTATTATACTATGATGATGGAAACCGGGTATTAATCATTTAAAGCTATTAAATAAATTTAAATAAAGAGCACATAACCAATAAAAAATTTGTTTAATTATTTAAATATTGGCCAATAAACATAAATACAATTAATTATTATTATTTATGGTTTTTTGCCATTTATCGAGTAGTAAATGTGTTCTCGATAGAAACTTGGTGGTTTCGAAGCAAAATATTCATCGAGCCATTTTCGCACATCTTCAACTTTCATGTCTTTTAAATATGGCGACATCGATCTGAATAAGCAGTAATCGAAAGAGTCAAGTCTGGAGAATACGCCGCATGCTGTACATGTTCCCAACCTAAGGAGAAGATGAGTTCCTGGGTTGATTTTGCTGTATGTGGAGTTGTCTTGCAGCATTATCACATTCCACCGTTCTTGGGCCGTAAATGTTTTTTTTCCACCAGAGCATCACTTAATTTGTTCAATTGGGCTAACATTCAGCTGTAATAGTTTGATCAGGTTCCAGAAACTCGTAGTAAATGCCTCCTTTCCAATCCCGCGCAACAAAACTTTCTTGGCGTGAATATTCATTTTTGCAACTAATGTTGATGGCTGGCCTAAATCAACCAATGCTTTTCTGCGTTAAGGATTGTCGTTCAAAATCCAGTTTTCATCATCCGTAATGGGTTTGGGCGAAAAATTCTTCGTTTTGTACCGAGAAAGCTAATTCATGCAAATGTCAACTGTTCGATTTTGGTTTTCTTCGGTCAGTTTACGAGGAACCCCTTATCCTTCCTTCTGTATATTTTCCATTGCATGCAATCGAATTGATATTGCTTGGTGAGTAACTTCAAACTATTCTGCAAGCTCTTTTTGAGTTTGACACGGATTTTCATCCAGTAAACTTTAAGTTCTTCGTCATCAAATTTTTTTACAGTACCTGGACGTGGATCGTCCTCAAACTTAAAATTGCCATCCCGAAATCTTCCAAACCACTTTTTGACAATTGAAAGAATCACAGAATGTTTACAAAAGTCGAGTTATGTTTCTATATGCAAGGTCAATGATAAATTTCTGAAAATCAGTGATTAGTTGACTTAGGGGTGCACCTCGGTACAGGGTAGTACTGTAAGGGAATCCGATGATCACGGTCTCTAACCCTGTTTAATATTATGTCATATGTCAGTACTTCTATGGTATACGGAGTTGTCACCCAAAAAGTTTCGTTTCTATATGCAAGGTCAATGATAAATTTCTGAAAATCAGAAATTAGTTGACTTAGGGGTGCACCTTACTACCCTGTAAGGGAATCCGATGATCACGGTCTCTAACCCTGTTTAGTATTATGTCGTATGTAAGTATTTCTATGGTATACGGAGTTAGCACAGAAAAAATTATGTTTCTATATGCAAGGTCCATGATAAATTTCTGAAAATCAGAAATAAGTTGACTTAAGGGTGCACCTAACTACCCTGTAAGGGAATCCGATTATCACGGTCTCTAACCCTGTTTAATATTATGTCATATGTCAGTACTTCTATGGTATACGGAGTTGTCACCCAAAAAGTTTCGTTTCTATATGCAAGGTCAATGATAAATTTCTGAAAATCAGAAATTAGTTGACTTAGGGTGCACCTTACTACCCTGTAAGGGAATCCGATGATCACGGTCTCTAACCCTGTTTAGTATTATGTCATATGTCAGTATTTCTATGGTATATGGAGTTAGTATACAAAAAATTATGTTTCTATATGGAAGGTCCATGATAAATTTCTGAAAATCAGAAATAAGTTGACTTAGGGGTGCACCTTACTACTCTGTAAGGGAATCCGATGATCACGGTCTCTAACCCTGTTTAGTATTATGTCATATATCAGTATTTCTATGGTATACGGAGTTAGCACACAAAAAATTATGTTTCTATATGCAAGGTCCATGATAAATTTCTGAAAATCAGAAATAAGTTGACTTAAGGGTGCACCTTACTACCCTGTAAGGGAATCCGATGATCACGGTCTCTAACCCTGTTTAGTATTATGTCTTAGGTCAGTACTTCTATGGTATACGGAGTTGGCACCCAAAAAGTTTCGTTTCTATATGCAAGGTCAATGATAAATTTCTGAAAATCAGAAATTAGTTGACTTAGGGGTGCACCTTACTACCCTGTAAAGGAATCCGATGATCACGGTCACTAACCCTGTTTAGTATTATGTCATATGTCAGTACTTTTATGGTATACGGAGTTGTCACCCAAAAAGTTTCGTTTCTATATGCAAGGTCAATGATAAATTTCTGAAAATTAGAGATTAGTTGACTTAGGGGTGCACCTTACTACCCTGTAAGGGAATCCGATGATCACGGTCTCTAACCCTGTTTAGTATTATGTCATAGGTCAGTACTTCTATGGTATACGGAGTTTGCACATAAAATATCATATTTACAAATTATAAATTATACTTTTGTTAATAATTTTTATTGAAACATTTATATAAATTAGATATTTATTTTATTAATTATAAATTTAATAATTTACTATTATTAATGTAAACATTATTAAAAAATATTTATTAGTAATTCAATACTCTCTTCCATCGCCTAAATTTATGCATTTTACTAATACATACAAGTTTATTAGTTAGTGTTGTTGTTTTAGGAAAACTTTAGGATAAAATTCACAGCGGTGAAAAAATTTAGTAATTTGTATTTTAATTACGTAATTTAAATACATGTAATTCGTTACTGCCCACCCTTGGATACAGCACACCACATTTTAAGGTGTGGTTTATCTTGTTTCGAATGAGCCGACTCCACTCATTAAATCGTCCATGTAAAAATCATTTTTTATTGTGTTTGTGGGAATTGGATAATCTTTTTCTTGCTCAATGTGTTATAGTGTATTTACTGTCGGAACTGTTAAATCATGAAAGTTGTAACGGGATCCGCGGCAATGGCAAAATAAAAGTGTATTTTGCTGTTTGTTCTGTTATTTTGATGATGGGCGGATGAATCTGAGAAATGCAGAACACAAACTTACTAACACAATCTTATTTACTCTACTGCAGTTCCAAAACGAATGTCGGCAATTAAAGTTCCCACTAATAATGTAGGACAAATTACTGATGGTCAGTCGTTTAAGATTTTGTCCAAAAATTACCGTGATTAGAACTAGGGATGTAACAACATGTCACCTTTAAAAACCCGTAAAGCAGGACTATGTGAATTGAAATACTTTCGAATTTTCGATGCTTTGCATTACGAAGCTTGGAAGTGGAGTGTAGAAATTCTCGCTTTGGACGAATTACTGAATTCGCCGCGTGATTTCCATCGCAATTAGCACATTTGAACTTTCCTTAATCGTATTTGATTGTACAATCCTGATCATCAATATGATTGAGGCTACAGAATCGACATTTTGATTTCATGTAGCAGTTGCTGGTTGTGTGCCCAAGCATGAAACTTTCACTATATTATGGTGAGAGTTTAGTATTTTTAATATAACCCTCCACCTCTTCTATAGGCAAAGTTGGTAAGCCGAACAGAACATATCTTGATGTTTTGTTTTCTTCAAGTGCGTAGGTGAAAAATTTGGCGACATACTTTTTCAATTCATCAAACAATACTTTGTAATGAGTGGGTGAATGTAAGTTTTGAACTGTAATTTTTAGACCAATTGAGGTATTTCATCTCATATTTAATAAAAGTAAGTAATTCATCTCATTTCATATTTAACAATTTTTAACTTATTCATGATGAATCGAATTACACTGGAATTTAATTTTGTAATAACAGGTGATAATTTCGGCAGTTTATTTTTGTTTTTATTTGTGACACCGGTTTCTTTTTGTACATTTTTGCTGATATTTGATTCATCCAACAATTCAAATGTACCTTTTGGTATTGTGTATGATAGCGGATATTTATTACTGTTACTTTTTGGTTTGTTGTTGGACATTGCGATTCTATATTTTTTCACTTGTTGGAAGTTCACAAGGTTACTGGCTAAAATATCACTACATGATGACCTTTTACTTATAAGCTAGACAAATCTAACTTAATTTTAGGATTCACAACTATTTTGATAGTAATTTGGTCTAATAATTATTGCGATTATTACTATAATGATTGAATGATGATATTCAACTGATGTAATAGGGATACAGGGGAAGAATTGTATAAATTTTGCGGCGGTTTGGGGCAGCAGCCCCCTTCCTCTAAGCTATGCAACGAATTAAAAATGCATTAAAAAAATTGTTATATTTACAAAAGTTGCTTTTTTAACATTTGTGGTCCTATCAGAAGAAGCGTTAATGGCGAAAAAAAACTCTTTGATCTATGTCTGCAAGGTTGAGGAAGCAATTATTATTAATTAATACACAATCCTAACGTCAAAAATTATCAAAAAATTTACATCTTATATATGAAATATTTTTGCCTTGCGATACGTATGTACGCAACATTTTTTTTTGCGATATTAATCTTAGCGACTTAATTTTCCTTCGAAAAGAACGCTTTTGGGGTTTCTATCAAGCGTTTATTTTGTCTGCTATATTTTTACTGCGATGTTCTTGTTGCGATATTTTTTTTTTCGAAAATAATGTAGGAAGCCAAGAATAATTTTATTATTTTTAATAATAAAATATTTTATTTAAGTTTGTTGTTTTATTTAGTTATAATTTTAATTTAAATTAATTATTAACTATCAGTTTCAAAGAAGTATATTTACACAAACCAATTTTATGAAATAATTTTTTTATAAAGTGTGTTCAAATTTCAGGTTTCATTTTATATTTTTAATGAAACACATAAATTATTGGAATTCTTAAGAAAACTTTATTGAAACTTAAAGAAGGAATGTTGCGGTTAATAACGGAATGCAATACCTAATAGGCAAACCTCCTAGCTCTGCAAGCCGGCATTATTTTACCAAATTTTCCAATGAAATTTTTACGTAATTGAGGCTGAATTTCAGTGGAAAAAAAAAGCATGGCTTTGACTTTCAAGTCAGATAGTCGCATTTTTTTTTTTCTTAAAATATTTATTTTTAAAATTTTTTTAATTTTATTATTATGTATGTTATAATTGAAATTAAGTTATAATTGTTATAATGCCAAAATAAATATAAGCGGAATGATCGGGCGATTCATGTACTGTGCGTGCTGTACGAAAAAATTCCATTGTATCAAGAATTTTGTATAAAATGCGAACATGCACCAACAGTGGGACGGGTGTCCTGTCGTACTGTTTGAAGCGATTCAAAATTCGCGGAACGAAGCTTTTTGTGTTAATATTGTTATACATTCGTCCATTACTCGAAAAATCCAACATCTAATGTTCCAAGCGGCAAATATACCACTTTTAAGAAATTGACAACTTCGACTTCAAAGATTTGATGTTTATGTTAATTCCCACCTCATCTTACATAATCTGCTACGAAAGAGCTTTAGCTCAAAGTATATTGTGTAAGTGGGGTTGGTTTGAAATTTATAAATTTGTTGTAAATAAGTAAATAAAATAAATAAATAAATGCTCGATTATGTTGTATTTAAGTTGCGGAATTCCTTGAGTACCATTAGCATAAACCTTATACTTCAACAGGTCTCTTAGAAAAAAGTCCAATGGTGACAAATCACAAAATCGGCAATTATCATCTGCCTTTCGTGAAATTATTCGAGTACCAATTTTTCTTTCAAAATATCGAGTATCGCAGTGTCTGTGTGAATAGCATCATTGGATACCAACTTCATTGGACTTTTTTCTAAGGGTTTCGTGAAGAGTAAGGTTTAGTAGTTTTACTAACAATTTAGTAAAATTCAGCCTCAATTATTATTGCAAACTTTGGTGAAGGAATACTGGTGAAATTTATTTCGGTTTTCTTGAATTTGTATTTTAAATTTCACTGTTTAGTTATCTAACGCAAAATATTTTCGGGCACGATAAAACAATTTTTTTACTTTTGCATCAAAAGAAACTTTATTAAGATCAGCTATATTAATTACATTTTTGTAAAAAGTTTTTTCTTATGTCCTAAACCTTCCTCAATGACTGGTTTGAACACATTGTGTCTAAAGATTCCAAAAGAGGTTTCTCCGTGTTTGTAAAATATCAAAAAATTTTCGAAAATTATTGTCCACTACTATTGCGCAGAAAACGTTTTAATAAATCGAAATATTAAAGAAAAATGTACGCTTCAGTTCATAAATGTTCACACAATGAAACCATAAAATATTATGGAAATTTTATTTTTGGACAGTAGTTGAATGCTTTTAGAAGCGCCAACTAATGTTTATATTCTTGAGATTGGAAGCGGAGAATATTAGTATCATGGCATAAAGTTTAATGGTAATCACCAATTAAATGTAATACCAAACTACATGAGATTAAACCGTAGAAGAAAAATTTCAGTATTTTGCACTTATTTAGTAAATTTTCATCTAAATAGATAGGAATGGAATTTGGTAACGAAATTTAAAATGGGGATAAAAGAAGAAATTCCTTAAGTAAGAAATGTCACCCTAAAATAGATAATTTCGTTTAAAGCTGAGAGACACCTCTTCGTAAAAATCACATAATTGAGTATAATTATGGAGAATAAAGAGGATTTTCAAAAATTCACCATTTATTTTTGTTTGAATAATAGATGTGTGTTGAAATTCTAATTATTTTTTAATTATTAAAAAAATTATTTTTACGATATCAATTATTTTTAAGGGGATTATAATTTTTCGAAAAAGAAAGTGCGTCTTTATCTAAAAATTACCGAGGCATTAATTTTGTTATTGCAAAATCTTCTTGATTATTATTAAAAAATCTCTATTATGACACATTATTCATAATATGCTGTATTTTGTTTGTGATTTTGATATTATATTATTTACCATTTTGTGTTTTACTTTTGAATTATAATAAAATAACATATTTTACCAAATCAGGAAAACTAAATTAAAATTTGTCAACAAATATTGATAATAAGTTGAAAATTTGGTTATCGCTACATATATTTTACGTCGAATCGACCTAGTTACCTGAAAATATGTAAAAGTGGCAAGTGAAATATCCTAAATAGCAGAATTTTTAAAATAAACATCTACGTGTATGTTCGACCTACTATAATGAAGTTACATGTTGAACTGAAATGATAACCAACCGAAACTTAACGAAAAGTTTAATATGTAAACTGCAACCCAACCGAAATTGTGACTGAAATGATGACCGAGTCAGTCAGTTAATATTAAGTTGGTTGAGTCGGTTTTAATTTTCGGTGTAACATGTAACTTCGGACTGACTGAAATGACATTTCACAAGCTTATAATTAAACAAAAAAAACAAAAAAACAAAACAAAAGTCTATTAGTCAATTTCGTTGAATGATTGTTCGTAAATACTAATATACTTCTCGTGTTATTCGAAACACAATTAAAATGGTCTAATCACCGGTAGCATATTAGAAATTACATGAATTAATTAACATTCAACAAAAAATTAATAAAGTAAAATTAGTGTACACAGAAATAGAGCTGTGTGAATATCGTGAAGAGGAAAAAAAATTGTAAGAGAATTTATCTGTATTAGTACGATTCGCTAGTACATAACGCACAGCACATTCTGTACATATAGAATGTAAATTGTGGTATAATCAGTCCAGTCGCCGCGGCCTGATGAGAAGATTGATTTTTTCATAATCATAAGCTCATCAGTTCGAAACTGAATTGAATTCTCTTACAATCTTCGGAACGTATTAAAATGAAATAAATTAAAAAATTAATTTTCTTTAAGAGCATTTCTTATATCACCATTTGATCTGTCATCAATAAATTTACTAATTCTTTCGTATTCCTTGCTTCCCGTAAGCGGTGAATTCGTTTAAAACAACTACCTGACAACAACTCCCTGTTTTTGTTTAATTTAATGACATTTTCAAAATTATGTAAGGTGAAATATAAATCATAAACCCGCGCATTTTTAACATGAAACGGGTCTTTTCGACGACAAAAATTGAACCGCTGTACTGCAATAAGTTATTGTTTGTTTAATTATTTTTAGCTATGCAATGTTTCCGGTTCAGTGTAATAAATTCATTCGGAAATAAACCAATTGCCTTTATTTGTTTTTCAAATGAAAATAAAGTCAACGAGAATATGAAAATGAAGTGTGTTTTAGTGAATCGGACAGTTTTATTTATAAATTTTAGATTGGTGCCGTCAATGGTTTTATAAAGTGAATCGGTGTATAAGTTCAAGGAAGATTTAATTTTAAAATATTCTGGAAAATGGAAATTTAATTTTAGAATTATAATGGAAATGTTTATAATAATTGCTTGCTAGTTTTTATCGCTCGGATTAAATCTTCTGATAGTACGAGCAGCAAAAATGTAAAAATACTATTAACGCTTTTGTTTCCAAAAATTTTACTAACAAATATTAAAATTTTTACGATACACGATACTCGTCAACCTTGCCTACACAGATCAAAGAATTGTTGTCGCTCTTTTCGCCTCTTCGAATGGGGTACCACAAATTTTAAAAACAACAAGTTTTTAAAATATAACAATTTTATCAGTGTAACTTTAAATGATTGTCTACTCTAGATGATCGGGGCTACCCCCGCTTTTCCAGAATATTTTAAATTAAATCTTCCTATTCGCCAGAATTTCGCCTCTTCTTTTCAAAGGGTGCATTCAATCGCAGCAATTAATTTGAAAGTTAAATACTGGACGATTGTGGAAAAAATGGCAATTGGCTTTATTTTCATTTGAAATAGAAATCAAATCAAGTAAGCGCTACCCAACGGAAGGGGGGGGGGGGGTAAACGGAAATAAAGCAGAGTTTAAATTTTTCGCTCTTGTCCCTAATAATATATTTTTTCACGTAGTGTTTATGCTCTTTAGCTCTATTGATAAACACTTTAAAAAATCATT
Organism: Tipula vernalis; assembly: GCA_958295665.1. Taxonomy (NCBI): domain Eukaryota; kingdom Metazoa; phylum Arthropoda; class Insecta; order Diptera; family Tipulidae; genus Tipula; species Tipula vernalis. Next base: position 269,993,022 of record OY282558.1, read on the forward strand.
TCGCTCTTTCAAAATGACTTAAATTTTTATTTTTAACATCGCTTTAGAAAGAGTGAGCGAAAAAGTTAAAAATATCGCTCCCTCCCTAATTTTAGAAGGCTTTGAATGTAACCATACTAACAAGAGAATGATAAGTATACCATATATAGAATTTGCACTCCAAACTCAATATTTTGCAAATCATAGGATTTGCACAACCTTTTGCAATTAAATTCACCATTTTACAAACCTAAGTCAACGTTTTGCAAATCAAATTCATCAAACTGCGAAATTCAAACGTGTTACACGGTTTTGATTTAACAGGTTCTAAAAAAAAAATCGATTCCGTTTTTACACGATTTCATTCGATTTAGCACGATTAAAAAAATCTATTTGATTTAAATTTAAAAGAAAAATATTTTTATTTACCGTAAACTTCTAGAATTTTTTTTTTTCCATCTCTTATTTATAAAATAGTTAATTTTATTTCTGTTGGTTAAGATAATTATATATATTTTTAATGATTAAAGACCAAATTTAGTACCGTCGCCACCATGTTGACGCATCACATTAAATTACATGTCGCTTCACCGTCATACTCTCGCAAAAAGCTTTAGGCCAAATCCAACTTGAATTTATTCCAAAGAACCAAAACATTGATAGGATTGCAGAAATCACAAATGAATGCAAAAGCTTGCCTCATTTGGTATGACATTTGAAAAACTAATGCTTCATCTAAACATTTCGCCCACTCTTCTTCTGAGTTCGACGAATTGCGATGAATGCTTCCTTAAAGTTTGAATATTCAAAATAATTGACAGTTCGCATATAAATCATGTCGCTCCAGGAACGTGAAGAAGAATCAACCGCAAACAAAACGAATCATTTGCTCTAACTGTGTACATTCTTCCAACCATTTTTTGTCGCGCTCCTCGACGGTACACGTGATAAGGGATTTTGTATACTGGAAATTAATTGTAAGTATAGTGATTCTATTTTGAGCGTCGTTTAAATCTTCATTTTCCCGACCTTCTTCAAAAATTATATTCCGCTGTTATGGAGAATGAACTCACAGTCTTATTATTACATGCAATCTGTCGAGCATTGTTGGTGTCTCTAGCAAACATCATATTGCTTCTGGTACATTCACATATCTACAATCGATGTAATTGGCAGTTTCATCATGAACTTAGCGTTGTTGTTCAAGATATCAATGTTGGTGCAATCTCCTGTAAATATATTTAACTGCCTTGAATGATGCATAAATCTCAACGTTGATGTGACAATTATATTTCTGTAACAAGTACCTGTTATTATAGTACTGTCGGTCCGTGTCGACGCCGATACAAAGGATACCCATTTATGTCTGCGATGGTCGTATCCTGGAATTCCTTTAGGACGATTTTCTTATTAATTTATTTTACTTTTTACTTTTCGTATTAATTATTTTGCATGCATGGAGACATGGCTTCAGAACTTTTAAATTTATCTTTTGCAATAATTGATAGGTGGTCATGTAGAATTTCTCGCTTTTAGAACTTACTCGAGTATACATTTGCCAAGTACATTCTAAGCACTCGTGCTTCATTGAGACATTTGGGATGATTTATTAATTATAATTATTTAATTTTTTTGCTGAATGATACAACATTTTTAGACATCAAATACAATTGTTTTTCTGTGACTGTGATTTACACAAGGTGTAAATACAAATTGAACAAAATATACCGGAAATTGAGGTACAATTGGTAGAAGGTAGAAAGAAATTTATATTATAAAGTTTTGTATGTTTTCTCTGAGTTAGTATACTAGAATGGTGTCAGTAACTTCCCTGAATTATTCTTCAATATTTTCACTTATTCACCATTTTTTACATGTACCACTAAACTTGAACAGTTAAAAATTATTCACTTGAACAAAATTCTATATACTTTATTTACTTGTGTGAGTTGATGGATTTTTGTATTGGTTATAATGAACTTTTTCTACTATAGTATTTCACCCAACTAACATTAAGATAATTTTTACTCTTATAAATAATTTACAAATAACAAATTGTTTATTAAGATATCGATGTTTGTGTAATATTTTAAGTTGTGCTCGGATCTTTAGAGTGATACAAGAGTGTCAAAGAGTTCGTAATTTCAGTTTCGATTAAATAAGGATTATAAATATCAGTCCCCTCATCAGATATAATTCGCGAATTCTCTAACTGTGTTGGTGCTTCCTAGAAAGTAGTCAGTGGTATAACTAGCATTCAGTCGCTATATCCTGATGAGATGACATCAAATAAATTTTACATAATCCTCATCTAATCGTAACTGAAATTGCGAACTCTTGATCATTTACCACTTCGTTATAATTGTGAATACAATTTATTTCTTGTTACATAATTATACAAAATTCAATTTATAACCTGGTGAACCATTAATTTTTTATGTCTCATCTTTACTAGATATTTTTATATAGATGAGAGTTAGGTTTTCGAATTTTCCAGAAAAATAAAAATAAAAAATCGACCCATGTCAAAGTACGAAACTACCAAACAAAAGTTGGTTATTTTATTTCAGTTTCATCTTATAAATTAATGTCTATGAAGGGCAGATATAAAATGTGTTTTATTCTTAGAAGGTTTCTTATATTTTTTATATGTGTATATATATATATATATATATATATATATATATATATATATATATATATAAGTTATTTATCCGCACCAAACGATGTTGATGGTGGACTTTTTAAATTCGTTTTATAATTAATAAAGTTTTTTTTATATAAAAATATAAACAAATTAAATTGTTTGAGCTATTTTGCGGTTTTACATGTTACGAGTAAATTAAACATAATATAATATTCTTTGTGCAGTATTTTTAATTTAATTGATTAAAGCGCAACTTTTTTAATTTTGACTGTTCGATAATAAGGTTATCCACTAACATATTTTAGGAAAATTGTGGGTTGAACATTTTTTTATCATGAAAATTGACAAAGCTAAAAATTAGTAATTTTCGAAAATGTTAAATATTTACGGAGAAAAAAATTACCAATTTCTTTCCTATATGATTATGGCAGTCAGATTGTATTCTGTGCTATATTTGGTTATAAAATGAACTACGTGCGTAGCTTAGTTTCTAATTTGCATAGGAGTAAGTGCGATATAGGAATTCCTACTATAGTATATTCATATTACTGTAAAATGTCGGAATATTTATTATATCACATTAGACCCACATAGGAATTCTTTCTATATTCCATGGCGAATTTCCGTTCTTAAATTGAATACATACTTTGTTACTGTTCATTTTCAGTCATTTAGAAAATGTATGTAGAGCAATATCTTCCGTGAAACTAGTGTATTTATTTAATTAGTTTAATATTTTTGCTTTAAAGTGATATAACATACAATTTAATTTCGAAATATAACTGCGTGCGGCAGTTTTCAGAAGTATCGAAATTTTTGCATAATCTCGAAAAATTTGCTAATCATTACTTATTAAGTTATCAAAGCTAAGCGCAGAATATTGCCGTTCAAAATTCGAATAAATTTGAAAATTAACATAATCTCGAAAAATCCTAGAAATGTCGAAAAACTTAAGAAACCTAGAATATACCGCGGAACAATGTCGATTACCCCAGAAAAATTTGAATAATCTCTATATTATGTGAATCTCCACGATCTTGAACAATTTCAATAATACCAATTATAACAATTTCAATAAAATTTAGAAAAGTTCCGAAAATTCGAGTAAATGTAACTTAATGTTACTAATACTACTAAGCAAAATGCTACTAAGCAACTTAGGGCTAAGCTCAACAAAGCGATATCCAATAAGAATGAAACCCTCCCCCATGTCGAACAATTAGTTTCTTTGAATAGGCTCTACGATTGTTGAGTAACATTAAGCTATTAAATACACTTGACAATCCCAAACATACTCGAATAATCTCGAAAATCTCGAATAACCTTCGCTTCAAAACACCGAATTACCAATTAAGGCTCAAACATTACGCATCTCATTTCCATGCTAAACTTCAAAAATCTCGTGAAATTTTAAAAAGGATCAAAAGTAAAAGTTAAAAGGATATTAAATCGGGAAGCGACGGGAGTTTCCAAAATCGGAAGAACCGCGTCAAAACAATCGAAAAAAACACATTCACTAATTTCAAAATTTATTTGGAATTTGCATTTTCTTTAACGTATTTAAAATAGTTTTTCAAAATGAATCGATTTTTACCGATCGATATGGGTTTATTTTTATTTACCGTTTAATCAAAACATCCGGTAAATGAGAAACTATAATTCGAACGACCGTTAATTGATTATAGAGACGGACTGGTTTAGCTCAAGTATGCATTGATTCGCTTTCTAAAGACAAGGGCGCACTTAATGAAGGAAACAAGAAATGGTTTTCAGTTGTGGTTAGATATTTTTCTAAGAAGAAGGTTCAACAATTTCTTCTTGATTTTTATGAACATCAAAATGATACTTTGCAAGATGCTTAGTAGCAAAGCAGATGAGTAATTGCTCCATTTTTCAAATCAAATTAACCTTACGCAAAACAAATTTAATCTGTTGTCAATCACAATCAAAATTGATGTCGAAAGCTTTGATTTCAAACGAGTTTAGCCAATTTTTTTCTTACTCTAAATATCTGTTGGAATTTAAATGCATTTGTATTTCTATACGAGTAATTACTCGGTACTTTTTCACCTTCAGCAACCGAGAAAAAATTGTTAGGTCTATCTTAAGAAAATATTTAAATGCAACAGGAACGATTTCTTTTTTCTCTCAGAATTAGACCACTTCCTTTTCTTAATTTCCTAGAAATGACCCGTTTCGCAAATTTGAAAAGGTGGTCTACTTCAAACTTAATCTGAACACCATCTATCTAACCTTGACTCTGAACTAATATTCCAACGCTTGATAAATCTCCTGGGCCCCTATAACCATGGCCTCCCGCAGCTGCGGGTGCTGTGGGTATCCAGCTATGCCACCGGGTCGTGGTCCTAGCGCCTTTTGATTTTTATTCACACCTGTACCATCTTTGCTATTTTTCTTCATGACGTTTTTTTGTTCATGTTCTGGAAAAAGGGTGCATAGTGACCGATTTTAGCTTAACTTTTACTGACTTTATAGGAAAAAGTCCTAAGAAAATATTCATTGGCGGCAACGGGGTAATGATGTAGTTTTATTTATTTTTGATTTGGTGAACATTTTGAATTTTATTTCGAGGTCACTTTGTGGTTTTTTCTAACGGGAGTCTATATTTTTTATTAGAGAGACTTGTTCTACTTAAAAATGAAACAACTTTTATCAGAAGCATTTTTTTGACAAACATACATTTTTGATGATAATCACGAAAATAACCAAAAAGAAATTTTAAGGATTGTTTACTACCAATCTATCAAGTTTAGAGAAATGCAAAAATTCAAAGTGTTTAAATTTATGCACAGAACCTTGCGGAGCATACTTTCCAAACTGTTTTAATGAATAACTTAGAAATTTTTCTCTGTTGTTTTCTGAAAAAAAAAGACTACAAAATATAACTGTTTTTACGGAATTTTGTTGGCAATGCTTATTGTCATAAAAATAATTTTCTTGCTTTCGATAAGGATTTTTTGTTTAAACTAAGGCAGAAAAAGATTTTTTGAATGAGATCGTTATGAATAAATATTGCAACCCGATTTCTCAATTGCACTACGGTTTACAAAATTGTTTCATGATATTTCATAAAATTTTTTTTCATTGGCATGAAAACAATTGTTTTTGAGTTTCGTTGAATTGGGTGTTTGATTTTATAGTATAAAGACTGATTTACATTCAACGACAATCGACGTCTGCAAAAATATTGAAACACAACATAGGAAAAAGTACAAAGCCAAAAAGAGAAAAAATATTCATCTGCTTAAAAAAGTCAATTGAAACCCGAGAAACAAACCCAAAAAACCTCGTCTGCTTTTTTTTGCAGATGTCGAGTTTCATCTTTTTTCTGTAAAATCGTCGATGCGTGAATAAATCACTATAAAAAGGTTACATATATAAGAAAACCAATCATTTGCATTGATTAATGACATTTTTTGTTTAAATTTACTTTTTATGTGTAAAGAAAACGAATTTTTGATTTGACATCTGCATCTGCGAAATTTTTTGAATGTAAATCAGTCAAGACTACACGATTTCTAAACTTTTTCTATTTTTTCATGTACACTATACACAAAAATAGCGTGTACAATTCGCCTGAAAATGTGCTAATATAATTCCATATAATTCGCCTGAATGCAGCCCTCGCTTTTCTTATTGCAAAGACTCGTTTTCTTCACTTGCTATACAATAAAGAAATCACATCAAAATCATTTTTTGTGCTAATGTTTTTCATAAAATAAAATAATTTAATAAAATTTATTGATATCGAAATTTTTTTATTTATAAGTGAATTTTTCTTTTTATATTTTCAATTGTTTGCACATGAAGTGTCTGGATTCTAGATAGATTTTTGTTTTATCTATTATATATCAATAACAAAATTACTCGTATATCTAACAAAATTCTAATAATAGCTTGAGACGAAGTTAAAAAAAATATAAATAATTTATTAATCATTAAATTTCATGTACATTTTTATTTTTTATTTTATTTTAAATACTTTTTGTTTATTTATTTTATGTAATTATAATCTGGTCTCCTGGACTAATAATGAGCAATTTGATTGTGACTTAATTTACTAACTTATAATAATCTACTGCTTCTTCCCGTTGGTATTCTATATTAACTGGTAAATTAAAGTAAACCACATCTTTGTATTAATGGATTTTATGTAGATCAACACAATGCTGTTTACCTTAACAATTATACCATCAATTCCATGTAGATGAAATTAACTTATATTTTTTCAACATTTATATTTTTTGGAGGGTAATAGATGAAGTAGATGTTTATTTGAAGCCAAAAGCTGACTTGCATTTCGATCCAAGTTTTATTTGAAATGTAGTATTCTGATAATTTGGTTCCCGTATAACCAATTTTTCCTTTCCTTTGGTAATACTGTGTGTCTTTGTGTTTTACACAAAGACATGTTAAGAAAGAAATTCCTAAGCGGATCCCTTACAAAAACTCATAAAGGATGTGCATTCCGAACTTTGCTATTAACGAAAAAAAATAAATGTATTACAAAAACTGTTATAACTTTTAAAATAGTACTACACATGGGCTGAAAAGTTTCCTGTATTGATGGCGCTACAAAGAGTTATTATATTTAAATTTTGAAAATTTATTTTATAAGACACCATTTACATTTACAAAACGATCTGTCAATTAGTTTGCATTTCAGAAGCAACAAAATTGATGTATTCATTCCATTTATTTCTCCAGTGTTCTTTGGTGTTTGGTCAGTGTGCTCGAAAACACAATACTACCAAAGAAGTATTTCACTGCTTTCAGTTCGCTCGTACTTCTATACCCTCCATTTTTTTAAACACAAAATACTGAATAATATCTGCAATGTTTTTATTTTGAACTTACTCCCTTTACCTCGAAATATTCCTGCCTGTACTCTTTTAAAATTTGTACGTTAAAATTTATTTTGTGTGTTTAGTTTGAGCAATAGGTGATGAGGATGGAGGGTTAGAGATTCCAAGTGGTGATGCTGTACATGTGGTTCGAGTTTAGCTGAACGCGTTTCGCTAATCTTCAGTATGGAGAGAGTATAAGGCACTTTTTTTAAAAAACCAAAGTAAATTAATAAAAAGAGAAAATTCCCTTGTTCAATTGGTTATATTTAAATAAGAAAACAAATGGACTTGTATTAAAACCACTAGTAATTATATTTAATTTAGTTATTTATTAAAACACAATTTAGTCATACTTTTTCTAAAGATATATTTATTTTTCCGAAGGCCCCATCGAACCGCAATCGTGCACACGAGCAGATCAAAATTTCCAAAACGGCTTTTTATAGACAAATACAAATTGTTCATGACATTTCCAATATTTTCGATTTCGTAAATCAGAAAAATAAAGAGGCCAATCACTCATAATAGTATATCTATTGAAAAAAGTAGAAATATCATTGCTCCAGTAATTCCCCCCTCCCCCGTACTTTTTTGGTTTCCTAAAACTTTTTAGTACGAAACCGAACTACCCAACATAGGAACTCAAGGAGGGTTCTCATTTTTGAAGACTAATGCATTGATACAACTCTTGGGCTAAAGTAGGGGGAGGGGAGGAGGGGGAATGATATTTCTATTTTTTTCAGTAGATATATTATGAGTGATTGGTCTGTTTATTTTTCTGATTTACCAAATCGAAAATATTGGGAATGTCATGAACAATTAATATATTTGTCTATAAAAGACAGACAAATTTTAAATTCTTATTAAAAAAATATGTAAACATTTTTTCTTGCATTCAAAGATTTAAAATATTTATCAGAAAAACTCGGACTCAAAAAATGTTTTTATTATTAATTTATCAGTCCCACAAAAATTTTTAAAATTTTCGACCGAGAAAGTGTAATATTCTTCTTCATAAAAATTCAATGCGCGAAGATTGCTACGAATTTATTAAGCAATATCAATCTCAATGAACAATAATGAAAATGTGATCAAAATATTAATTTATCAGTTTTATTTTTTATTTTACGTATTATTTTATTTAATTATTTAAATTTTTACAGGAAATGTACGAATGTATGTGTATTTTGTTCAAATTATACGTACATTTACCTCATTCTTTGATGAATGTATTATTCATTTACCGGTAAGTAAATTCAGCAATTTGGCACATATCGAATCGTATTTGCACATATCGAGTCGTTATTGCATTTTCAAGTTCATTATTTTCCTGACCATGATAATGATTTCTGATTTTCTTACAAATTGATTCGTCACAATTAAAATCTGAAATTTTAAACTTTGGAGAATTAACTTCTCGTTTTTTACATTTTGACGCTCATCTATAAAATTATAGGATCTTGGCGAATTGCCTTTGCTTAATATTGTACCTGGTTTCCATCTATTATTACCTTTTCTTTAGTTTATAGGTCTATTATAACTACTATATATTATCGCCACCTATCGCCCTATATGTTTATATTTTTCAAAGACTTTTTGTGCAATTTTTGGTTTCAATACATTATCCGAAATTGATAATGTTGTTCTTGTTCTACTATTTAACATTTCATTAGGGGAATATCATATTCCTGTAATTGGTGTGTTTTACTGTATCTCTATTATTTTCAAATAATTTCTTTAACATATTTTTGCATATTCTACCGCAAAATCTGCTAATCCATTGGATTCAGGATGAAAAATTCCATTACTGAGAAATCTTTTTAAATTCTTAAGAACCAAATGGCATATTATCAGTAATGAGTATTAAATGTGATAAGCATCGAAAATGTTTTATTAATTAGCTTGATCAAATCACTATATCTAGAGTGGTAAGTCTACTCAACTCTAAAAAAAAAAATCTACTTGCTAATTCTAATGTTTCAGATTCAATTTCCTGAGGCCCTATTCTCGAATTCCTCAACCATTTTCAACATGCGGACATCTGTCAAAATTCATAAAAACATTTGGAAATTTAAATTCCTGTATTCTTGAATTCGCTATGGAATTTTTTCGGTACTGAGGAAATATTTCCGAAAGGGTATAAGCAGGTGAAAAAAATTCCCCATATACGAAAACGTCAATAATTACATATATTTTGACAGATGTCCACATGTAGAAAATGGTTGAGGAATTCGAGAATAGGGCCCCTGATATGATAAATTGTTTCATGTTAGGCCAAAAAAGTATTAATTGACCATTCCAAAATGACTTCTAGTTGACATTTATTTTTCTTCGAAAAATTGTTTCTTTTTTTTTACAACAATTATTCTGTCATTCAAGATACTATATATCATCTTTCTTATTCCGATACGATTTCAAACACTGATTTGCCATATTTTTAGAATTGTCCCAACCAAATTTAATCGCTTTAATAATTCCTTTTAAAACATCATGATGCTTCCTGAAACTGTACTTTTTTCGAATCGCTTCGTGGACTATATCATTTTGTTTTTTCAACATCAGGTTCTTTATCAGTTAAAAGGAGATTATATTGAAGTTGAATTGAAAGTTGCCTTTTATTATCAATATAGGAAACTTTTCAGCCCATGTAGCATTTTTTCTGAATAATTAATATTTAACCTCTATGTCATAATAAAAAGTTTCATTTCAATTTTCTATAACCTTTTTGGATTACCTTTGGAAACCTTTTTATTCATGATTTCAACTAAGGGCTTATGATCTGAATGAATAACTACTTTTCTACCATACACGCATACAGTTATGAAGATTTTTACATGCAAACAAAACTGCTAAAAGCTCTTCGTCTATCTGAGCGTATTCTATTTCGCTCTCCGATTTTTTTTTTTTGAAGCATCACTTACTGAATGTATCAGTTTGTAAGAGTAAATCTTTATTTAACAATTACCAATTTTGGCTTTAATTTGAATTAATTAATTAATTCGTGTATTTTCTAAGTAAATTAATTCAAATTAAAGTAAAAAAATTGGTAATTTTTAAATTTGCTTACACATTAATAGATCTGTATGAACGTGACGAAGAAATATGTGTAAGGCAATTTGGCTAAATTAGTATTATTCGCTAATACAACCTGTACACAGTACATTCTGCATATAGAATGATAATTGTGGCACAACCTGTCCAGTCGCCGTGGCCTGAAGAGATGATTTATTTTTCCATAATCATAGGCTCATCCGTCCATTGGATTACAATCTTCTGAAAATATTAACTTCAAATAAATTAAAATATATAGTATCTTTATTTTGATCAAAATTTCTCATGACGTGTATTTTACTAATTTTATCTTTAATTTCTTGCCTCGCTAAATCATGATGTGGTACTCAATATCAATGCGCATTTCTTTTAACAAATCTCTCAATGGGTTTGTCAAGTTCGAGAATACATTTCTGAAATTTATGGAATAATTTGTCTTTCCTAAGCTCTTTGTAAAACTGTTTTACTCCTGGTAACTTATAGTTTCAGATGGGCTTTACTCTGTCAAGGTTTGACAAAACTCCTCTGAACTGAAATTTGTTTAAATGGAAGTTTATATTGCTTTCTGAGCTAATTGAATTACTTTATTTAAAAATAAATCATGACCATCTAACGATGTTGTTGTAATCAAAATGTCATCAGAATATATAAATGTATATACCAGGAATTTTACCAAACAGTACTCTGTTATGTTTTTGAAAACTTCTGTAGCAATATTTAAACCAAATTGTAATTTAATATACAATGGAAAGTGTACTCAAAGTACAAATGTCTCGAGAACATTGCTCTAGATCTATTTGGTCAAACACGTCTTTTGAATGCACTTAATTCCTCTAAAGTGGTTATCGTAAAATATTTTTTTTTCTATCCAATTGGAATAATTCTCGCTCAAAATTCCTCCAAATTCCAACATTTGTTCCATAGGTGTCTTTGAGTCAAAATGTATAGGTTATCGAGTAATCGCTTTAGAAATTAAAATTGCTAAATTTATTTAAACTACTTTGCTGGTAGCAAATAATATCGTTAAAATTTAAATATATACAGCTGTGTGCAATATAATAGCAATAGTAACTTAAAAAAAATGTTTAAATTGCCAATTTTTTTACGGCCTTATTTTTGATCACCGATTTTGATATACATATACATATATGGTATATGGTGAAAAATACGTGAAATCACAAATTTTTGTAAGTCATGTTTTAATTTTATAATTTTTATATTTTGAATGTGTAGCCTTGATTAAAACAAAAATTTTGAAATACTTTTTTTTTGTTGTTATTGTTGTTGAAGATACAGGGTGTCAAATTTTGAGAAAAATGATAATCATGATGTGTTATTTATGGCAATAAAAAGAAAACTAATTATCCGATAATTATAATTTTGGGCTTATTTTAAAGGTAAGTTAATATTGATTAATAAAAAAATATAAAAATAGTATTTTGTTTAATTTCTTCTTCTTTAAATTTCCCGCCAAAATGTTCTTTTTCAATTTTCTCAAAAAGACATTTTTTTTTTATTTTTTTTTTTATTTTAAAGAATTCGACAAATTATATTTTACAACATATCAAAAAACTGGAACTTCGTTATTTTTTGTATTCTTGCAAAATACGTTTTAGTAAGAGCATTATTTCATTTTTATATGGAAAAACTATATTTGAATAGATATTTCTCAGTGTTTTGGAATTGTTTACAAAAACAACAGTTCAGTTAAATTATTAGTATTTATTATTCAAATTGCATTACATATATTTAAAATTTTTACCCCAAAGATAATTATACTTTATTGTTTAAAATTAGATCTTATTCAAATTAAAAATCACAATTTAAATTTGAGATAATCGTCAGAATTAGAATATTTTTTACAATTCAAAAAGCCATCTTCTGTTGGAATGACTGCGTGAAAACCGTGAGTTCCTTTTACTGTTTTTAAATTTTCAAACCTAGTTGCAAGTTTGATTTGCTTGGATTTATGTTCTCCGTCTGAACAAAATCCAAAATTGATTCAACGTTTTAGCCCATTTAAATAATTTATCTGCATTGGTTATTGTACTGCCGTATTCCATTGTGAGACTAGCTCGGATGCCATTATTTTGATGGTACCCCTTACTCCATCACATGGACCTTTTCCATGAGCTGTTGCATGAAAATGCCATTCACAGTCAACTCCAAAATCGTCTTTGTGTTTTATGATGTTCTTAAAATTTTTCTTATTTTTATAATGAGTGACTGCACCATCGGTAATATAATAAATTTTAGATAAACTGGATATTTTAGTTTTCAAGAAGTGCATCAATTTTTCTTTTATTATATATATAAATATATATATATATATATATATATATATATATATATATATATATATATATATATATATATATATATATATATATATATATATATATATATATATATATATATATATATATATATATATATATATATATATATATATATTACAATTTTCTTCTTTACCCAATCCGATAATACTTTTAACTAAAAACAATTGAAGACCATTAAAAATAACCTTATCTTGAAAAAATTGTACTCTATAATTTTTCAACCACTATTTGTCACTGTGCCAACTGAAACCTTAAATCTACTTCTGCGGATGTTAAAGGGCCGATAAACTTTAAATACTCGTCTTAAAACTTGATTTTGTGTAATCTTCTATGATTTGAAAATATAGCCCGCTCTAGAAAAGTAATTAAATGGGCGGTTGTGTGTAAATTCTACAAAAGGTAGAATTTAATTTTGGACAAAAAAATAAAAATTTCCTAAAACATTGTCTTAATGAACAGTTTACAGTACCTACAATCGCTCAAATCAAAAATGAATAATCGCCCCACAATTATTGAGCGACCCTTCATTTTTAATTTTTCGAATATATTTTATATCTTGTTTCGACACATTTTTGAGCTATTCTTAATTTTTGATTGCTGGGCGTTTTGAGTTTGGACGATTACTCGTAGCGAACAAATTCCTCCTTTCACGCCTGGAAGAATTGGGCATTGATTTTGAATTGTAGCTATGTTCTTGTTTTTTTAAGTACACGAGTATAGCGTCACCTAGAGCCAAATCACTCATGGTATTGATTCACGGGGCCAATTTTTTACCCCCGAAATTTATTTCCGTGCTGCTCGTCAACCAACCAATTACTAAAATATTTCCTTGATTTATGAGCCCCTTCTTGGTTTTCAAACACTCTAAAGAAATTAATAGATATTTTGTTAAAATAATTGGAAATCGTAATTATTTTAGAATTTATATTTTTATAAAAATTATCAGTTCAAAATAAAATCCAAGCAATTTCGTGTTAAAGTTAACGCTGGCGCAGAAAACACTAAGTATGTATATGGAACTGGGCCCGCCATTTGAAACGTGTCCATTAGAAAGATAAACGATTTTTCATGTCACATATAGTAAGTAAAATATTACCAACCAGATTTATTATGACAATTAACCATTTAAAAAATACTTTCAATGACTACATTAAAATTCTTTCATTTTCTTATACTAATGTAATTGGCTTATATTTATTATTCTTTTAAACATAGACATACACATTAAGATTATTACAAAGGGTAACGATTCTTCTGTTTTCGTTCCAAAAATATTAAATAATATCAAAGCTCTATTGTTATAATTAAGAAGTCGCTGTAAAAAAATGAAATTATATTTTAAAGCAAATTGTAAAGAACATCAAAATAATATATACTTCCCTTCAATTGAAATATCAATAAGTTTTTATGCTTTTTCCGTTTCCCTTCACGAATGTCTTGATCTGAGTTTATAGAATTTAAGGATATTTTTCTAGGGTTGTATTTTTTGTATTTTCTTTCAGTCAAGCCAGAGATGTAATAAACTGAAAGAAAAATATCTTATTGTTTTTAATTTTCTTTCTAAATTTTTTTTCTTGTGCTTCTTTGTATATGTATGTATAGAAACCAAAAGAATATCTTTATTTATTGTAATTATATACTTTATAAACACCTACCTACAAATAAGAATAAAAAACTTGTTGGCTGTAGCTTTTCTTTTCTTAAACCACATCGATATGGTTATTTTATGGGTATACCAAAATATTAAATTTCTAGAATTGTTATTTCTACCTAGAGGGGAGAAAATTGCAAATCTTTTTAAAGGGGCTTTTGGTGATGTTTTATTGTTTTACGAGGCAATTTTTCTCTATAATTTTGAAGAAAATAACGATTTTTAAGAAGATAAATCTACTACGAGTGTAAATAGATGATAATGGTATTATTTACTGCAAGGTTCACGATACTTTTATTAGCTTTATGTTTAATATATTTCCATCTAAGTTTTGACACTTGGATTCTATTAAGCAAATTCTAATAGGAGTCGTAAAAGTTAGTGATTAAACCAACTAAAACTATAGCCACTTACTAGTTTTACTTAGCCCTAGTTTATAGGTATTTTAGCTCTTAGCTGACCAAACACATTTTATTTAAGAAGTTTTGGAATTACGATCTTTAGCTGGAGAGAGCTTTCTGTTCCTTTTTACTTTTGAAAAATAGAGTATTCTGAGAATTACTATTTAATCGAACTATTCTCATTCGAAGACGAATACCAAAAATAACCAATTCGCATGGCTAGGAGAAGCAGATATAGCAGTCACCAATACATAAAGTCAAATAATAAGAAATAGCGTTACTGAACGTTCATTGATCTAACACTCTGGCTGAAAAACAAAAAAATGCGCTAGCCTAATGCTAATCCTAGCTGTAAAGAAAATGATAATCCTAGCTGTAAAAAATCAAGTAATATTTTAATTACAAATGTGCCATTTAAAATAAATTGTTGTGGCTAAATTAAAGACCTGACAGATTTTTAGCTAAAATAAATTTAAAAAAAAATTAATTAAATTTGCCAAATTTCGATGATATCCCCAATTATCAAGGCAACAAAAAATATTTAATAATAAACACAAAAATTTCAAAACAATTTGCTAAATATTGTCGATCCACGCCATTTTTTTTGTTTATAATGCCTTGATAAAGGTAGATCGCTGGCATTATAGTATACCCAAATAGGAACTTTGGGAGAACTCGAAAATTGTTTGAAGGTTAGCCACCATAAACAGATTTTCAGTATAATGAAAAATGGTAAACATAATACAATAATGCATTAAATAATATCGATGTTCGTTTTATTAGTTACATTTTTTTAATTTTAGCTTCTTTTAGTCGGTTCTTTCGAATTATTTAATAATTTTGCTTCGCGAAACATATGTACTTAAGAAATTGAAAATGTAGGTTTGGTAATACGTAGTAAATATTGAAGCTTAAAAACGAATTGGTTAATGTAACAAAGAATATTATTGTCAGGAACATCAGAAAGGCTATCGACAAAAATACTATTTCAGCAAGTCCACCATTTTGGCGAGTCGTTCAAAATAATCGTTAACTTTTCATTTCGATCACATACGTAAATATTTTATAAGAAAGAAAAAATTTTTTTTTTTTAAGATATAAAAGTTGTTGGTAGACCTTTTAATATTTTAGAGTAATTTTTCCAACAATCATTTTCATTTAAAATTATTAAACACGTTAAAAAATAAAATAAAATTCTAGAAGATTTTCTTATAGTGATATTTAATTTTATTTATTTATATTGAACAACCGATGTCGCATTTCACCCCTATTGGGGGGCTCTATTGATTTTAATAGCAAGGCATAATTTTATATGTGTATGTGTTTTTTTTTCAACTTGGCGATGGTATTTATCTAATTATCTAGCTTGTCGCTGAGCAACAGAGGCTTTGGTGGTTGTGCTTGTATAGTTCGATTTTATATGATTTCCATGCACACCATGAGCTCTTTAAATCGTTTTTCGAATGGCCTGCCTGTTTGTCCGATATAGTTTCGCGTAGGCGCTACTTATTAATTTATAAATCCCACCATCCGATTTAATGCCATACTCTTAATTTTTATTCTAATTTGTTGCTGGTTTTATGTGGTATTATATATATTGGTATTTCTGTAACCCTTTCATCTTTACGTTGTCAGTACGATCGTCACAATTTACTTCTATGTACATATTTTTAGTATTATCTTCATTTTCGTGTAATGTTGTTAAATTGTAGTTATATATTTAATTTTTTATTTGAATCTATCAGGTTCTTTGTGTATCTGTTTTCTATTGTAATTTTTTTACATAATTGTTTTTAGTTCTTCTGCGTAACTTGTGTTGATCATTGGTTATTTAGTCTACTGATCATGTCATCAAGCGCGGCTGTTTTGTGTTGAAACTGTTGGTTGTGTTGGTTTTCTATATATATTTAAAAATTGTGTTGGTGGTTTACATTTTGAATTATCAAATCCAGAAAAGTAATATATTTGTTTATTACTATCTCCCACAAGAAAGTATCTCAATTTATTCTTTCTGCTTAAGCCCCACCACAATATAGCAGCTAAAATTATTCCCTTCACTGTAATACCTTTTTCGCGTTAACTTTTTTCTTCAGTTTGAGGATTTGAGTGGTAAACAATAATATTAAAATGAGGTCCGTGTGTAAAAAGCGTTTTGAAAAATGATAGTGAATTATATAGGAAAATACAACAAGACATCTGTGCCATTTGTGAAGATGTGGATTCAGCGGTATAGAAACTGTAGAAATGCGGGTGACTTACTTGGAAAAGGTTTAGATAGAATCACTTGAAGTTCGAGGAAGGCTCAACAATAAACCTGGAAATAAAGATTGGATTTTACAAGAGGATCACGACCCTAAACAACAGGAGTCATCCTTGCACCCAGTTGAAAGAGCAAAATGGCATTCAAACTTTTGATTGGCCATCATAGAGTTCAAGTGCCAATCCGGAAAAATGTCTGGGCCTTACGAAGACAAAATATAGAAGAAAAATAATGGCATTCGCACTGCATATAATTCACGTGGAAAGACTTTAATTCAGAATATGCAACCAAATTAAGTGAAAGTTGTACAGGAGTTGTCTTAACAATGGCGACATACTAACTTTTAATGTCTATTGGGAGAAATAAATATCAATTATTTTATTAATTTTATTATCATTATTCTCTTAAGAAAAGCTGTTGGTTTTATCCTTTTGCTGTGATAGATTTGATTGTTGCTTAAAAGATTTGTAGATTTATTTATTATGCTAATGATGTATTTTTAAGTATGGTTTTGTAGGGTCATTGTTTAAGCGCTAAATGGCAAGGTTTGTCGTTTTGATGTACTCATCTAATTCTGTGTCAACTTTGATTTATTTACTAGAACGATGGCCTTTATTTCCGCTTTGGTTATTATGGCGTTAATATCGGTTAATTTCTTTTTATTGTTAGTATAAATTGTAATGACGTCAATGACTAGTGTTCTAATTTTATCTCTGTGGGCTATTTCAGTATACGTTTTAGCGCTAACTACAGCATCACTAGCTGTTGATATTTGAACTGTACGTTAGTCATACTTTTCATTTATTTGACGAAAGTGTAATGATTTATATTTCCGATGTATTTTAACTTATTTTTAATAATCTTTCGCTTCTTCACCATATGCAGGAGGTCCTATTTAAAAACGCGACTCTTTTTTAAATTAATTATTATTTATCAAAGAGAAAGAAAGAGTCGCGTTTTGAATAGGACACCCTGTATGAGTTTCCACCGTCATGACTTCTTGTTTCAGGATGTTATTATATTCGATGTTGAAGCGTTCTAGTAGGTATCATCTGTGCGTTACATAGTTTTAAATGCAGAATGTTAATTTTGGGGTATAATATTTTTATAGATTTTGAGAGCCATATTTTTACCCTTCTGTTTCGCGAATAAAGACTCTGATGAAATGTTCTTTATAAAAATGCTGTTGTAGTCAGGGATTATTTCTATTCGATTGCATGTTCTATTGAACTGGAAAATAATTTTATTTCGACGTAGTTTTAATAGTTTAGTTACATTTTCATTTACAAAATTAAAACACAAAATTTCCTTAGAGTTGCAATTTAATTTAGAGTTTATAAGTTAATGTGTTCGTGTTGAAGAGAATTATGAAGCTCAAACCAAACAATACTTAAAAAGAGGTTGATACTTGAAAAAGATACTTTGATACGACGTAAAAGATATGTCGAACCATCCCACCATCGCATCATACCACCATATCATCATAACATCGAACCATCGCACCATCATACAATCATACCATCGTACCATCGCACCATTATTCCATCATATAATCATACCTCGTCCATTATACCATCATACAATCATACCTTCTTACCATCATACCAAAATATCATTGTACCATTATACCATCATACTTCAAATTGATTCTTTTACACTTCAAATTGAACCTTTTCCATTTCAAATTGAACTTAGCAAATTATATGAATGGCCAATTAGGATGGAGCTTGGCTATTGCTTAACCGATTATGATCAAATTTGACATGTGCGTTGGTAATGGGATTCTAAAATGGTTTTTGGATTAGGTTCTGTAATATAATCAATAAGAATATAACTAAGCTATTTTTAGCCGATTATGATGAATTTTGACGACAACGAATAAAAGGAAACGCAACTGTTTAGGTTTATTTAACCTTTGGGTTATGTTTTCTGAGTATTTGCTTTAAGAGCGGTAGGTTCTAGTGATGTGCTAAATCGATCTTTTTCGTTCTGTTTTGTTTAATTGTTCGTTTGCTTTTTAACAAAAAAGATCGATTTAACCCATCACTAGTGGGTTCGGCCATGTTTAGAAACATATAGTGTGTGTCGGACACGCGCCGCAATATTGAAACTGTAGTGACTCACTCATGCAATCAATTTATTCCATTTGCTTATCCCTACAATTATTCAAAATGCAACTCATTTCGACTATAACATATAATTGTAATGAACAGCCTTTTTCAGTAGTAGTGACAACTATAGAGTGTATTTTGACTTACTCTATGGTTTGAATCCGTACTGCAACAAACTACAAACAAATAATTTTTGGAGCTGAATTCTACTTTATATTCAGTGCGCTCTTTTTATGTACAAAAAATTCAGCTCGAATTGTTTTTTGGTTCATCGTCTTTTAAAAATATACACACTCTCTGGATAATACTCAAATTGACAACACGTCAACCCAAATTTGGTTAAAGAATAAATAAAAAAATTTGAATAAAGTGGTGGTGGATTTTAATCCAATTAATTATCTTTTGTCAATTAAATTTAGTGAATTAGAATTAATTGATATTAAAGACTAATTTGTGGTAAACGAATAAAAATATTACTCAAAATTATTTTGTGTGTTCACAATTATTTATCATGCATTATATTGGTAACAATTATATATTGACATCTAAAGCTACTAACGGCAGTGCGGAATTTTTAGAATCCCAATACTAGTCTACAAATCAAATTTCATCATTACCAGTTGAGGAATAGGCAAGTTCTATCATACTTGGCCATATTCCAGAACTTCATTTAAAAATCATTTTAGTATCTAATTTCAAACGCACATGTCAAATTTTATCATAATCGGTTGAGAAATAGGCAAGTTCCATCATACATGGCCATATTCCACAACTTCATCCAAAAATCATTTTAGAATCCAATTTCCAACGTACATGTCAAATTTCAAAATAATCGGTTGAGAAATAGCCAAATTCCATCATATTTGGCCATATTCCAGAACTTTATCCAAAAGTTATTTTAAAATCTCATTTCCAATGCACAAGCCGAATTTCATCATAATTGGTTGAGAAATAGGCAAATTCCACATACTTGCCAAAATTCCAGAACTGGATCCAAACGCATTTTGGATTCCAACGCACAAGCCGAATTTAATCATAATTGGTTGAGAAATACGCAAGTTCATCATACTTGGCCATATTCCAGAAATTCATCCAAAAATCATTTTAGAATCCCATTTTCAACGCACATGCCAAATTTCGTCATAATCGGTTAAGAAATAGGCAAGTTCCATTATACTTAGCCTTAGTTCCAATGCACAAGCTTAATTTCATCATAATCGGTTGAGAAATAAGCAAGTTCCACATCATACTTGGCCATATTCCAGAACATCATCTAAATATCATTTTGGAATCCTATTTCCAAAGCACATATCGAGTTCCATCATAATCGGTTGAGAAATACGCAAGTTCGATCATAGCTAGCCATATTCCAAAACTTCCTCTAAAAATCATTTTAAAATCAAATTTCCAAACCACTTGTCAAATTTCATCATAATGGGTTGAAGAAATAGGCAAGTTCCATATTATACTTGGCCAAATTCCAGAACTTTATCCAAAAAAAAAAAATTTAGAATCCCATTTCCATAGCGGATGTAAAATTTCACTAAAATCCGTTAAGAAATAGATAAGTTTAGCCCAATTAGGAGGCCATTCAAATAATTTGTTAAATGTTCAATTTGAAATATACAGTCATAGCCAAAATTATTTGTACCTACCTGTTAAATTTTTGATGCAACGTAACGCAAATAACTTTAAAACTTATATACCTAAATAATATACTTTTTGAAAACATTAATTTTAATTCAATAAATTTAATTACCCTGCGCTTTACATTTCAATCCAATTTTTTTTAATTTTACTTCTAGGAGAAATTACAGTTAAATTAGTTTTTTGCCAAAATTATTTGTGCAATATGGAAAAAATCAAAATAAAATAGTAAATCGACTAAATTTAAGATTATTTTTGGCTAATTAAATAATGATATAGTCACTCATGTTTTGTATGTAGCTGTCAGTTTTTGTTTATTCTCTTTACATCTAATAAATGGTTCAAAAATTTGTTGTTAACGTCACCTAGAATCTTATCCCACTCGGTTTTCTCTCACCAGCACATATACAAAACTAGCAAATCCGACCCTCTTGACGTCGAAATTCCAAAAGCTTCTCAAATCTCCGCCTTGACCATATAAACAGATTGGCGAAAAAAATTCTTAATCGGACAAGCTGTTCTCGGGATACCGTGGGTACAAACATCCAGACAGACGGACGGACATTTTTTTTTGCTTTTTTAGACTCAGGGACTTTAAAAACGTCGAGAAAAGTGGTTTTAGACCAACCAAATTTCTGGTCATTTTTGACAGGATTTCAATCCGTTGGTCTTTTTAGACCGAAGTAAATCGTTAAGTAGTTAATAATTTAATTACGTCTGCCTCGTTTGTATAAATGGGTAAAGTATATTTCCCCTTTTTCTTGAATTTTTATGCTTTTAGAATAGAATCAAAAGATTGAATTTGATTTCAGCATTAGTTTATGGTTTTCGACAATGAAATGTGCAATTATGAACAGAAGATTCTTATATTAGAATAAAGGAACACTCCATTGGAATAAGTTTGTCATTAAAATAACCAATTCGACTTACATGACATTATCATGAAAAGCGAGAATCCTGGAATTACGTCAAATCAGAACCATATTTACGTCGATTTGTGGTACACGGTACATATTGTAAAATCGACTTTGGCTTTATTTTCGAATCTTCCCTATTGAAATCGTACAATTTATTAAGGTTTAGTTAATTCTTAATACACAAGTATTAAACCCAGCTCAAGTGAAACTTCAACCGAAGTAAAAGTTGCTTTAGGCTGAAACCTACTGAACATTTACATAGATGAAAAATATGATTTTTCGACTACTACTGGTCTTTCGAAGAGTACAAAGTATTCAAAAAACGGATTTACCCCAATAGAAATAAACGGAAAATTTCTCAAAAAAAAAAAAAAATTATATGGATATTATGAGGTAGAAGAAGGTTTTTAACGATTTTGGTCGAATTACAATGAGGCAAAAATAACAGGATGCTTATATGTATTCTTTATAGAAATATTTGCATTTATGAAAATCGCCGCCATTAAAGTGGAGATAAAGGGAAACAAGAAAATTATGTTTTATTTTTGGGGCGCTTTTATTTTAATTCGGTAGCGTCTGAACCATATTAGAAAGAAATGTCAGTTTTTTCTTTGTTATAAGCTTTTTACGAAAGTGATACGATTTCCTGGCCTTAGGGCCACTTTGATAAAAAAAAAAATGGAAATAACATAACCCCCCCCCCCCCCCCTATCACCCCGACACGACTCTGTATTGCGTTTTCGTTTTTTTGTTTTATAAAAGGCAACACAGAGTCGTGTCAATTGTCGATCGACTCGACAATCATAATAGGGGTGAATGTTTCAAATAGAAATCGCATGTATGCGTTTGTTAAATACCCTAAAATTGACATTATTAAGAGTTTAATGTGTATTGCCTACAATCCGCTAATACTTTAACGACATGGTTGCCTTCTTTACATATAAAGTAATCATTTTCAAGTTAGCAATTCAGTTGCTATAGCGTGATGAAATTATCAGAGAATACAACTGAAATCTGATTTCCCTTCTTTCATTTGGCTATCCCGTTTTTTCAATATTTAGTAGTTTTAGAGTTTTTAGTTATTAACGAATAACTTAAACTTACCGCATCTAAACATCGAATTTTTCCGCATTTAGTCGTAATTGTACACAATTTCAACTTAAAGAAACTTTACCTAGGTTTTGTCTTTCTCCCCATATAACTGTCCCTATCTATTGGGGCAAATCTGATGAAATGCCATTTTTTGTGACATTTTTATTAGTACAAAAGAGTCTCTGAAAAATTGCAATTTTTTAGTGAATTTGTCTTTCGACAATAAATATGTTTAATTCATCAAAATATACTATCAGAATCATGTTTTAGCATCTATATTTACAAAATATACTGAGAAAAAATGTCATTTCTCACTTGATTAAAATCTAGCCCATGGAATACGTGCTTCGTAGTCTCTTCTTCCGTTAAATTTCTGTTAAGTATTTATACGACCATACATGACGATGGTCTAATCAATAGAATACAAATATGGCTGATGAGTAATGACATTCAAAAAAAAAAATGCAGTTCATGTTCCTCAAAGACAAAAATTAAATAAAAATGTGAACATTTGACTTCACTTCAAATATTTTTCTTTTTTAGTTAATTAAATATCGAATATTATTATAGTACAATAATATGAGTGAATACTTTAAAAACAGCATTTATGTGATGACGGTGTTTTATGTTTATTTGGATCATTATTTTGTTCAAAAAAATAAAAATAAATAAATTAAATACATAATTGCTAAGGAATTATAAAATAAAATGTTTATTTTTTATGTTCATTCATTTCAATCAATTATAATGTTGATTGAAAAAAATCTGAACAATAATAAATGCGGTATAACATTATGGATTCAAATTTCCATGGTTAACCAAGCACAAAATAAAATTCTTTTCAATTTAATGTGAAAGTTCAAACAGTTTATAAAATGGTTCAGAAATATTTTACATTATGTAGTCGTGGTCTGTGCTAATATAGAGGAATTTTACATTTTACAAATAAATTTTTCATAAATACCAGTAACTTTAATAAAGTTGGTTCGTGAAATAAGCAATTTATGAATATGTACACAGTTTTATTTACATTTAATCACGTGAGAATGTAAACAAAAATTTACTTCGCTTTAAATTTCAATCGAGCGTTTTATTTATTTAACTTTCTTAATTATGTTTATTTATTTTATTTAAAATGAAATAAACATTTTTGTATTTAATTCTTATTTATTGATTTTTATTTACTTTTTTTGCTAGGTATATAATTTTTTTAAGACTTGAATTTATAGGAACAAATTAGGTATTCCATTTTACAAGTACATAATTATTATGGTGGTGAATAAGTTCTGTATTAAGGTCAATACTATTGTTTACGAAAAATGCATTCCAACGTCAGATTATAGGGTATCCCTTTTTAACATTTGTATACTCTATTTAAACGTTTTTAGTCATTAATAGTATATTAGAGTATTTTACACCAAGGTTGAAAAGTCTATACATTTTTGTATACTTATCACTTTAAATTTCTCGATTTTTTTATTAAGATGTCTTCTAGTAACCCATCTAAATAAATTACTTCTTTTGAACAAAGGAGTAGAAAAAATACTTTATTTTTTAACATTCAGAAAAGTCAAGTAGTCTATGTATTTTTATTTATGAAAAAATCAATGTTTATCGTATATGCAAAAAATAAAAATGCTTTAAAAATGCTACTTCATAGACTACTAGTGCATATTAATATGATAAGTCATAAGCACTAGTTGGCAGTGTTACCAGACCGACCCAAAATAGAAATCTTAAATGTGACCAAAAACAATTAGTGATTTTTCCAAACTTAGTTCTAACATTTGGCATTAGAGGTGTCACAATCCATAAAAAATATGTTTTAAAAATTGTCAAATGCCCCATATACGAGATATGCTATTTGAAAAAAAAAAAATAATAATTTAGTCCGAATATTTTTTTTTGCGATTCCCCAATACCAAAAACGAACAGGACGGATGTAAAATGTGTGTACGGCGCTTGTCGAAGACCAACTTTTTCGATAATAAAGTTACGCAATACTTGTTGATCTATAATCATAATAACTAATCATAATAATTAAATCTAACACCACAGAATATATATAAACAGAACAATATCTTCTATTGCGCTTTAATCCTAAGTTTGTGAACAAATATTTAAATTAAGATTTAGAAAAGATAGAAAAACAATTTTGTATGGAATCAATGAAACAAAACAAAAATACAAAAATGTTTGTACCCACCTCTTTGTTTTGATCAATAAAAATCAGTACAATTTTAAAAGGAAAGGGAAATCTTTACACTTTGTAATGTGTTTAAAAGAGATAGACGTTCATAAATAATTTTTGATTTTGATCTAGTTAGCTTTGCGAAACTTTAAAATCAAATAAAAAAATAAACAAAGGACCTCTTATTGTCTCCGATAACGAGATACCAAATCATATCACACAAATAATAAAGCCAAAAACAAAACTTGAATAAGGTTGTGTATGTGTTTATGTATCATTTCACTTTTATTTGTATAATTTTGTATCTCTTCATCAAAAACAATAAGTGATCCTTTGTTTATTTTTTGATTTGATTTTAAAGTTTCGCAAAGGTAACTAGATCAAAATCAAAAATTATTTATGAACGTCTATCTCTTTTAAACATATTACAAAGTGTAAAGATTTCCCTTTCATTTTAAAATTGTACTGATTTTTATTGATCAAAACAAAGAGGTGGGTACAAACATTTTTGTATTTTTGTTTTGTTTCATTGATTCCATACAAAATTGTTTTTCTTTCTCTTCTAAATCATATTTTAAATATTTATTCACAAACTTAGGATTAAAACGCAATAGAAGATATTGTTCTGTTAAAATATATTCTGTGCTAATACTATAAACGTTATATTTATTCCAAAAAATATAAATGGACACCTTGTTTTACACATAAATAAGAAAAAATCAACAATTTTCGTGTTTTTATATGAAATTTTTCACAAATAAATTTTACTGTCCCACGGTAAACAGCAGCGCTGCCCAAGTGAGCAAAGATAAAACCAAAAAATGAATTTCGCAAATGGCTAATTGTTTCTATATTGGTTTATTTTTATGTTCTTAACATAACTTTTAAAAACGTTATGTAATAAAAAAAAAACTTGAAAACTTTTAAGCCACAAAAAATAAATACGGTACTCTGCTATAGTAGTGGCTCGACCACATATACTAAAGTTCGGTCACTTCTAAATGTAGCTCGGTGTTGCAATAGGCATTGCACAACACATATTAATATTCAGTGTACCATTGTAAGGGTTTTTGAAAAATTCAACAATTTACTTCTGACCCTAAGCTAAATTTATCTTTAGTTTTACTAGTCGTACGTCAGATGTCTAAGATGATTACAGAAAAATACGTTTTTAAAATTTTGTGAATTAGTTTTGTTTTCCTACAATTTTTGAACTTGAAATTTCCCCAGGTGGTAATTTTTGATACGATTTTACCAAATTTCTACTGCCATCTATGTAATCTAAATTGGCTTTAATGACCAAACGATTTGTAGTAAGCTTTTTTTCAATTTGACCAGAAACAATTTTTTTCGAAACATTTTATTTTTGTTTTTTTTTGCTCGATAATTGAAGTTTATTTATTTTCAAAACATATGGAATTTTAATTTTTTTTCCAAGGAAAAAAAAAATGGGAAATAAGCCCTTATGTACAAAAAGAATAAAATTTTGGTTATGGCGTTTTGCTCCATATTTTTAATAATCTCGAAGTCCATAAATATTATACAATTATGAAACTTAGTACAAAATTGTGGAATTAAGTACTTTTTGAACCAAACACTGAAATTGTAAATCATTTTTGTAAGGGGATTAAGGCGTTTTTGGAAAGTACAGTGCTTGTGGGATATGCATTTTAACAATTTGAGGACGATTCCGTGGTAATATACAAATACACCAAAAATGGAAATAGAACCTTTTGAAAAAACACTCCTCATATGTTGAAATTCAAACATTTATGAAAATATTTCAGAAATCATAATTAAGAATTTGTAACGTTTTCGTTTAAAAATTTGTCTTAGGAAATAAGAGATTTTCCAAATGTTTTGTGTATTTTACTATAAAAAGTTTGGTTTTTCCTCGTTTCTAATTCCCCTATAAAAGCTTCGTTTTTTAGACTACTATACAGCCATAGACAACTATAGAAACTATAAACAACTAACTAACAACGTATTTTGTTGCTGTAATTTTATGAAATCTCCTTGCCTATTTCTAACTTCCATGTATTGTATAAACAGAAATTTGTTTACACATAAAACGTATAAAACTAAACTAAATCTAACAAAAACTTACAGAAAAAAGGTACAAAACTAAACTAAACACCTGACGATTATTGTTTTTACTTTTCTAACCGCCCCCCCCAAAACAAAAATTCACAAAAAAAATTAAATTTTTGGTTTTTGTTTTTCGATAAAAGAGCATGCATGCATTCATAATAATTTTGTGGATTAATTTATGATGATTTTATTATGATTATATCGTCCCAATTACTGTTGCAAAGTCCTTTTCAATAAATATTTTTGGTTTTTACAAATTTAGAAAAAAAAAAATGTAAAACCAAAACAGAGAATACTACGGCCTTATTGTTATTTTAGATAATTGCAAGACTTGGCAGAGGAAATAAATGTTAGCCAATGGTAAGTGTTGGATTATATCTGAGAATTTTATATTGCCATTCTCCGTCTTTTAAATAAATTAGCCATATTGAAATTGAATATGTTTTCAAGATCAGAAGCTATTCAGCCATCAGAAACCAATAAAAATAAATTAGTGCTCCCTTGACCCTTCCGCTCAGATTTAAAATAGAATGAAATGAATTTAAAAAAAAAATCGTATATGGTAGAAACGATCAATGAATAATTAGTTTGTTTCTCCCTCAGTTGTACATATCGATGCTGTTCAATAAAAGCCGCTTAACTTACACAATTTTTTGTTTACAGTTTCTTATAAGCTCCCCATTTTCCCGCCTACTAGAAAAGCAAAATGAATTTTTCACTATTTGTTTTACAATTGATTAGTAAATCATTTTGTGGAAAATTTATTCCAATTTTTTAGTGGGAGGAAACGTAAATAACATACAGGGGCCATGAAAACGGTCGAAAATTGCAATTCATGTATTCATGAACTCGCTAGTAATGGAATTTTTCAGTACTAAGGGAGTATTTCCAAATGGGTATGTATAAGCAGGTGAACAATATTCACCATATACGAAAATTTCAATAATTTCATAGATTTTAGATTAACGAAATTTATATAAAATTCATTTCGAAATTTTGTTTATATCAAAATTCATAATAAAATAAAAAGAATTCTTAAACAATGGACTGACATATAGAAATAAAAAAACATTGCAAACATATTTTTAATTGACCTTATTGACAATTGCATTATTGTTTTGGTAAATTTATAAGCTTT
Organism: Tipula vernalis; assembly: GCA_958295665.1. Classification (NCBI taxonomy): domain Eukaryota; kingdom Metazoa; phylum Arthropoda; class Insecta; order Diptera; family Tipulidae; genus Tipula; species Tipula vernalis. The sequence continues at coordinate 270,021,405 of OY282558.1, forward strand.
GCATTGTATAAAATAAAACAAAACATGTTTTAGCTAAAACAAAACAAATTTTAGATTTGCGTAAAACACCATCAATAACGTACAACACATAGAACAAATAAATAAAATTGTTGTTCTTCCTTTGGATAGTTCTAAAACAGTTAAAACAACTTAAACCAAAAACTTATCCAAAGCAATGCAACAAACGATGATCAAAATAAACAAAAATTTTTAAATTTTAATCTCGCTGACAAACCAATCATGAACAATTATTAAAAATAAGTTAAATGCACTATGAAATTTGATACAATTTCCGAGTGGCTAATAAAAAATTCCGCATGATTCAAGAATAAGGTAATACCAAAGGAATTTTTAAGGGGATTTTGACAGATGTCTACATGTGAAAAGAACATGTGGGATACGAGAATAAAGCCCCATGTAATTATAAACGAACCATTTTATTTTTTGAGTTGTGCCGGTTTTCTTGTATACCATCGATCTGTATAATATTGACGAAACAAAATCAGAATAAAACTCAACTAATGTCTACGGTGTGTATGGAAATTAGTGTTACATATTATCAAAACAGTACGATGGAATATGAAATAAATCTTATAAATGTTATTTTTTTATAATTAAAAAATAGAAACATTCAAGCCGTTGCTAAGGATAGAGAGCAGAATACATTTCGGTCTTGAGTCTTGACAATATTTGTTTGCTTTTATCTCATGATATCGAATGGCCAAAATTTGGTTTGGCCTTTTCCAAACGGTATAATCTCATTCATTAATATCAACCATGTTTACATAAACTTCTTTGTTATGCTAGAGAACCCTTGTTCGGCTAGAGAACAATACCGGGCCCTTGGATAATTAAAGATTTCCAATTTGAGCAGGAAGCATCCATTTTTCTCAAAAATATCGAGAAATCTTGAATTTTTTGAATAATTTGGAATAGTTTCGTAAACTAACATCTCTTCTTTAATCTCTAAGAATCTCAAATAATCTCGAACATGCTATAATAGTATTACAAAAAAAACTGAGAAAACCGAATATCGAAATCTTGAATCTTTAACTTCTTGAAAGCATAAACGCTTTGCAAATGAAAATCTCAACAATCTCAGCCAACACCAGCATCTCTAAACTAGAAAACTTTCGAACTTTAAAATCATGTAAATTAGTACCAAGCGACGAAAGACCAAGGGCCAACTCAATAATGCAACATCATGCAAAAGAATTATCTCGAAAATTTGTATCAATTCTGAAACTCTAAACTTGACCATTTTTTGAGTAAAAAGAGACTTTTTAAGCGAGACGCGCTAAAACTCTACTAGTTTTGCTTTAAAAATAAAACAAACATTTTCTGGCACTCTTTTTGTTTTAAAAGTTAAGAGTTTTTCAACTTTGTCTTGTGGAACAAAAAGTGCCTTGTGGAACAAAAAGTGTCACAAAAAAGTTCTTTCGGGTCGAGGGCGAAAGCTCTGATTAAATTACTTGTGATAACCTAGAAATTACATAACAAGTCTAAGTTCATTTTCACAAATTTTCAACTTTCGGTTCTTTGAAAGCGCCGAAAACGGTTTACGTAGATGTTTCAAACGTTTGTCTGAAAATATTTGAAGAAAAATTGAAAAACGAATGTCATCTTTCAAACATTTTTTTTACGAGCAAAATTTGCCGGGGTTTATGCCTTTAGAAATATTGTGTTACGAACACTTGAAATCCCTAATTAGCTTTTTATTCTTATTCTAATAAGAAAAAATTCAAAATGTTATTAAATATATTATTAAAAGGCCAATTTTCAAATACAAAAAATAAAGGCATATTAATGTGAGCTCCCCTCCAACACATGCTTCAAAAAGATTAAAAATTTTAAACAACTAAAAAATTCTTAGGACGTGTCCGAACCTTGTGATAATTATTTCAGCTGTAATAATTATGACATTATTTTGTATGCAACAAATTATCACAGCCGCTAGGTGTTGTAAATTTGACACTTCTGTGATAATATTCATAAACAAAAGTGCGCAATAACAATAAATAAGCCGTATTACGTTAATTTACATTGGGAAGAGAAAATTATTTCACTTCTGTCAAAGTTATTAAAAAAAAAAAAAAATTATCACAACTTCGGACACGTCCTTAATTGAGTAAAACATTTTGTTTCTTCTTAAAATTTATTTTAGGTGAATGTTCGAAATGTGATCAGCAAGTTAAAAACTTGTGATCGTCTGGCATAAATGTGACAGTGTTCATGGGCTATACCACCCAGGGTGGATGTAAAGCCGCTTTGTTGGCGGATCTGAGTTTTTGTAATTAAACAAACTCGATCTGTCCAAAAATATTTTCCCTAATCAAAAAAAAAAAAAAAAATGCTTACCTTGTTCACATTTTACTTTAAAAGGCAACATCGCATCTGCTCATTCCATCGTGGTGTTTTGATAATATTTAATTTTGTTTTTATTTTGTTTCGTCAATATCACTGATTTATAAGTCATGGATACTGCACAAAACTAAATTAGCATACAAAACAAAAACAAACGATGGTACAACTGTTTTATATAGTCCACTCACTTGAATTGTATTTACCTCTTACTCTAAAATCCTATTACCGAAAATGTAAAGTAAGAGCCGCACTAGAACAAGTTTATTTCTCAAAATTATTCAAAATCCTTTTTTTCCCTAATAAACTTAAGATATACAGATAGATATTCAAAATCTTTAATTTTTTAAATCATACTTTAATCAATAAAACACAGTGCTGCATATTCAGAAAATATTTAAATTACTTTTTCGTATTTTTCCCTTGAAATATTAAGTACATATCTGTACTATGAACTTTAAATACCACACAAATGAAAAATTCGAGTTACAATGTCAAACGTAAATAATCAAAGTTGATTATTTCAAAATTTATTTATTTTTTTTTTTTTTTGAAAACAATAAATAATATTACATTATATTAATTAATTTCAATTCACTCGTGTCGGAAAATAGTTAACCTACTTAGTAGCTACTGCCGGATATGTGTGGTATTTGATTCCTTGGTTTCTTTGGATATCTGAGAAAATTTTATCATTATAAAACATTTAATTATTGTTTTAGCCAATTTGTAAATATAATTGAATCAGTTTCCGGATGAAACTGATGATCGTTTAGTGCTGGATAGATATATGTATATATATAAGATAAATTTAAATCGTTTAATTTAGTAAGTGCCAATTCTTTATCAGGGTATCTTGATTAGGTTTAGCTTTTTTTTTAACTTATTTATTTAAATCGTGAGAACGCTACCGGTTAATAATAAAACGTAATTTTAACGTACAATTTTTAGTAAAGTAATGGATCTGCCTTCCATCGAGCGAATGCTTTACATAATGTTACGCTATTACGGATTAAAATAATAGCATTTATGTATATACAATAAAGTGAGATTAAATTATATTATTAATTTGTGCTGATTACTTATTATTTGTTGTGTGTGCTAATACGATACACACATTTATATTAATTGATTTTAAGAGTTATAGTTATTTTATTTACCTCCATAAACAGTCAATCGTATTAAAAAGATTAAATTACATTTTCCACTACTTCTATAATTAATCACTGAGGTACAATGAAAAATAATTTTCTCAAACGAACATAACCATGATTGTTGTATACTGTTTTAAAGGTCTTGAAGAATACAATAATTTTTGTTTTCTCGAGGGGTTGTGGTAAATACACAGCTTGACCGCCATTACAAGACATTAAGGCTTGGAAATCGTATAGTTGGATCTTGTTATTAGGGACGCTAGAAAATCATAAACCTTTTGTTGGTATTAGGATGTGCTTCAAACGAATAAAAAACCACATAAAAAATTAAAAAGTTAAATTTTTCGCATTTTAATTACCAAAAAATGTTTATTTCACTCATAGCTGGTTCGTTTAACACATCGTTTATTTTAGTCGGATTGATTAAATGAATGAACGAGATAAAAAATCAATAACGTACGATCAATACATGTACAAATGCTATTTTATATGTCTTTCTTTTACTTTCCGTAGTATAAAACATTTGTAGCACTCACCCAGAATGATTATATTTCTTTTGTTGGTTTAGTTGCTCTAAAGTAAAAGTCAAAATAATAGTTCTGTTCATATTGTGTTGAAAGTAAAACGATGCATTTCAATGCTAAATTTGTTACCACCACCGTATGCAAATGAGAAAATAAAAATCCAGAGAGAGAATATAGCGTAGGGACCAGCATGTTTACTCTTCGTAAGAGTTGGACAATCTTATATTATTCATTCAAGGCCGAGAACCAGTTAAAATTTTCTATCTTGTATTTTGTTTTTAGCTTTTTTTCACAAAGCAACAAAATGGTTAAAAAATAAGAAAAATCTAATATTTTACCACAGTTAAAATATTTAACTTTTTACCCGAAACACACCCTAGATCTACATTTAAGGAAAATCTTTATGCATTTTACAATAATACGTGGGTGTAAGTGCGAGTTAATATTGTTACATTTTTGCCTTGTCAACCAAGGATCGAAACACTGGATTGCAAATAAAACAACCACTTAGCTTTATTAATTTAATCACTGATTAATGGTCTCTTATTTTTTACTGTTTTACTAGTGGCTAATTATAGACCCTGTTATGTTTTGTTAAATTTTATTTAATAAATCTTTATAAAATTTTGCCGAATTTTCGTTTTTTTTAAACTTTTTCAAGGCAAAAATTGGCCTAAAGTCTAAACTTCTCGTCACAACATAAGTTTCTGTTGAAAAAACAAAAAATATCAACTGGTTCAACAAAAAGTTTTATTGTGACGAGAGGTTTAGAGAAATTTTTGGCTTGAAAATGTTTTAAAAAAACGAAAATTCTTTATATTCTTTCTATTTTTTGATAAAATTTAATAAAACATAATTTGGTCTATAATTAGCCACTAATAAAAAAGCCTTATAACCGCAGACTACATTAATTACACAACACAACTATTCCACAATAATCCAACAAATCGCTAAAATTCACTTTTCACACTATTCGCACTATTTAGTAATAACCTGTATATCGCACTATTATCACTTTTTAAATAGCACTACTTAATCTTCGCTGAATCGCATTCCAATTACTAATAATCGTATAACAAATACCACTTAACGTTAACGCTATCACGATCCCAATGTGAATCATTCCAATTCGGCTTCATTCGTCTTTTTATATGCGCCTTTAAAGCTCCTCAAGAGCGCAACGATTTCTACTGAGCCAAATGCGGTCAACAAATAGATGTGATATTTATAAAATATTTCAATGGAAATAAGTTTGGTAAATTAATTCCCTTCTAAATAAATTTAATTTTTTAATTGAAAATATGATTATTATTAAACAAATTCACTAAGAAAAACATGAAATTATGTTTTTATTTTTGGTTGACCACCTCTGACCACTCTCTAATTTAATTTATATATTTATTTATTTGATTTACATACGAATTTATTTATTTTTTGGCGCACTCCATTTTGAGCATAAGCTCATTCACAACAGAGGGTGCCAAATTAGAAGGAAGTTCGATTAGACAACAGCCCATTTTTAGGTCAGCCAGCCTGGATTGTTCACTCGCATTGTAATTTGGATAATACTCCGTTGTTGGGCACCATGGCTTTGGGATATTTGATGCAGAATTTGATCCTTGTGATTGAAAAAAAAAAAAAAAAAGTTCTGCGAGAAAAGCGCACATCCAATCCTTAAACTTTGGTTTAAGTTTTTAATTGTTGGTGTGAATAATCATAATTTTTCTACTATTCATTATTATTTGGCAGTTTAATTTGTTGAGAGTGGAAATCAAGTTGAAAATCGTATTTAATAAATGAGAAATAGGTACTCATGTATTTTTGTTGTTCTTATTATATTCTTTTTCACATAAATAAAATTGAAATTTAGAAATTGTGTTGATTTCGAAAATATGTAACTAAAATTCAGTACGATTGGTACATACTCGTAGATCAAACTATTGTTATAGTAAATTTTCCAAATTTTTGAGATTGTATAATTATTACATTATCAGTTAATAACATAGGTTAGGTTAGGTGTAGGTGGTGGTCCATTAGGACCAGGCATAAACGCACAAATGGTTCGTAGTCAGTCTGTAGTTGGTAACATAAGTTTTAAGGAAGAAATGGTTTTTATGGAGAAGCACAATGACTTTTTTTGTAAGTTACTAATATTTCTCGCCCCCCTAACACCTAAAACTTGAAAGTCATGGTTTATTTAATTCATTTTGGAATAGCGGATCTTCAGGTAAGTGTTAAATTCAAAATATCTGTAAATAACAATAAAACCACGATTACCTCGATCCCGCTGGAAGTGACTTTTTTGCATCTTTCCCATGACTTTTTCCACTTAGTTTTGGGTCAGGAATGAGCTGGTGAATTTATTGCACTATATTCGGGACACCATCAAAACTAACAAATAAAGGCCAAAATTCTGCTTTTGAACATCAGAAAATTGGAAATTCGTCAATATTAGTATTTAAAGAAATCGAAATTGTTTCTTTAACATTATCGTAATACGATCTTAAACAGAGCTTAAGTCCCTGATCCCAGAATTCCCCATCTTCCATTTTAATGAAAGCCTGAAATGTGTAAAATGAACTTTCCATTACTGTTCTTAGGTCGTTTTAAAGTTCAGCTTCGAAATTTTTGTTTAAATATCTTATAACGGTTAAAGAGCTACTTGATTAATATTAAATTGGCGTATCGAAGATTTCAGAAGCTAGTTTAGTAGTACATATATATCATCGTCATTACTCACAATAAGGTATCAAAAAAAACGGTCATTGACTTCGGCACCGTTATTATCATTTTCATCATCGGTTAAATTTTCATTTGGGCTAAAACATCAATTTAAACCATTTGCATCAGTTAGGTCACTGTTTGATATTCATCATTATTAACACATCAGAAAAATATGAAATTTCTCACAATTTGGTATGATTAACGTTAGAGTCTTCATTGAATTGACTATTATTGACTAGATTTCTCAAATTATTAATTGCTTACTTTTTTACCATGCTTTTGACCGTGAAATTACTAGAGAATATTGTTGTTGTTGGTACTTACTGGCCATATTATTTTATATTTTTTTTTAAAGTTTGAATTGAATTTCGAAAATGAATGATTGTAAGCAGTCTGGTCTGGAGCTCGAGACATACCCAACTCTTTTTGCATTTTTTTTTACTGTTATACGTTAGCGCAGAAGCCAAATCAAAGCATTCTTCTAAATGTGTACCTGCATATTATGTTGTATTCATGCCAGTCTACAATACTGACATAAGAAGCGGGTCGAACCATGAGTTCTGCACTCCAACAGGGATCTTAGATGTGTTCGTCACCGATGGTAATCAGATAAAGAAAAATATCATTAACATTTCTCCTCTGTCCCAGGGGATCCCGGTTGTTATGGCATATTTCATTACGCAATATAATACTATTAAACATAGTGGTGGTAGTATTACAATATGGCATATGGCACCTACGCTGCAACATGTTTCGGAATGGCATATTTCGGCTCGGCATAAGGAACGGCAAATATGTATCAGTACGGCATATTGCACTATGGCCTATAGTTCACCAGCATAAGGTACACTACGGCATATTTTGTTTATTTTATTTTATTGAGTGAAGCAAAATTCTCTCATTTCCATCGCATTTGTCGAATTTCTTTATATGCCGTTTTGAAATTTTCCATTTTGTGTCTGCTATGGCATTCTTATTCGTTGTCGATTTGTCATTTTCGTCCGGGAAAGTGATAAAATATGTAGAAACAAAAATAATTGTTCTGGATAAAATTAACTTTTCCGGAAAACACTTTCCAGAAAAATAAACTTTTCATAATATCTATTTTTTAAAAATGTTTTTCCCATTTTGTTTATGCCCTACTGAAATAAGCCGTTTTGAAATATGTCGTAGTGTATAACATACGCTATCCCCTGTAAACAGAGATAAATCACTCAAATCCAGAGATGATTCAGATATCTGGAATTACCGGATCATTCTTTATAAACTATGTACTTAATTAACAACTTACGTTAACAACAGCTTTATGAAATATGTAATGAAACCACAACACATTTTTGATATTTAGTAAAATATATTGCAAAATCACTTTAAAATCAAATATACAATTCACGCCAAGTTTAACTGTACCCAAGTATAGGGATATGTACAAGTACAAAAATGGAAAATAATAATTAAATAAAACATATTGAACCTAAAATGACTGCAATAAATTCATACACAAATATTTTTGATAATTCGTGTAATTTTTGATTTACATAATTTGATATCTGTGTATGAACAATCACTCTAAAATCAAATATACATTTTCAACTTTACGCAAGTCTGTCAATGTTGACAGTATGTTATTTGTATCAAAATTTCAAACATCATCATTTACTGTTTAGTTCATGTTTAAGGTAAAATCTAATAATAAACCAGTTGAAATCCAATGTACACAACATAATATTATAAACTGAAAGTAAATTATCTTCAATCAATTGAAACCAAGTACATTAAAACAAATAAGCAAAGCCAAATTTAAGAAAGTATTGCTGGTAGCTGGTGCCATGAGTCAAAAGCCATCGAGGCATACAACGGACTTGAACTTAATCTTAAATTGGATGCATCTGAACCGCCTCACTCTTTGGAATGTGTAATGACCTAAATTAAAATCTGTAGGTACTTTGTTAGTTTGTATAGTGGATCAAGTAATTTCCCCTTCTGTTTCTTATCAGTCAATTCACACAGATTACAGATTTCCAGTAAATTTTCTAGAAGACCATTTAATGATTATTTGAGAATAATTTCTTTTTTCCTCAATACCAATTTGAAAAAGTACAAATAATCGACTTTTTATGTTGTTTTAGTAAATCTACCGTTATTTTACATATATTTATGAGATGATTAATGTTTCCAGGTCGTTTTACAGCTTAATTAACCCCTAATAGCCCTGTATTGTGAAGATGAACAAACAATTTTTTTGAAACAATTTTTTTGGACTTTTTACACATTTTGCATTAGTTACTTGTTAAACCTTAACGATCGAACGATTTTTTTGTAATACTCGCCCATAAGACGACAGAAAATTAGTTGTTTTAGGTGTTATTAGGTGTTTTGGAATATGATTAACTAGGATGGAACTTGGCTATTCCTTAACCGATTTTAGTTAAATTTGGTATGCCAGATGGAAATGGGATTCTAAAATGATTGTTGGTTAAAGTTATGGAATATGGCCAATTAGGATGGAACAACCAGGCAGTATATCCAATTTTGAGCGTGTAGCTACTGCTGTCATATATATTTTTTGTTTTTGTTTGTTTCTGTTATTTTCCTCATTTTTTGTTTTTGACATTTCCATAGTCGAAATGTTTTAAACGAAGTTACGTCATAAACTAAGTTAGGTACAAAGATTTGTATAAAATTTTAGAATCTCCATAAGTAGATGTTTTATTTGGACGTTCCATCCTAAAACTAATAAATTATAGAAAATAATTTATATAATTCACAAATCGTTTTATTATTATTATTAAGACTTGCCATTAAATAGTATATCAATTTGATATGCTCTGTTGTTAATGAATAAAGCTCAAACTGGGGTGGGCCAAGGATCTGTAAATTTTAAAGTACTTCTAACTAAATAAATAAAATGAAGGAATTTTTTTTTTTTAAATAAGTATAAACAAACCCTTTAAGTAACATAATTTTTATTTAAAATATAAAACTACATCCCTTGAAATATTACGACGCGTAATACGATACAGTAAATTATTAAATAAATTTCGGTTTAATAATTTACTTTGTACATTTATAATAATTTTGGAAGAAACTGATTCTTTTAAAAGGGAGATTTTATTATTGTTATTTTGAATAATAGACAGGCGAATTTCCTTTTCAGTTGTATTACAAATTAGTACAATATCACGATTTGGAATTTTAAGACCCCCTCGATTTTTATGAGAAATGAGAGAATTGGTTGAACTAGTTCTTTCGAGGTATAAAATGCACTCAGGGCAGTGAAGCGATTTTTTTACCCGAAACACTATAAAACCTGCTTTGTTCTCTACAAACTGAGATAAGCCAGAATAATCAAATAAATCTGCATTCTCAGAAAGAAAGGTAGCATCATTTTCCGTAAGATGTTTGTCATTGTCAATCAAATCTGTATTTTGTTGAAGCAAGAGATATCTATCAGTTGTTAAATTTATAGCAGTTAATGGGTTTAATATTATCAACTCCTCTAACGGTAAACAATTACCTAATCCTGGTCTGTAATTTGCGTATGAACCAGTAGTCTTTTATAAGCTGCAGTGAACTATCGTACAGTAGGATTGTTATTTGAACCTAGCCGGACCTAATACTAGCGAAGAAAAGCTCAAGGTGGTCTTGATTCAGTTTATAAAATGGAATAAGCTTAAGAATTTTGGTCCTTATATAAAAATTAAAAATAAAATTTATACTTTTTAAACACAAAATCATCCCAATAAAACCAGTTTCACGGGGAGACATAACAACCGGTTGGAAATTATTGAACGTCTTGATTTGTATGGAACCTAAATAGTTTACAGCAAAATTAACAAATGTTTCTATTTGTTCTATATTTGCTTCACAAAGTGGTTGTTTTAATCCTCTCTGAGCCATTCTTCTGGAATTCAAAATATCAAATACATCTTTAATTGTCCGAATAAATTTTACAGTGGGTAAACATCCCAGAAATTGTGGTAAACCTAGCTGATCCCTACAAAATAGAAGAGCATCTGCAACAGAATTGCTTAGAGCTTGTGTAGCAAGTCGTACGTCCATTTTCTGATTTTTAAAGTAAACATGGGCTAACCGCAACTTATTCCCCAAATGCAGCTGTTAAGATTCCTGTAATTTTAAAAAATCTTCTAAATAATGCCAAGAAACCTCTTTGCCGTTTCCGTCCATTAAAATGCCTTTCTCCGCGAATGTATTTCGAATCCATTTTGGCATATGACAAGGATCGCGTAATATAACTAATTGGTTGTTGACAGATTCTACTTTAAATGTGAATTTTGGATCTAATCTATCTAATTCTTTGTATTTAGCCGCATTTGCTTTATACCCTAAAAGATTTCCTATAGACATATTAACTGGACAACCATCAAAAGTAACACCGATTATTTTAACCCCCGTAGCAAAAACGTTGTGAATACATAAACGCAATAAATTATTTTTTTGTTCACTATTTAAAGAAGCAATTGGGAAATACCCTAATGGTAATTTCTATCTTTTGTTAATTCCGACCGGCATAAATACTAGAATCTGAGTAGCTAACTCTTCACGTTCTTGCCCATCCCCTAAATCTACACACCCCACCGGAACGTTTTCCGTCCCATTCTAATTGACTTCGAATATAAATTTCATCAAATACAATATTACAAAAAGAATTTTGATTATTTAACCGCTCGTTATTAACAAGAGGTCGTAACGTGTGAAAAGATTCCTCGGTAAATCCAGGTTTTCCGTTCACACATGTACACCACTTTCCTATTGTTTTCGGATGAGGCAATAAATAATTAAATGTTTTACGAATGTAATCGTAACCCTTCCGCGAATGAAAGTTTAAATTCATTGCAAATGTCCTTATTTCAATGGGATATTTTTTTTCTAATGAAATACCTTTAGACCTACGAAGCTGCCTTTTCAGAAGTTCTTTTACAGGCTCCGACATGGACAACAATTCAATCAGATGTTGTTCTTGCAGCAGATTCTGACTTCGTAGATTTTTTAACGTGTTTTCTAATTGTAATATTTTTTGGTTTCTTCGACGAATTATTTCCTTTGAACGCCTCTCTTTCTGCTTCATTTCGTTGTATGATGATCTCAACATTCTTAGCTTCATTTTGCTGCGGTAATTTTTTTTAGGTTCTACACCTAAAAAGTCTCCTGACGTTGACGTAATTAAGGAGGTTTTAATCGTTATTTTTTTATTAGGCTAGAAATCATTATGCAAACTGAGCAAATTAACTATAAAGAATAAAAATGTATTATTCAAGTACCTTTAACACTTTAAAACGCTTATATCCGCCCGCATATGTTAGGTCCATGTCTTCTAAAACGGTTGATGACTCTCCGGAACTCATAATATGTGAGATAATATGTGGGATGATTGCTGTTTTGCTATAGGCATATTCTTCAAGCTAGCCGGTTTCGGGAATTATCGTAGTGGCTGAGTCCAATGAAGAACTGAGACAAGGTTCATCGTCTACCGCTACATGTGGCAAACCCATATTTACATTCAATTCTTCTAATGGATCGCGACTTACTGCAGCCGAGGATGATGATGCAAAAATAGTTGTTACCGCATTTGCAGTTAAATTTTTGCACTTACCACGAATGTAAATATATTTATTTTCAAAATGCTCGGAGCAAATCCGCTCCCAATTCTTGACAATATTTTTCTTTAAAATTTGCATTTCAAATCTGTAACGGAAAGCATTATTTTTCTCAGATGTTCATAATAATATTTTGAAACTCTTCAGATAAAATATTTTCCCTCGGCACTGGTTTTTTTTTTTTAAATAAATTGACGGAAGTATGTAAACAGATTGGAAAATTCTTTCTGTAGATCATTTTGAATTAAAAATTACATTGATCGTAACAAAAAAGTAACTTTGGCATTGTATTTATAATTTTTTATAACACAACACAAAAAAAATTAATATTTAAACAATTTCCCGAGTGATTTCAAGTTTTAATAAAAAATTTTTTTTTATATACATACTTACTGAAAATAACTTGTGATGCAGACTATTATCTTCTATGTTAGCACTTTCACGATAAACATTGTCACAATTATTGACACAACAATATAATTTTTTAGACATTTGATTATTTTTATTGATAATTTTTAAAAACACATTTACGTTATTATTGTAAACACAAAATTGAAATGAAACAAAACCAAACAATATTTTTTTTTTGATGTATTAGCGAACGTATTTGATTTTCTCATTACTTTGCGTTTTTTTATTTGGGCTCTGTCTATATATCTTTACGGTCGTAGGGATGGAACTTCCAAAAATCACTTGTTCCTTTAATTGTTTTGTAAAAGTTTGATCAATCTGTCCGGATAAACGGTTGGATGGATCAATTTGAAAATAATACAGGGCGTGCGCTAAGCTGTAAAACGACCTGGAAATATTAGTCTTATCATCAATATGTGTAACGAAAATTGGTAGATTTACTAAAACAACATAAAAAGTTGTTTTTTGTACTTTTTTCAAATTAGTATTGAGGTGAATAAAAAACTTCTCTTGAAATAATCATTAAAAAGTCGTGTAAGAAATTTACTGAACTTTTCAATACTGCTCTAAAATTTACTGTGTCATTATTGGTTGCAGAGATATTTATAATCAAAGACCAAAGGATCTTTTTTCATTCAAAGTAAGACATCTCAGCAAAAAGTTGACATGGAGAGACCAAAAAGAAATTAAATTGAAGCTTAATTAACAAACTAACTGACCTATGCATTGATTTAAAAAAATGTGAACATTTTTTTCTCGCGCTATTTCTTATGATTGCGTCATAACGATATCTCACAAAAATTGTTGCTCAAAAATCTCAAAACTAGAGATTTGAAGCTTTATAATACTTTTCTTTTGATCTCTGTACTACCGTTTTTCACAAAGATACACCTCTTCAAAAAACACTAAAAAAACCTAAAAAAATTGTTGTTCCTTTAATTTTTTGGAGTAGTGTATATGAGACCGTTAACAGGAACCACTTGTATATGACCGCTCTCGATTACTTGCTCCAAATAGCTTATAATAAAACGTAGCAATATTGTGCTAAAATTCATGAAAATACATCTTAGGTCGCATAAGCCACAGTTTTCAAATAATTAAAAAAAAAAATATTTTCCAGTAATAAATACATATTTTTAATTATTAGAAAATGTTTAAATTGATGCTTTAATTTAATTAACTAGATTAGCTAATTGCATTAGATATAGAAATGGAAAACTAAATTCGTTTTTGAAATATTTTATTTTTATTTCATGTTTGAATTATTAGAATTCTCTTCGGTTAAATCTCAATATTATGTATTGGGGTTTTTATTTTTATTAATTTAAAACCAGACATTATATTTTATTTACACAAAATTGAAAACTCATCAAAACGTAGGAAAGTAACTATTCCCATTGTCACAATGAAAACCCCATTAAAGCAATTAGAACAAGCTGCTGCTGATAATTTACTGTTTAGTCCACAAATACTGTTTCAAATTAGATGTTAATATTATCGCAACTATAATCATTTACGGCATTTATTTTGCATTTTTGTCCAAGGCCAGTAACTCTAATTTTTGGGGTAAATTAAAAAGACACATTTTATGGAACTCGTAAAAGCCAAGCATTTTGCAAATATTTTTGGATCTGATCCAGATGAAAAATAGCAATATGATTATCTAATAAAGCATTAATATAAATATCGTTTCGTTTAATATCATTTTACTCATTTATAAAGCCTGGTTTTATTTTTTGTAAAAACATTAACAAAATACATAAACTACAATACTCAATTGAGTTATCTACGCAGAACAATCTATTTATTTTGTTGTTTACTTATAAAATTAGGTTAATTTACGAATTTCACTAAAACAGTTTCTTTTTTTTCTATTTAATTTCTGGGACTTGAAAAGTTCAAATCAAAAATAGGAAACTGATTTTTTTTTTTGCTTAATATGTCTAGCAGATATTGTCTAATTAATTATAATAATATAATTTGGAAATTTTATTGCCTAGCTTCAATACATAATATAAACTGGTTCATGTAAAAAATATTATTTACTTATATCCCAAGTATAACAAAACCTAACTCAAATAGAGCAATAAGTTTTTCCTAAGTTTTGTGATGAAAAAATTCGAAGTTAACTTCATGCTGTCATATATACAAAATATACAAGTAGAGTAGTGTGTATATCGTATATGTACATACCCAAAACCACCAAAAATGTTTATACATTTTATGTTATATGTATAGACGTTTTTTTGGTTTTGACATAATGTAGAAAATCTACTTTTCAAAATTGTTGTGCGCATTTGGTTGTTTGGTTGTTTAGTTTAATAATATTTTGTTTTTTTTTTGTGTTTCGATTTTTTTTTTATAAATATTTATATTTTAATTTAATATATAAATGGACGCTCGACGCCTAATTGTGATTTTGGGTAAGTTTTGTGAGTGATTTTTTAATAAACCATATTAATATTTTATTTTGTGAATGTGTCATTTTCCTTTATAGCCTGATGAGATTGATTGAATAAATTTGTCATAGCCTTTATCGGATGGAAACTGAATTAAAAACTATTAATAATTTCACTTCTTTCACTTCATTAATATTTATATTATAATTTAAAAATTAGATTTAAAAGATAAAAGCCGCTTATATAAATATGTAATTTTATTAATGTTAAATATATATAACAAATAAGTTTTATTAATAAATTTCAGTAGCTATTGAATTTTTAATTTTGTTTCATTTTAAACGGTTTATTAACCTGCCAAATTTTACTGACGTTGACATCCATACATACACAAAAATGTTCCCGCCCATTTTTTTTTTTATTTACACACACACATTCATACATTTTTATAATATTGAGTTTAGTCCAGTTAAGACTTTTCGCGACAAGTTTCATACGACTTTTTAGAATAAGTCCTAACTCAAACCTGGAAAAAGTCTTAACTCAGTTAAGACTTATTCTAGGTTTTTTGACAAAAAAGTCTTAAGTAAAAAATACTTGGGTACCTGCCACAAGAGTCGAATTGACAAGAAAATACACGAAAAAAATTAGACCAAAATTTGGTTAATTTTTGCTGTTGCTTTGACCAGCCGTTAACAAGAAAAATACCTAACTCATTTTGGTTAAAAGCAATACACTTTTTATAATTGTAACAAAAAAGACAACCTTAATACCCAATAATCGTATTAAAACAAGCTACTTTTAAAACGTTTTGAGAAAAAAATATTTAGACCTTTTCTGTCATTTATGACATATCATAAATGATAATATTTTGTTGATTTATTATAAAGGTGCACCGTGAACATAATCTAATTATAAAAATTATAAATAAGTACAATAAACAAAATCGTTCAACGTCAAGTTTTCCATGAAAATTTATTTACATTTTCATTTTATTTACGAAACGTAAAATTTTCCAAGAACATTTAAATTATGTTAATACATAACATTATTCCAAAATAATGCGATAAACACTTTGATTAAATATTCGTTAAACAATTGGAATTCAATTTGACTGATTGTAGATATTAGCTTTACAATTTGAGAATTAGAATGCATATAATTAGCAAAATCGGGGCGGGATTGACATTTTTTATATAACCAAATAAAATCCAACGGAAATTCAGCACGTAGTATTCTAGAAGTATGTAGTTATTTTGCTAACTTTTCAAAATTTTTGCCTTGTGGATTACTTATATTTGGAAAAGGAACATTTGTTTTTCTGTAAAACATTCCCTATTTTCCAAGAAATTCAACACTTTCTTCAGTTGCTTATCTGCAATGTTAATTTCAATTGCTATATTAAATTGTAGTTACATATTTTAGTTTTGTTTTTGTAGTACATTATTTTTTGGGAAATTGCGGGCATTGGTCAACCCAGTGCGAATTGGTTACGAACAAGCAAGAGAAGTATTAAATTAGTTCAAGAACATTACCAATGAGTACATATTTAAAATTGAATCAATATTCTTATGAAACTTCATTATTTGTAATTCAGACATTTAATAGCTTGAAAACAAATTACAATTGAAATTTTTTGTTATATGCGGTACTATTTGCGCGCCATATTGATCCAGCAGTTTACATCACTTTATGGAATAAGCATTGCTTCCAAATCTATTTAAATATTATTTCCATCGAAAACGAAGTTTAGATGCAGCCATTGTATCGAAATAAATTTAATTGCTATTCCGAAAAAGAGATTTCGATGCAAGTTTTGAAAACAAAATTGCGACCCTAAGAGTATCTAATACAATGGTGACCAGAGTAGTTTTTAGTTACGGTGCAATAGCATCACATTAAGTTACTTTTAATGTATCGTAAATTGTTTAATTGAAAATAAAAATGTTGACATCATTTAAAAAAAATGTGTTTCTTTCTAATTAGATACACATATGTATTTAAAAGATCAAAAACTATTACAGCACCCTGATTATCTAAAAAACAAGATAACCTATAAACGTAAAAACTTCTAAAAAAGCAAAACTTTTATCAGTTTGCAATTTTTCAGTATTATTTTAGTAGTGGTCAAATCGAAAAATTGAAAACTCATAAAAGTAAAACGTCCTGCATACGATCCAATTTGGTCGGTTCAACCAAATTGGAGTTCCCTACACCCGATCCAATTGGTTGGTGTTTGTTGAGTACAGACGATCCAGTTTAGTCGGTCCGATTTTAGCGTTTATTTTAAAAATAAAACATTACGTCAACAAATACCAACATTTTTTATTATATTTTTTGTTCTAGCTCCACTATCTATGAAATTTCACTGTAGGCTAAAATATTATCAACCTACATAAGATCCAATTTAGTTGGCTGGAAATTGGCATCCAACACATCCGACTGATTTTTATCAACCAATATGCATACTCACGTAGCAGTTTCCAACCAAATTGGATCGTGTGTAGGGCCTTTAAGCCTTGCCTGTTACATGTTTTCACATTTACACCATATTTTAGTTTTTAGAGAATCGAGGTGCAGGTCGATCTTAAACTACTAGAAAATCATCAAGGTATGCTTAGTTTATGTTTACTTTTTGCACCTTTTCTTTCTTTAATATTACGAACATAACGATTAAAGAACATGCAAAACGCAATGGCTTCTTCTTCTAGGTATAATACGGTCTCCAACAGAATCGCTGAAATAATCGAATTCATTAGATGAAGCACCAAACCGCACCAAAATATTTACTCGTCGAAACTCGTCAAACTAAATTTTCAGATCAGATTTTCCTTCCTATTTTTGAAGACCAGTGAACATTTCATTTCACTTCAACAGCGTACTAGGCTTAACGTGTTATTTTTCGGTTCTAAGTACAGTATCGTCAGAGGTCATACCATTTTATAAAGGTATTAGTTCAGCCTAAATTAGTACCTAATTTAATTTTAAAAAGTACCGTTATCTTAGATGTTATAGTCAGATAGATCTAAGCTTTTGTTTTGACCGATATAGATGGTACTGCCGCGAAAATTTTAATATTCTCAAAATAGCATTTAACAGTTCAAATAATAGCCTTTCAGAAAAGTGTAAAATTGAATTTATTCTTATCCTAGTTTACCCAGCAGAGAGCTTCAAAAAAATAATGGAGGTGTGGACAAAGAGAATGGCCACCTCCGGTTAGCTGATTCGGAGTAAAATGGGATCTCTCACTCTCGGTTCACTGGGATCTCTCAATTTATCAAAAAAGCTTAAATCTAAAGTTTCAGTTCGATTGGTTAAACCATGTGGGCTGTAGAGAGGGCACAGACTGACAGACAGACACCATTTCGAAACCCACTTTTTCGGATTCAGGGGATCTCAAAACAGATAAATCTCTAAAAATCTCAAGATCCAAAATTTTCATGATTACTATACTTTATTTTACTAGAGTAAAAGAAATAGATAGACTACAAATAAATTGTTTGGTTTACAGTTTGGCCAACAGAGGAATGCAAAATTTGAAATAACGTATTTTTATAACTAAAAGCACACCTAATATGGACAAAAAAATAGGGAATTCTCATTTTTTTCCAGTACTAGGGTTTTATAAAGGCAAATAAGGAAGAACCACTTTATGCGTTTTAATTTATATTTCACTAGAAAATCCTTAAATAACAAAATTAACCGTTATAATAATACAAAATCTTATATTACCGCTTTTTATTTTAAATGCAAATTTACAGTTATGTATTATTATTTTGCTACATGCTATTCCGAGATATTATTCATTCGTTATTCAATCGTAGAACAGAACAAGTCGATTTTTTATTAAGTTTTAGTTATGAAAAAAATACCAACGGGACTAAAGATTTTATCAAATCAAAGGGGCATTCTTAAAGAAAAATTGCTAATCGGTGTAATGTTATACCTCTCTGATTGTCCAATTAGCTGGCTAAAGAAATGGTTTCGGGTAATGCAGGATGGCGAAAATTATTGTTCAAGTGAGTCTGATGGAACGCCATTTAAATGAAAAAGCCACTACCAAAAGTATTAAAACACCGTTAGAGGCAGCTAAAACCATAAACAAAACTGCAAGCGAATAGACAGCCCAATGGGTACTTAAAAGAATTGGATTTGTCAGCAGGGTCAGACCAAGCGAAAGCCAGAGAAACAGTGACACAGTGGTTGAACTTTGCTCTTTTAGTAAAAATATCTAAAATAATGAGCAAGAAAATGTAATTAGCCATTTTAAAAGAAAATTTGCCAAATTTTATTGATGAATATGCCGACCTCATCGATGAAATAGTTTTTCAAGACGGGATGCAATAATGGTTGAATGCACAAAAATTTACAAAGCTAAAATGGCCATCACGAAGCCTGGATTTAAATTCGATAGAGAAATTGCGAGCAATTTTCAAAAGACGCTTTCGAGATTAAGAATAACCCTCAAAATCCAACATTGAGTATTTGGTAGAAATTATGCCAAGAAGGGTAGCAGGCGTAATTGCGAATAAAGGATTATGGAAAAAATACTAATTAACTGTTGTATTATACATTAGTTGTATTATTATTACGCAAAATTGGAAGAATGTGCACTATTGAATTTTTTGTCATTCTAGTTTCAATTTTAATGAATTACTAATATTGTGTTATTTTAAAATATATTTTAAATATTAAAACGCATAAAGTAATTCTTCTTCTAAAATAAAAATTACCTATTTATTCATCCATTCGTGCTCGCCACTGTATATATATATATATATATATATATATATCTATATATATATATATACATATATATCTATATGTATATATATATATATATATATATATATATATATATATATATATTTATTATTTTTATTTATATATGGGTCATTCTCTGTCAACTAGACACCCCCTCCGCCCAAAATTTTTCGTAGGAAAGTTTAAAAAAAAAACCAAAATGAGAATCTTAGGAAACTTATTTTAGGATCGTCTGGCCTGGCCTTTTACAAAAATTCAGATCAATATGGCGGTTTCAAGTAGTAGACATAACCCAGAGCTAGCAGTTTTATTTAGCTTAAAAGCGCTCAGGGTGTCACAAAAGTTTCGAATGAATTTTTCGATGTATTTTTTATCGCTGAACAGGAATATGACCTACATTTTTTGGCTAAAATCTCCGCAGTTTATTTCTAACCTCCAAAAACTTCTCAAAATAGAACTTTTACGTAGTTTGCGATCGTTGAAGGCTTCGCAAAAGTCTGGAATGAGGCTATTCGCATGTTTTTTCATCGTTAAACTCCAATTAAAGTGTACATAGAGTAAAATAATCCAAATTAATCAATATCAATGATTAGATTTCATCTTAATGTATTTCTATTGGGCAAGTGTGAATGTAGAACACTTTATGTATGCATCTTATATCGCTTAAACTGTGACCTACTTTTAGTATTATCCAGAAATAGCGACGTGGACTTAGTATGCTTAATCATATTTTTATCACTATAGATCACAAGATGAATGTCATTTAATTTAACTTTGTTTTACTGAAGAAATAATTTTGAAGCAACTTGATTGATTGATTTCAAATGTACGATCAAGCATTACGCAAGTCTCCCGTATTATAAATGCGAATACCACACCACTACCCAAGTTAACAACACGACACCATTCTTCATGAAGTCAAACCCCGTAAAGAAAGACGGCCACATCGATACCCACATAAGTCTAATAGTGTGATATCCGCCCCTGGCCAGGCAGCCATCGTACACCCTTTTTACATATAACAAGACCGAAAGGATTGGATAAGAGATTATTAGTAGGGACAGACTCGACCCGGTTACAGACACCAAGCGATCGATAGTTAGTGTTTTTTATGACAACACAATTTCCTGGTGCCGCAAGTTCTTTTTTCTGAAAACTTGATAGCAAACCTGATAACAACTATTATTATTCCCTCCACCATTTTATCCATCGGCGGTTGTGAGGGGGGCGAGATTTCGTTCCATCATTGTGTTCCCATGCGGTCAATTTGTACTAAATGCTAACAGGGTTCAAATATCAAAAGAATTTAATACATCACGACATTTAGCGAAGAAATTTAAGGAACTTAAAGCTGAGAAAGGCATTCTAGCTGATACTACCGCTAAGGTAGGTAAAACATTATTATTGATCACTATTGATAAAGTTGAAGAATTTTTTAACAGCGATTCCAACAGCAGAATTATGCCTGGACAAAAGGATAACATTTCTGTAGAAATATAAAAAATGAAAGTGCAAAAACGGATGTTGCTCCTGAATCTGAAGGCATTACATTTCTCATTCAAAAAATTTCACCCTGATATTAAATTAGGTTTTAGTACTTTTGCTAAATTACGTCCTAAACACTGTGTTCTTGCTTGAGCTAGTGGAACCCATAGTGTGTGCGTACGCACTATTCACCAAAATTGCAAGCTCATGTTAGATGCAATAAATATCAAACAACTAACCCAAAACTTAAATAATCCGTTATTTGGATACACAGAATGTTTGGAACAAGCCAGGTGCAGCGATCCAAGCCCAAAGTGTTACCTTGATGAATGCGATGATTGTCCCGGCTTTGACGCGCTCGGTTCTGTGTTTTGGAAGGGAAAATTACTCTCAAGTAGAGTACAGACAGCTCTTGGACGGCAACTGACAGATATAAATTAGAAACATTAAAACGGAATAATATCGATTTTGTCGATAGATTAAGTAATAAATTGAAAATCCTAAAACCACACTCATTCTTCGCTAAGCAACAAACGACTTTTATCGCTGATAAGAAAAATAATCTGATTGAAGGAGAAATTAAGGTGAAGTTTGAATTTTCAGAGAACTACGCGTTCACAGCCCAAGACGCAGCTCAAGCATTACACTTTAATAATGATCAATGCACTGTATTTCCTGCCATTTGTTATTACAAGACATGACATTCCTGCCATTTATTTTCTAAGAGCTCATATCACGATACTGCTGCGATTTATACAAAACCTACATTCGAAACCTGATTATTTCAAAAATTCAAAAAATGTCGAACTAACAAAAATTATTTATGTGACCGATGATCGAAGATTTTGGTTTAGAAGCAGAATGGCACTTCTCTGCTACTGCTCATGGAAAAAGTTGTTACGATGGGATTGGTGCAGTTTTCAAGAGAGAAGCAAATTAAGCTAATCTTACAGCAAAACCAAAAGATGCTTTGTTAACACATAATGCTCTTTTCAAGTGGGCACAAAAACATTTCAAGTTATTCAATTGTTTTTTTATTTTAGTAAAACAGAACACGACAAGATGAAAAGGAAACTCAATAAAAGATTTGATTCAGCGAAACCTGTACCAGAAATTAAGAAGAAAATATCCTCAAATGCTGCTGAAGACTTTAAAATTAATGTTTAAGAAGTGTGGGGCTCGGTGACTCACTTAAATCAAGCACCCCGAAAAATGAGAGGCAAGGAGACTCATACGAATTAAGCACCCCGAAAAGTGAGAGGCAAGGGAAATCACTTAAATCAAGCACCCCGAAAAGTGAGAGGCATCATGAAGACTCACATAAATTTAGCACTCTGAAAAGTGAGAGGCAAGGGGACTCATTTAAATCAATCACCCCCGAAAAGTGAGGGGCAAGGGGACTCACTTAAATCAAGCACCCCGTAAAGTGAGAGGCAAGGAGTCTGACTGTAAACAAGCACTCCAAAAGAAACAAAATCCTACTACGTCCACGTCGTAATTTCTGTGTAACGCTAAAAGTAGGTCACAGTTTAAGCGATATAAGATGCATGCATAAAGTGTTCTATATTGACACTTGCCAAATAGAAATACATTAAGATGAGATCTAATCATTGATATTGATTAATTTGGATTATTTTACCCTATGTAAACTTTAATTGGAGTTTAACGATGAAAAAAACATGCAAATAGGCTTATTCCAGATTTTTGCGAAGCCTTCAACGATCACAAACTACGTAAAAGTTCTTTTTGAGAAGTTTTTGGAGGTTAGAAATAAACTGCGGAGATTTTAACCAAAAGTGAGGTTATATTTCTGTTCAGCAGACTTTTGCGACACCATGAGCGCTTTTCAACTAAATAAAACTGCTAGCTCAGCGTGATGTCCACTACTTGAAACCGCCATATTGATCCGTCATTTTGAATTTTTCTAAAAGGCCAGACGATAGTAAGAAGTACGTTTTCTAAGCATCATTTTGGTTTTTTTTAAAACTTTCCTACGACCAATACAATTTTGGGCGGGGGGAAGGGCGTCCAGTTGACAGAGAATGACCCATATACATATATATATATATATATATATATATATATATATATATATATATATATATATATATTATATTTATATATATATATATATATATATATATATATATATATATATATATATATATATATATATATATATATATATATATATATATATATATATATATATATATATATATATATATATATATATATATATATATATATATATATATATATATATACATATATATATATAAGTGAATTAATGTATCCGGTATACAACAATAGATAGACACAAGAAAGCTTTTTTAAATGCAACAATTATGGCCGGCAGATACATCTATTTGGTCACCTTGCTAGACGTAAAGACTTGGAAGGTCCTGGTCTAAACAACTTGTTTGAAGCTCTTGTAAAAATGTATAATGCTAACCAAGCCGCATGTCAGTAAAAGATCTAACAGAATGCAATCGTTTTACTGTTGGTGATTTAGTTCCTGCAATTCTAGTTTTTAAATTTTAAATATTGTTATGGAGCTGGCAACAATTTTTAAGTTTGCTCATATCCAAATCTACAGATATTTATGATGAGCGCCGTTATATTGCTCTCTTTAGAACCACACGTAAATCAAGAAAATACTTGCCATTACCAAATAATTTTATTTCTTTCACAGATGTTTCAAAGTGAATCATCTTGATTCTCAATTCTCCGAGGAATTTGTTGGCACATATATAATTTATCGCAATTATATTTACTTATATTTTGATAGAAACCTGATAATCTCAAAGTACTTGAAATATTCAATTTCTCGGGTTTGCTTTCAAAATTCCAACGGCATGTGATTTATGTACAGCTGCCCATGAAACAGTGTATCGAACTTTCACATTGTATTTTTTTATTGTATAATAATATAAACATCCTAGAGTTGTTAAAGTTTGGTCACTTTTAAAGGTTATTCAGATTTGCAGGAGATACACTTGGAAAGACCTAAGAAAACAATTTAACACTATTCACCACGCTTATGAATATTCAATAAGGTTAAGAAGCAATCTTTTATTTCACGCGTGGTCATGCAGTCTACCATTGTAAAGGTCTTGAAGAATGCAACAGATAAATTGCGAGTCAATATCAACGTTATGAGGATAGTGACAGATAAAGTGTTTACTATTTGTACATGTTGTAGAAACTTGGAAGAGTGCCATTGGAGAGGAACAAGGTAATTCTGAACTTTATCCACCACGGCTATACAAATTTACCACGGTGGAATGAAAAGAAAAAAAAATTTGGTAGCGGTTTCCGCCTTCCAGATTTCCGTACAATCTTTATTAAACTTCCTACTTCCCTCGAAGTCTTCAAAGGTCCATCCGAGTCCATTCAGTGGTTAAAAATTTTGTTTTTTATCTGATGGTTTGACACACGCTCTTATATTAACAGCAACGAAGCTGAAATATTAAATCAGGAGTATTTAATATATGTATTTTAATATTTATCACACATTGAAATGTATTGATTGAAATTAATGCTAATTTTTACAGCTCGTTTATTTTATTTATTTACAATAATTGTAAATCAGAAATATCTACAATTTAGAAACTAAACAAAACAAAAATATGATGTATCTATTATTTATATTTTTGTACTTGAGACACGCCATTGTTAAGTACAATAAATAACAAAATTTTACTATTTATGTCGCGTGAATGCGTATATAAAACAACTGTTTCCGCATGTTTACAAACAATAAACATATTTTATATTTTTGTGCCGGATCATTTTGGATTTTAACGTGTTTCAATCAAATTACCTATTATTGTTAATGTTTTAATTTTTTTTTATTTTCGAATATACAACAAGTGAAACAGATTTAGGGAATATGCAATTAAATGTTAGATAGTGACTGGAATGAAACCAACCACAAAAACAAATTGTTGATGTGTAAACATATGTATTTAACTGCGCTATACCATGAACAAAAATTATGAGGGTAAATTGATAAAGACAATGGAAATGTGTACGGAGTAATGACGTCGTCCATATTAAAAAAATAATTTTAAAAATACCGAATGGTTCTGATATGTATAGAGTATAGTGAATATTTTTTTATACATACTTGTTTCTTTCGTTTGTAAATAGTAATGATTTGATGAACCAAGCGCGCTAATCATATTGATTCAAAATTACATAAAATTAATTAAAAAGGACCAAAAAAATGTTATTCTCTTGTTTATAATATTATGTTTTTTTTTATTGTAAATGATGCATATGCTTTGCAGTTCTAAAACATTCATAGCCATAACCTTAAGGTTAAAAAATTGTCGGGTTTGTGAGTTATGGTATTTCAAAAGTTCTAGATGACCGGGAATTAATTTGAATTAAATTAATTCGATTTTAGTGTGTACATACAGCCTTGCTACTAAGTATGGAACACCATACACTTGTTCATTTTCTGGGGATACAAAGAAGAATTGAAACAGAACAATTATTTGAACTTGTTTTATTTATTGCTAACTTTCATTTTTAAATATTTCTTTACCCCTCCCTTTAGTTTAATAACAGTTGACAAACTTTAGCGGCATATTTTACATTTTTTTTTTTTGTAAAAGTCCGGAATTATTATATTTCCTTCTAGTTTTATTTTCAAAATAATGATTTAGATTTTGATTTGTGAAGAGCAATCTTTTTTTAAGCATTGCTCACAAATGCTCAATAGAATTTAGAATCCGTGACACCGCAGGCTGTTGGACGCAGGACGTTGTCCTATTGGAATAAAAATATTGGCTGAATATTTGCAGGGAATACATTTTCTTTGAATGGTATAGAAACTTGAACAGCATCTGGGTATTTTTAGAAGAATTCATTCTTTCCACAAAGACAAACATTTTTCCGATGCCCATAGTTGAAATGCAAGCATCATGACCCTCATACCATATGCCATAGTGTACCATATGCCGTATTAAAATATGCTATACTGAAAATGTCGTAGTAACCTTTTGCCTTAGCGTATCATATGGAAATATACCCTAATGAAACATGCCGTAGTGTATCTTATGATTTAGTGTTACATTCCGTAATGAAATATTTCATATTGAAACAAACCGTAATGACCTCTTGAATATTTATTCTTAGTTTATTTCAGAGACGAACTTTTTGTAGAAGAAGCTGATTAAGACATTTAAAGATTTATACTTTATACTAAAATGAAAACATTAAATGAATCAATTCATTATTAAATTATGAAAAAAACCGTTGTTACATAAACCAGCCATAGTAACCCATCCAAAATTACTTTAATTACCTAAATAAAAATATAAATCAACATACATGCACAAAAGTATAAGACGTTATATTTTAAATTAATGAATCTTTTTTTATTGACCTTAATTATTTTGCTATTTTACACTACGACGCATTTTTCAATTATATTTCGTTTTAGTGGTTATTTTAAACTGATTGCAAAGAAACGATTCCGGGTAAAACTTTGGATTTCCAGACGGAACTTTTCATTCAGATTTGGCTCCGCAAACCACTCATTTTCTGCTTTAGCTCTTTTCCGTTCAAACCACTTTACACAACGTTTAATTTATTAAGGCGCCATACTCCAATTTTTATTGGGGTCTTTATAGTCTTTATTAAATAATCGTATTAACCAAAATTTCGTTGCTTTCATTGTTGAATAACATTTCTTTTTAATTGGTCATACCAAACATGTTTTTCCGATATCAAGCCGAGCGGCTTTCAAAATAAAGATTATAATATTTAGCTCAGAAAAATATTGTAATACATGCATTACACTATCATATAAATATAATGACATATTTATACAACGCAGAAATGTTATAGTTTAATATGGCCCTATTACATACATGAAAATGTAATTTTGCCATTTTCGCAATATTCCCTTAAAAAACATCTAAAAATTGTCAGAGAAAAATAAAAATGGTACAGTTCTGAAACTTGGCATAATTGTTGCTGAACCCTCAACAAGAACACAAACAAATGTTTAGTGCCCTATCGTTGTCCGTCCCGGATTAGAGAGGGTTTCGACTGTGATATATTAAAGGAAGTGAGAGAGCGCCAGATTTTAAGTAAAAAATGCTACTACGGTTTTTCTAATTTCGTTATCGTTACGCCGTTATAACCATACAAAGTGGTAAAATTGTATTATATTATTTTACCAATATCCGAAAAATTAGAAACCACCCGAAATGACTTCTACTGGCATCATTCGATTAAGAAATAATTTATCTTTCAAATACACGTTCAGTTGATTCTAAATTTTACCAAAAACATTGAATTATTGAAGTCAAATTCGAATTCACACTTATTTAAATCGGAAACCTGAACATTTAAGTGCTGATTTTTTTTTTTCACTAAGCCTATAGCTCAGAATTTTGGCTACAAAACAGAAAAGGATCGTACTTTCATAGCTTTTGTATATTCCGAAACCTTTAAATTTTCCTTATAAATAGCGAAATCTTTCTTGGTGATGCTTGCTCCCTGCAAGACACAGATTAAATATTTTTTTTTTATGGCGTTTTACTTGAATATTTTATAGCGAATTGATATCAAAAATTGTAAATTGGTATGAGAATACAAACAATTAGATCTATCTGACTCCACGCACGCCACTTTCTCATAAAACCTCATATAATTAAAGACCCCCATCCACAAGCCGCTAAATCACATATTCACAATTAATTTCATATTATTTAGATTGGACAGTGTTCAATACCGCATTCGCCAATTTTCAGCTTCGACCTTTAAGAATTAGGTCCGGTGATTTCCATATTATACATCCCCGGTACCGTTGGAAATTATTAAGATTTATGAGAGAGTAAAGTACATTCAAAATTTCTTTTCTGTAGATTTGTGTTGTGAACAACGGTGTCGTTTGTTCAGACGAGAACATTATGTGAATTACGTATGAATTGATTGATTGATTGAAGTATGCTACCAAGCTTTTAGCTAGTCTTCCGGGGACACGAGTCAACAACTCAGTGTAACACTTGCTACTTCATATTCCTAGATTTATTTCTGAAAATCTAGAGTTGGTTTAGATATCGATAATTACTGTAACCTCTTTCTAAAAGCTACTTAATTAATCTTAATTTATACTTAATAAAAGTATAGAATAGAATCCGCATGTATGCGTTAAATACAATAAAATGGAAATTATTAAAAGTTTTAAAGGTTATTGTAAAATTCGCTAATAGTGTAAGTGCATGGTTGATTTCCATATATAGAAAATAATCAGGGAATAAATTATCAATTCAGTCATGATTAATTTTTCATAATACTCGTCAGATCCAAACTAAATTTGCAGAACACTTAAACATTTCTCCTCTTCGTGGAATGTAAAAAGCTATACGGATAGTAATAAATGATGAATATGTAATAATTAGCTTTTACTAAATATAGTCCTTAATAATGTGTTATGCCATTTTTTATATTTTGGTTTAAATAAATCAATTATCACAAGAAAGTTGCTCGTATATGTTGAAATTCAAACATTTATGAAAATATTTCAGAAATCATAATTAAGAATTTGTAACGTTTTCATTTAAGAATTTGTCTTGTAAAAAAAAGTGATTTCCCTTATGTTTTGTGTGTTTTACTATGAAATGTTTTTTTTTTCCTCATTTCTAATTCCCTTATAAAAGGTTTGTTTTTTAGACTATGGCTTTGTAATTTTGTATAATCAGAACCATCTTGATGTAAATCGAGCCGCCATGTCAAAAATGAACTTAAAATAAGGGATATAGAAACATAAAAAATTCATTTATTTTCATAGACTTTGTATGAAAAACACGATTTCGATTGACGAAAAAACATGAATTAAATGTTAAACCCAGTTGAATAATTTTTTCTAAAAACATTTAAAATACAGATTCTCAAGTTTCCATATTTTCTAGCAATGATCAAAAGAAAATAACAGAAATTAAATTAAAAACATTCTATAACAATAACAATATGTACTACAAAGAGAAAATTTAATTTAATGACTTCATCATATATCCACATCTAAAACCAATGGTAAAAAGAAAGACAAGACGTCTCCGCTCAACAATAGAAATTAAAAAAAAAAAATCAGAAAGAGTCAAACAGGAAAAAATTAATCAATACAATGAGCGCGAAGCAAACAAAAAATCAAAACAATCTAGCATGCTTCGGAAATTTAAAATAACAATAGAAAAATATTCGAAGTCAACTTTGAATGGAGGAAGTGCAAGAGATGATTATTATGTTGTTTATAAATTTAGAATTAAGATCTTATGACGTATATTACAAAAACAACAACAATTTTTTGAAGTTCAAAATGCCTTATTTTTCAAAATGATTTTCACTAAGAAATAAACATTCTCATGACTCGATTTTTCAATCAAACAAAATTACATGTTTTATGAAAATTTTCATATAGAAACAAAACGAAAGCTCATATCGACTAAACTAAAATTGTATATGAAAATAATCGTTTTCCCATATAGTTTCATAGTAAAGAAAAAATTGTAAATACTTTATTTTAAGCTTAGTAAAAAATACAATCGATACTGGAGCCTCTTATTTATACAGTAGGCTCTGGTATAATCAAGGTTGCTTTGATAATGATCGATCGACATGCCATTGAAATTTCAATCAATAAAATAACAATAAATCGTCAGAGAAAGAATTTAGATTTAAAAGCTTACTACATATTTTTTTTTGAAGTGAAACTTTTTTAGGCAAGGTATAATTCGAAAAAAAAAACAAAAGAATATTAAGATAAAATTCTGTGACGGACGTGTAACATAAATTTTTATATTCGGAAAACAAATCGTGTAACGAAACGAAATCAGCATAGATTCCCTAATAACCCAGAATACATGTAAATGCAGTTGAATGAGGCCTGAATGGAGGCCTAATTGCTCCAGTGAAATGATATAGGACGTCGGGAAAAAATTCAGAAGTATACTAATACATTCACCTGAACTATCTCATTTTTAAACGAAATAAATAAATATGTTAGAGTAGGACAAATAGCGTATTTTATTATTGTAAATACTCGTGAGTATTCCCTATGTTTTCAGGCCTTCGCCTAAGTACTTGTTATGCATATCAATTGCAATACATGAGAGGGTGAAATCTCTTAAGAACCCCCCTTATTCAAACATTTTTATTGAATAGCTTTCCTATTATAATAAACAATTTAAATACTGTGTTAACTTATTTCAAAAAATTTGTAATGTATTATCATAATTAAAAAATATATACATATGTACATAATAATAAGATACATCATTTACAATTAACCTAATGTCGATAGCGAGACCGGAATACATTTTTTGCTTAATTTATTATAATACTCAAGAAAAATTACAAATAATCATTCAAATGTATTAAGCTAATTGAAAGTAATATTTTATCATACCAAATTATCATTTCTTTGTGACGTAGAACATCAGTCTTAACTCTTCTTGCTCATGCGGGTATGTCATGCGAAATAGTTTTTTTTTGCCATTCCTTCAAAATTTGTAATTATTATAAAATAAAATTGTATTTAACACATTTAATATGTGTGGCTTAACGCCCCGTGAGAAAAACCGTTCTTGGGACTAAAAATATATTTTCATATGATTATCCACCTGAACAACACCGCCACCAAGCGGCTTCCATCGATGAAATTTTTCACATTTACACATCACTCAACAGAAAAATGACCAAAAAAAAAGGCCAAATATTATTTATTTGATTTTACTATGTACTTGCACGGTCACTTTTTACTATCACTTTTGTGTTCGTTCTCTCCTCTCCGCTTGTAAATTTCGTCTCTCATAAAGCCAAATTCATGTTGTCCTTCTCCGCTCAATCACCAGGCGAGAGTAAGCAAACAATCGAGAGGCATCTAGAATATGTTACCACTTAAAAAATTCAAAATGTATCCAATTGGTAAAAAAAAAAATGTATCCAAATGTATCCAATTGTTTTTTCTTAAATAAAACGACAATTATTTTCGTTTTAACTGCATATTTATTTAAATAATGGCATTTTTCATTTAAATAAAACCAATATACTTCAATAGTAATACGATCATATCTATTTGGTAACAATTCATTATCACAATTCATTCACATATCACATCTTTATGTGTTTATAACTAAAATCACATTTTATTAATTGATTGATTGATTGATTGATATGAATGCACGGCCAAGCTTATGAAGCAAGAAATCCCGTGTTAGTGATGTGGTCATTAAACTGTCACACCAACTTTATAACACAGGTAAATGCTTTCCTTACTGAAGATACCTAAGCACCATTACAACCAGGAGAGCACAATCACCCGCGATATCACATAAATGTGACAGCATCATGTCCACCCCTGGCCGGGTCCCACCGTTCACTCTTTCACACATAACAAAACCGAAGGATAGGATAGGATAGTTAGAAGTGACAGAATCGGCCCGGTTACAGACACCTAGGTATAGCCGATAGTTAGTAAATTGTTAGTAATTATATAGTGAAATAGTTAGCACAGGACAACACAATTTCTAAACTACAGCTAATTTACTACTTCTTGATCCTGGAGGGTTGATTCAAGCAAAAATGTAGTTCTGAAACTCAGGATTAATTTAATTCTGGAACTATGTTATATTCTGAAAATTGGATTATTTATTAACATATTAAGGAAGAGACCCCTTTAAATATTCTTTAAACTAAACTAATTAATATACATTAAAGAACAAAACACAACATAATAAAAATATTAGCACAAGACAGCACAATCTAACTACATTATTAGATGATCATTTCTCTGGAATCCAGGGCCGGATACTCAGGACTCATTAAATTTATAACAGGACTAAAAAAAAAAAAAAAATTATTAATAATTTTGTAATTTCACCCCTGTCCGCTTATCATTCATTTACCTGCTAAAATATTTAAGAAAAATATAAAATAACAACACTTATTTCCTTATTAATGGTCCTTTTATATTTAATTAATTTATTATTACGTACTGCAACAAGGATTAACATAAACATTAAAAACCATTTAAACATAAAATTTAACTTAAAACCAATCATCTATTTCCTACCGAACCAGAAAAAGAAAAACATAATTATAGATCCAATTATTTTATAAAATTTATATAAAATGATTTAAATGATAATGTTACAGCACCACAACACCTACACTTATCAATAATTCAATTAGGTACTATAAGTGTACCAAGAATCAACAAATAAAATTAATATAAAAATTCCCGGACGACCCTGAAAACTAAATAAAACTAATAACCACCATAATACCAAATTTTATTACTCAAATGAAAAATTATTATAACAGGATCTTCATTATTCCCGTGCACACATCTTACCCCCATTTACACCTCTCAACCGAAGGATAAGATAAGATTACTAGTTGGGACAGATTCAACCCGTTAGCAGTCACCTAAGCAATTAATAGATAATCCATTATTAGTACAATAAATGTTAAATGATAAAAGTTAAACAGATTAGCATAAGATAGAGTACATTTTGACTATGTACATGATTACATGCTCGTTCCTTAAGAATCCAATGCCAGAACTCAGGATTCTTTAAATCTATAAATCTAAATTAGGACATCAAAAATTATTATTATTATTAATGATTTACTTTTAACTAATCTTGTTGACATAATTAATTTTAGTTGATTGAAAAATTCTTCCGCAAATTTGAAAACATAATTAAAATTAAATATTTATTCATTTTTTAAAAACCGTCTTACACCATAATTCAAAGGATTTAACTTAACAAAATGTTAGTGATATAAATGATAATATATTTAGCGCACAACCATACACTTTTACACTACATGATAACAGGGTGCTTTTAGCTCCTTAACGCTAAGCAAGAAATTATCTGCATTTCTGAAAATTCAAATTAAAATCACTCAATTATTTCTAATTTCTACATTAAACTTAAAACCAATAAATATTAGAAAATTTTTATAATGCGATTCCTTTATTTCCTATTTGATGCTTATGAACCGCCAAACGTAATAGCATGAACACACGGACTCCTAGCCGTACATCATATAGTCTTTTACATATAACAAAATCTAGCTGAAAAATAGAATTATTACCAAGGTCCGACTACACCCAGATACCGGCACCTAAGCTATCATCTATAAATTAAATTAAATTAAATTAAATCAAATTAAATATTAAATATGAAATATGACATATGACATATGAAAAATAAAACAAATTAATACATTTATAAAATTAAAAGTAAATACACATCACTCATTTCCCACGCATCCACTTACAATAAATGTACAAAGAGGACGACGAAAACTCGTCTATCCTCTTTGAGCGTCAACCTTTATACCATTCAAATCAATTTAGTACATTTAATAAATTTCAATGTAGTTAATAAAATAATTAAAATAAATTATATAATTAAAACTAAACTTCGATATCCCTTATTAAAATTATTCCTATCCAAATAAGTAACCCTGTATGTATCATATATTGAGTTACCCATTCAATTTAAATTCCCTCGATTATACGAAGAATAAGAATCCTACTTGAATTGAGTATATGAGAATTTGTGTTGTATTTTTGTGTAGCTCGTAGTACATAAAGAGCACCATCAAAATCAACAAATACTCTTATAAAAATTTTCTCAATATTTGCTTATGTCTTGTTCTGTTTCATATGATATTGGACTTATTCGGATTGTGCAATTGAAGCCGCACTTCTTGGCGGATAGTGATCCGGATCAGATCAAAATTTACTTGTGAAGCAACAATAACATTTGATCCAACATTCATTTTGGTAGTGATGTGCTAAATCGATCCTTCTTGTTCTGTTTTGTTTATTTTCTCATAGGATTTTTAACAAAAAAGATCGATCCAGCCCATCACCACATTTTGGATTACAAATGGTGATCCAAAAATAGTTTAACAATATTCTGTAGTTGAACAATATTTTGTAAAGCGACAAAGAATATAATGAATACAGTATGAGTATGAAGAGGCAGATTCAAAACGAAACGAGACAAAAAAATTGAATTTTAGTGTTTCTTTGTTTTACGCATTTTTGTGTCGCTTCATGAGACATGATCCGATCCGGATCAGATCAAACGTCAAGAAATGCGGCTAGTATATACCCACAAAAATGTATTTTCTATATCTCAAGTGTTTGTACCATATGGCTTATATATACAATTTCCAGTTTTGATATCACATAAATAACTTATGTAACTTAGCCACAGATAGCGAAAACCATATCAGATAAAATTAGTGGAATCGTACTACAATACTAAACCACAACCACATATAAGGAAAGTTTATATTTACATATAATCTCTTATGCTCTTTGTCGGCCATATATTTTACTAATATGTATTGGTTTTCACTAAATACACACAATACACATCATACACTAACAGCAAACAAAATTCAATTATAATAAAAGATACACACATTTAACTATTAAAAACTATATACACCAGAGCCTCGAGTTGCGTCGATTCGATTTGCGCTGATTCGAGTTGCGTCGCAAAGAAATGTAATACCATAATTTCTATTTTCGTCGCATTTTCGACGAGTTTCATTTCTTAATTGTTATTTTTTATTTATCTATTGGAGTAATAAACAATATTAAACCATTTTTAAATTAAAACTGTTTTTATTTAATAATTTGGTAACGATTTTTTTTGGTTTCTAAGTTTCGTTGTTTTGAGTTGCATCGCATTTTCCTGCAACGCATTAGCGACGCAACTTGAGGCTCTGGTGTATATGGTATGTATAAAAATCAATTCCCTTTATTAAATTTTCAAGAATAATTTGAGAGAATTGTACACAAAACAAAACATCAAAATCTTCTTTTGTATTAGTGACAATCCAATAAGACATGAAGATTAACTACGCAACTTAAATTGCGACAAATTTATTATTTTTAAATTTAGATTTTGTGCACAATTGTACCCATACTAAATCAAAATGAAAATGCAATTAATTAATAAATCAAGAATTTTCATTTCTTTTATTATAAATTAAAAACATTGCCTGCTAAATCCATCCTGGTGGATTACATTTTCCAAATTAAACTTCACTACACTCATTTTAATGTTTATTATTATTTATAATAATTAATTAATTAATTTAATTTTAATTTGTTCACTAACACAAAACATAAACAGAACACTAAAACTTAAACAAAAGTAATTAAATTAAATTAAATTACATTACAATAAATTTACAAAGAGGACGACGAAAACACGTCTATCCTCTTTGAGCGTCAACGACTCTCCTAAAATCACATTTTATTAATATAATAAAATTAAAAATATGAAAGATTTCATTGTTGTATGAAAAAATAAAGGTAAAAATAATAAATAGTTTGATTTCACATCAAACATCATAAAATAAAAATTGCAAATACGTAATCTTAATTAATTAAATTAAGTTTTGGTCAGGGCGCGGTACCCAAACTTCGCTGGCCTTATTTGAGTTCATCGATTTCTTTTCTTCCTCCGATAATAGCTCTTTATCCATAATTCTATGCACCTTTTGGAACTGTGCGTAATAAAATTAAAAATGTTTCGAGCCAACTGCTCGACAGAAAATGGTAAATATTTGCACGCGTTGCTAGCACATAAGTGCAACGAATGGCAAATGCAACTCATGAAAAACATGTGAGGAATAATCTCCTTGAACCGCGCTTGGACACCAGTAAATTGGCCAGCCACCGACGCATTGTCAGATCCGAGTCCAATTATATTTTGCACAGGTATTTCCAAATAATTAATTTGATTCAAAATGGCAGTAAAAATTGAGGCAGCATCGGTTTTAATCAGTCTTAACAAACCTAAAAATCGATCTCTTGTAACACCTCTTTTTTGGTCAAAAACGCGAGTTACTAAGGCTAACGACTTTTCTGAATTAACGTCTGTCGTCTCATCAATAATTATTGAAAATGTCAGTCTTTAGTTGTCTAACTACATTTTGCCGTCCTTGTTCTCCTAGAATATTTTTTACCAAAAGATGTGATTTTGTCCTACCACACTTTACATTTTGGGCGATTTTTGAATCTGGACAACATTTTTGCAACAAATTTGGTAAAAAATCCATCAAACTGAAAGGTAAATGATGCATCAAACAAAACATTGCCATTATTAATTCCGCTTGTTTGGTTTGCGCTTCTAAGACCGATTTAGCTGGATTTGCAAAAACTTCGCTAATAGGAGTCAGTTTGCTCAGAGAAAAATTTCTTTTATGAGCGGCATTTACGTTATGCATTACAAGATGAGATTTGACGTTGGTAAGTCGAGTATCGCATACTTTTCAAAATGCACATTCGTTGCGGCACTCTCGTTGCTTACGAAAAGTTCTTGCTGACCATTTAACTTTCTTGGCAACTGTTTCGTTTTCACTATGTTCTGATTCTGATAGATTTAGAATTGTCTCAGTCGATCTAAAACCATACATAAATATATTTTCAATTTGTGGTTAAATTTTGATATAGCTATTAGCTAATTTACTTACATCGAGGATTTTGTAGAATCTGACGGTGAAGTTTGGTGAATACTATTTGTAATTGTAATTGTAAATGTAATAAAAAATGGTTGTTAAAACAAAAAATAGAAGTAAATTCATAATATATTTGAAAACTAGCCTAACACATCACTCAAAACATTCAAACTTACCTTTGAATTTTCGTAATATCTTTGCTGGTTAATATTTGTTTGTCCAATCGAGTCACGTATCTTAAATAATTTTACATTGAGAACTGGTAGTATTAAATAGTATAGCTAAATTGGCATGACTTACTTATCCATGATGAAAAAAAACGAAACGCCGGCTATTACACAAAAACAAAAACAATTTGTTCGGAAAAATAAACGTTAAACGAACAAAATATGAGTAAATGACAGATGATTAACAGTGAAGTTATGTTTGATTCATACCTAGGAGCAAAATAATCAAATAATTCACCTATAAACCTGTAAATTCGATTTCTACCCTAAATCTAATTCCATAAAAGGTATAATTTGGAAAAAAAAATAAATAAATATATATATATATATATATATATATATATATATATATATATATATATATATATATATATATATATATATATCGATCATAAATAAATTGTATCCATTTTAGCTATTTTTCGTTTTTTGTGAATCCGTGTATCCATTTCAATTTTTTTAAAATAATGTATCCAAATTGATACAATTGTATCCAAGTGGTAACACTGAGATACGAACTCATGTGTTTATGAACCGTTTAAGTGTCGATTGGACCGTGTGCTCTATCGGACAAAATAATCACAGAAATCTTTGATCTATCTAGGTTTTCTTAATAGGTACGAAGCTTTATTTTCAGTCAAAAATTATCCCACTCAACAACAAAAAAAAGTACGTTTGCTATTTCTTATGCAAACCAAAAAAATATTTTAATAAAATATATTTAAAAAAAACTTTTTAAAAAACCAGGCTTATATTTAAAGGCTCTAAAAAGTAGATAATAAAAGGCTTTGAAAAGTAGAAATTTAAAATTAATAAAAATTAAAATTAATATGACCAAAAATATAAGCTTGGGGCGCTCCTTTACGGCATTAGTAATTTAAGACTACTAGACACATGAAGTAAAGTCTTAGTAAAGTCTTTTAGTAACACTAATGGAACAGTATATTCTGATGTATCCTAAGAATAGATTTTTTGCTGGAGCATTTCAGTATTAACGTAGAAATGATATATTGAGAGACAGTATATACATTCAGAAGCAGCGCCCCACGCTTATATTTTTAGTCATATTAATTTTAAATTTCTACTTGTTATAAATATACCTTGATAGGAGGAGTAAGGAAGACAAATTTTATTTTCTACTTTTCAAAGCCTTTTATTGGGCTCTTTCAGGTCTCGCAACATATTGTCTTTGAAAATTTACTGATAGAAAAAATGACAATCGATCTATCACATTGCCATGAAATTTTCGATAAATCGCTTGCATTCAGAATACAACATGTCTATTTTGCTCAACATGTTGCCAACAGTTGGCGGACCTGAAAGCGCCCATTATCTACTTTTTAGAGCCTTTAAATATAAGCGTGGTTTTTTAAAAAAAATTTTTTTAAATATATTTTATTTTCTATTTTTAAAAAGAAGAGTAAAAGTATAAATACACAAGCCATGATAAAGGAATACACACACGAGAAGAAAACTCCCAAGTGTATATCTGTGTAGTTGTACCTAAACGTAATGGTATGTACATATACTCGTACGTACAAATCCGCGGACGGCTACGTATACAAATGTGTATAATCAATATGTACATTTATTGTACATATATGTATATGCGCATGGGTGCACATGCATATGGAAATCTATTCTTATTTTGTATGCATCGAAAACTTAAAAAAAAAAAATTGAGTGTGAGGAGAGATACTGTCATTTAAAAAATATTTTATGAATGGAATTTTTTTTTCTTATGTAAGTTTATTTTTTTTTTTTTTTAGTTTCTTAAATAAAAAATTTAATGTCCAAAAATGGTAGAATCTTGTATTGTCATCGGAGTTAAGCCTGCATGCAAAATTTCAGCTCAATTGGAATATCGCAAGTGGTTGAAAAATTGATTACAAAATTTGACGATACAAACAGAAACACAGTGAGCTAATATAAGCGTGGTAAAAAAAAACGATTGGTTTCAAATGCAGCTGGTTTCAATTAAATATTCTCCAACAATTTTTTGTTGACTATAAAAAAATTATTTTTTATTTTATAGAAGTCGATCATTAAAACTTTCAGAAATCTAAACAAAAGACAATCATAAATTAAATACTCATAAAACCAAAATTTCAAAAACAAACAAATCTAAATTTAAACGTTAGATGGGTTTGCAAGAACTACTACTACCTTCATTTTGGCGTACCAAACTAGTTTGACCCTTTCGATATTTAAACGTTAGGGATCAAGCCATTTTTTTTAAATTTATTTAAAATGTTGCCTTCATCAGTTTTTCTGAAAACATTTCTTTTAAATAATTTTATTCTTCACGCTAATAATACAGTGGGCGTCAAAAGTGAGGGTACACCACAAGCAATTTTCTTTAAGCTTGTATAAATAAAAAATAAAAGGAACAAAACTAGAATGATTAATTTAAAATTAAACCTTTGTTTGTGTATAACAAAATAATAAAGCAATAATTTCGAAAAACCAACGGGAAAATATTTTATAAAAAAAATAAAAAAAATAAAGCATTATTTTGAAGTTAAAAGTGAGCGCACAATGTTTCTTCTCTGGAATATCTCTCTATCTCTATTTACTTATTTAATCTAACGGTCCTTTTTTTTTGTTCTGGAATAACATTCAGATTGTATTTGGAGAACATTTTATATAATAAATTGTAGTGAACTAATCATTCGTGTCGTAGTGCTCAGTGTATTAATTTAAAAATGAGAAAAGAAACGTCTTTAGAAACTAGAAAAATTATAGTAGGACTAAGAAACGAAGGAAAAAGTTTTCGAGAAATATCAAGAATTGTGAAAAGAAGTGTTAATTGTGTAAACAAAATTGTGGATAAATTTAAAAGTGTTGAGACTCTTAAAAATTTGCATCGTTCGGGTCGGCCAAGGCGCTTAAATGAAAGAGAAGCCAGAGATATTGTAAGAGAAGTTAAGCAAAATCCGAGATCTAGTGCTGTCAAAATTTCAGAAAGGATTACTCGGCAAAACGGAAAATCGACAATACGACGAACATTAAATAATTATGGATTACATGGCTGATCTCCACGTATAAAACCTTTAATATCCAAAACAAACAAGAAGAAACGCTTACAGTATGCTAAAAAGTATAAAAATTATGACGATTTCTTTTGGAAAAGTGTCCTTTTTAGTGATGAAAGTGAGTTTGAAATTTTTGGACCTAAAAGATGCGCAAAACTATGGAGGATGAAAAATAAGGAACTCGAGCCACAGAATCTTTCTACAAGAGTGAAACATGGTGGAGGATCTGTGATGGTTCGGGGATGCATGGCAGCTTCTGGGGTAGGAAATCTTCAGTTCATTGATTCTACAATGAACAAACAACATTATTTGAAAATTCTGCAAGAGAACTTAAAACCTAGTGTGAGGAAATTGAAATTGCCAACCACATGGATCTTTCAACATGACAATGATCCTAAGCAGACGGCTAAATTAGTGACAGAATGGCTGTTATATAACACGGCAAAACAATTGGATCATGCTCCCCAATCCCCCGACTTAAATCCGATCGAGCATTTATTGGATTACTTAAAACGGAAAATTCGCAGTAGAACCATAACAAACCAGGAATCTCTTAAACAAGCTCTTCTTCAGGAATGGCGGAATATTCTGGTAAATTTTACAGAACATTTAGTACTTTCAATGCCAAGGAGACTAAATGCTGTTCTAGTATCAAAGAGGGGTCAGACAAAATATTAATTATGTCGAAGTTACAACACTGTTTGTTCATTTTATTAGAATATTGTTAAGTGTACCCTTACTTTTGACTTGTTATTAATGGAATATTTTGCTTTATTTTGATGAAAATATTTTTTTGTCCGTTTTTTTATATTTTGTTATAAACAAATAAAGGTTTAATTTACATCAATCACTGTTAGTTTTGTTATCATTATTATTTTTTTATTCAAGCTTGAAAAAAATTGCTTGTGGTGTACCCTCACTTTTGACGCCCACTGTACATTTTTTAATGTACACATGTGGCAAACCATGTGGCTCTTTAGAACAGCTTAACAAAACAGAACTTTTTATTTTGTTATTAGATATTTTATTGATTTTTTTAATATTACATGTGCTCGAACTGACCCTTCCCCCCTCCACCCCAACTTTTCTACGCACTTTAATAATGTTGTTTTGCACTACTCTGGAAATATTAGTTTTTCCCAAAACGTCCCTCAATTTTATGGCGGCACCTCCCCTTAATTATAATGGTTTATGTATGTTTGTAGGTAATTACATTAAGGCTAGATTAGTTACTATACCTTCTTCCATCTCAGAATTGTTAGTATCGGATTTAGAGTTTTTATTTGTCAACGTTTTCATTGATGATCGCAGAATCTTATTCGGTACCAATTATAACCCACCAAAAACTAGTGAGAAGTCGTATGCTCCATTTAAAAAATCACTTGTAGAAAGTTTATTTCGTTATTTCTCTTGCCGATTCGGTGAAATGTATATGTCAGGTGACTTAATTTCGATATACTCCAAAATTCTGGCTTCCCTCGGGATTATTTGAATCTTTTAAATAGTCTTAATTTATCCATACACAACAATGTGGCACCAAAGTTTTGTTCTCCAACCGCTAGTGATGCCTCTTATATTCCCTTATTGACCATATTATCTCTTTTTCTAATAACTCTATTTGTTTTTTCAATCAGTTGTCTCTCGGTATGGTTACACTCTACCTAAACCTAATAGTTTTAGCTTTAGAGATTTTTCTAGTATCGATAATTCCCGCCTTTACTTAGTTTGTAACTCGGCTCCTTGGGAGAATATTTTTTGCCTTAGTTCTGCAACTAGCCAAATAGAATTTTTCAATTCGTATGCCAAAATTATGCCATAAGTTAGTAAATATCGTTTATGTTTTCCATTTCCGTAATCATTTATGGAAAAGGTATCCTAATAGACAGTCTCATCTAGATTATAAGCAGGCTCGTAATAGAGTTGTAGGGTTAATTCGGATTGCTAAACGTAATTTTTTTAAGCACAAGTTAGAATCCTCTCTTCCTCCCAATGTTTTTTGGCGTAATATTCGTAATTTAGGCCTAGGCAGATACAAGAGTAGTTCCAGTGGGGTTTTCAAATCCAATGACATTATTAGTTATTTTTGCTCTAGTCTGAACTCGCGTCCTCTAATTCGTTTTCGTTTTCAAATATATCTCTCGAGGATTTACAATCTGCTATTTGGAAGGTTAAATCGGAATCTTCTGGTCTGGATAACGTCAATTGTTATCGTTTTCCCTGTTGATTCAAATACTTGTTACATATCTTAAATTTTGTTCTCACGTCCTCTTCCTATCCACATTAGTGGAAGCTAAGTAAAATAATCCCTATCCCAAAGATCAGTAATCCTTCAGAGCTATCCCATTTTCGGCCAATTAGCCTTTTAAGTTCTCTCTCTAAAGTTTCGAGATAGGTGTTCCAATTTTATTCAATCGAATCTAAATAGCAATAGCTCAATTAGTTTCGTCCAATCTGGGTTTAGAAAATTTCACAGCACTTCTACTGCGTTACTAAATGTTTGTGATGATATTAGGCGTAATATGAATAATGGGGAATTGAGTTCTTTAACTTTGTTAGATTTTTTCTATTAATCACAGAATTCTTTTTAATAAACACTTATATCAGTTTAGATTTTCGGTTTCCGCTGCCAAATTGATTTTTAACTATCTTTCTAATCGCTCTCAGGCAGTTTTTATCGACAATTGTCTGATTTCCTTCCTGTAATTTCCGGCGTGACTCAGGATTCAGTGCAGACATAGAATCCTCTATTCAACATTGTTCATTTCACATTTTCGCTGATGACGTTCCAATTGATAGAAATAGTCGTTTAGATCAGAATTCTATTGTTTGGAATATTTCTCTGATAAATGAAGATTTAAGTAATATCGTTAGTTGGTCGGTCGCTAATAGACTCGTTTTAAATGCGAATAAATGTGTTTTTTGTGTTTTTATTTTTAAACTTCTCAAAGCTAAGGAGCCCTGTTATCTATATAGGAAATTATTGTTTAGTATGTTTCATTCCTCTCACTTCCGCCTAATTCCGGCCAAAAATTTTTGTAAGTCGATCCTTTTAAGTTAGGGGAGTTTCCCTTTGGAATTCAATTCCATTAGAAATTAAGAGGTTAGGATCGGCAAAATTATTTAAGTTAAAATTTTTGGAGTGGCGTGATTGATGGGAAATACGAAGATTTTTAATTTATTTTTATTAATATTGTTATTATTGTTAATTTTTTGTATTATTTAACCTTTTGCTGTACATTTTGTTGTAAATGAGCTACTGCTCAAAATATAATGTGTAAGCAATGAGGTGGAAATTGTTTGAAAAAATTTAAGAGGTTTTTATGTGTAGCAACTGATAGAACAGGCTAATAGGTTACGTTTAATGTTTTTATTTATTGCCAAATGTAACATTTTTTGATGTGCTTACAAGGTCAAACATTTCGAAGGAAATCGTTTTTTTTTTATCTAAAGTAAAGAAATTAACGATTTACATATGTCACATGTTTGTACGGAACTTTTCTGGATATTAACAGATGCATCACAAAAAAGGCAAAATTTTAAGTAAATTTAAAAATCT
Source organism: Tipula vernalis (assembly GCA_958295665.1). Classification (NCBI taxonomy): domain Eukaryota; kingdom Metazoa; phylum Arthropoda; class Insecta; order Diptera; family Tipulidae; genus Tipula; species Tipula vernalis. The sequence continues at coordinate 270,065,182 of OY282558.1, forward strand.
CTCCAACTTAAAGTAGTTAAATTTTGTAGGTTGTTGAATTTATTGAAGTGAAACTTCTTTAGCCACGGTAGAGGAAATTTTCTCGGCCGACTCAAAAAAATTAAACGCCGATAAAAATCTACATATACCATTTTGGTAGTTTTCGAGTTATTAGTGAATCATCCCGTTTTTGCATATAAATGTCAAATTTTCCTCATTTTCGTCCCTCGATACGACATTTTTTTTAATTCTACGAACAAACAACTAAACTATACATTACTAAAACTCTGCCTCCACAAGACTGTAACTATTTTAATATTTAATATAACCGTACACGAACACAAATTATATTATACCATTTTTATACCATTTTGAACTTAATGTTGCCCAATTCATTTAAAACACAGATTTTTCGGCCTAGAACTATATTTATCTATCCCAAAAAACTACATTAGAAAGCAAATCAAAATTTATTAATATATTAATATATTATACACGTTTTTATTACACTTTCTTAATGGCAGAATATTGTCTTTAAACTCAACAAAAAAGTTGAGAAAAAAATCTAAATAAATAAACATTACCGTCGAATGTAATAACAACAACAGTTCTAGTATACCCTACTAATAAAAACAGCAAATATTATTCAGAATACTTTTCAACAGAAAGTGAAACTTTTTTTTTGTTATACTCGGTGTAATGTATTATACATATTCCGTTGTCTGTTTTTCCCTTTATCCGCTTGACAGGATTTCTTTCGTTATTTATGTGCTTTTGGTTGTTGATGATAAATTTCAGATGATACTGAAATGGATTAGTAAGGATGTCATTTTGTATTATTAATTTAAATGAAAATGAGACATATAAATGACATGTGATCTAAATAAGTATAAATTTCAAGAAAAACGAAAAATTGTACTCTTCGAGAGTTAATTAGAGAGTTATTTTTAACTGAAACCTTTAAAAGTTTGATGATCTCTCTGTTTCCCTCGTATCAAATCATATTTCGAGCTTCATTTCAAAGAAGCGTTACCTACTGAAACAAATACGATTTCATAAAGATATATTTAATTTTAGAAAGTAGTAAATACTTTTGACTCAAATTATATTAATGAAAAATAAGTGTAAAAAAGTAAAATAATTTTTGATACATTGATTGGTACAGTAAAAATAATTCATGAATTTTTCTATAAAAAATTTAAATTCTAATTTCAATTTTAATTATAAAAGTTTTATCGAAAATCGTAATCGAAAGCAAATTAAAAATCAAATTAAATTAAATTGAAATAAATTGTAATCGTACTGTGCTTTAAAATCACAAATATTAAATTAAATTGCATGAGTGTTTAACTTAATTTAAATTATAGTATTGTGTGGTGTAGTATTTCAAGGGAAAAAGTACATTTAAGATTGTTCTGAATTCGGTTCATTTCTTCATTTAAAGCGTGGCGGACTTAACCTAGAAAATGAACCTGAAAAGAAGAAAAGGGAAAAAACAAATGTTTACAATAAAAAGACCCCGAAGGCGGATGAGTATACGTGGTGTTGTTTCTTTATTCATTAATAAGATTCACATAATGCTAATATATAAATTGGTTGGAGTTGGTGAAAGTGTAAAGTGAACAATTCATTTGTATTTGAACCAATCATTTGTATGTGGGGTGCGATTATTCTCTCGTATAATGAATTGCGAGTTTCGAGAGCTCCAAATATGCTGACAAATTCTTTAAAATAACCTTTAATCATTGTGAGTTGACTGTCGTACTTCACATTGTACGAGTAAATAACAACAATAAATCGCGTAAGGATTAGTGATTGTTGTACGAATTTCTTTGCGATGTTATCGAGAATTATGTTTTTGTTTTGAGTGATTTAAATTTCACATTACATATTATAAAATAAATAACTACATATCTTGAATTAAAACTCAACTGTGTATATTTTTCACATAAAATGGTAATTATGAAATTAAAATAAAATATGTACAGTTACAATAAATAATTCTGTCAAAGCTATATTCCGTGTGATAATAAAAAAATTGGTGTACAAGTTAGAACAACAACAAAAAAAAAATTAAAAGGTCCGCACCAGTGGAATATGTAGGAATTCTAAGTGTGTTAATAGTGAAACCATAAATATACCACCTAATCACCACCTATGATTCGCCCCTTTACTCATTCACATAGTTCCGCGTGTATATGTTAGCAGGTCCTTTTCATCTTTAATTGACTGACACGGTTATTTAATGTAATACAGCAAGTGGTTTGGGCATTAACACATTTTGATACGACAAAGTATGAGCAGTGTTATTGGGAAAACACTGATGTTTTTGGTACACAGTATTTAATTAAATAATTATAATTTGTCAATTCACCAATGTTATATTTATTAGAATTATTTTATTAAATATTGAAGTTGAGTTAAGTTTATGGTGTGACAAAACCCAGGATATAAATAAGACAAGGAAGCATGATTAAAAGTTAAGATAAAATGAGAAGTTAGTGCAAGTTAAGGCAAAAGAAGTAATTGGAATAAACTGGAACCATCTGGATACAAGCCACTGAACACAGGGCCGGCCTAGAACTGCTTGAGTAGATGAAGACTACGGGTGTCGTTTAGCCGGGACCCAAACGACTTATAGTCAAGAACATATGAGTGATTTATGCACCGCAGTGCAGTTTTTGCTTGATCAATATTTGGCATCACACTAAAATAGCCGCATTTTCGGTAAGAAATTTACTGACGGGTAGGGTGTCTTGTTCGCACATATACCGATTGAGTATATATTTCCCAAACTGCCGATTAACCTTTTGGATATAGAAATAGAATTACTTATGATTATTAACTTGGTCTTGCATCAAAAAAATGCGTATGTACCCGCAAAAATAGAATAGAAAGAAGACAATAAATAAATGGTAACACCTTAAAACGGTGAATCAAATAGAGTCTAAAATTAATAACAGGCCACATCATTATATACCATATATACAAATAACATTACAATTGGAAATAAATAAACCCGACCACGAGGTTTTAACCTTTGGTTTTACAGTTAATTTGGGTACAAAGGATATCAAGGAATCTATGTGAAGCATTTCCAAAAACTGCTAAATTATTTGATTCTTCCTTGATATTATCAATCCCCACACCAAAAAGTAACTGAAAATTCTGCTAATACTTTATTCCCAGCACATCAAAGCCGCGGTCGAATCGGTAAGGTTAGCGCTGAGAAATGCCGGGTAACCTGTCAGAATTGTCAATACAACAGAGAAGAATTTGTTTTGGAACAAGACTTTAAAGACTATATTTAAGTTTGCACCACAAATACCAAGAATAAAAGAAATAGAAATATCAGTCCACCAGCTCTGCTTATTCTATTCTTCTGCTGCCTCCCTTTAAAGGATAAGATGGTGTACCAGATTGGTATGAAACAGGTAAATAGTTTATTTATCGTTTAGATTTCCTTCTTAATTTCCGCTTATTTCCTTATCTCCAACCATTGTTGTTCATTAGAAATGGTTGGCTTCTAAATTAACTCAATTCCTCGAAACAATTGCGCTCTTTAGAGAAGAATTCGAAATCACATTTGCACACAATGGAGTGGCTTAAAATTTCCCAATTCCAACCTGTACAAATGTACCCAACTTGGAACCAACGCAATCTCACAACTGAACACAATCTATGTAACGAATTCTTCAGCTAAAACGAAATGAGAACAATTTGAATTCCCACTATAGTTCCAGTAAGCAAAGGATTCCAAACTTCAAAAAGGAATCATTAAAAATGTAAACACTGCAATTTTCTCACGTTCTATTTCCTTAATGTTCAACGATAGAGACTTCATATTAATTATTCTGTGACGGGAAAGACCTGAAGAAGGTGCTGATATAATTGATAATAATAAATCTAGATTATTAAGGGAATAGCCTTAGTGAGCCGGACAGCATTCCAGAAATTCGAGCATTCGAGCGCTGAGTGAGAAACTTGGTGGATTGCATAAACCTATCTTACTAATATTTTTCAATCCTATAATAATTTGATTTGGATATTTAGAGATACCTGAGCACCGGGTAAGGCTTCCAGAGAAACAAGAATCCAAGCTACAAGAAGAAAAAATGGTGCGCTTGCGCTAACTAATTTAAAATAAATTATAGTGACAATGTTACTAACTATTGACTACATAGGTGTCTGTAAGCGGGTCAGGCCTATAATACTAACATTCCTTCCTTTTTTGTTATATGTAATGGGTGTACGGTGGGCTCGGCGTCATGCGGGAGACAGGTTTGGGCTTGGTCGTACACTTCACTCAATCAATCAAATCAATCAATTGAATGTACAGTAAAAATAATTAATTTATTCCAAAAAAATAACTCCGGGCTGAACCTTTGCATAGTCCATTTTGATATCATGAATCAGAAAAACGAAAGTTTAGGCTAAGTTCTGTAATTTTCTTGAGCTAGGTTTAAAATAACGTAAAATCGGTTTCTTGAATAACTTATAAAGCAAATAAATTAAATGTAAAACATTTTTGAAATTATTTAGAGCTTATAAAAAAACAAAAATTTCTCTATTTTTTCATTACGGTACGATACAAATTGACCGAGACATATATTTTTTAAATATTTTAGCTTTTGAAAATCGTAAAAAAAACGTTTTATCAACCAAAGTGCAAAGGGCATAGCAAAAAAAAAAACAAATCGAAAAATATAAAGTAAGTGTTAAAAAGGAAGACCGCAATTCAATAAAGCCGTAATAAAGGACAATATGAAAATCAAAGGCTGCTATATAATTTCTTGTCATCCTTGCACACTGAGGACCAATGTTAAGCGGCGTTGAGAAGTTTTTTATTTTAGTACGAAAATACAAACGTAAATTCTCGTATAAATATAAATATTTACACATGTAATTTTTTTTACGATTCCCCGTCCATCCAAAAAGGGTCTAACTAAGTGGCTTTGGTATGTGATAATTACTAAAAAGCAAAAATTTTTGAAATTGTTCTAATGTCTATGAATGGTACAATTTCAAAAAATCGTCAAAACGTCCCAGTTTTTTTTTTTTTTGGTTATCGCCACCAACCGAAATTTTTAAATTATTCCCATCAAAATTGACCGATTTATGCTATTTCGGTTTCTTAGTTTTCAAAAAATAGAAAAAATCTGGGGTTTTTTGCAATTTTCACCAAAAACATTATTTAAAAAAAAAATGATATCTATGAGTTATTTAAGACATTATTAAAAGCATATACTTATATGTACATTTACAGTATGTGACTCTAATTAAATTCTATTCTTAAAGTCAAATATGTCAAAAAAATCTAAAGTTGAGAGCATTTCTAGTATTTCGGTTAGTGACATTGAACGTTTTGTAATGTAGTATAATTCGTTTTTATCAATTGTTCATTAATTTTAAAAATAGTCACTAAGTACGAATATTCAGTTAGCTGTTTTATCGGTAAAATTTGTTCATTGTAAAGTAAATATGATAGCGTGAATCTATTTAAATGTTTAATACTTTTAATTGCATTGTTTTGTAAAAACTACAATGGTATGATATATGATTCAGGAGCAGAACCCCAAATGGCATTTAAATAAAGAATATGGTATACGATAAAATGTGACTAAAATATAAATTACTTATTTAAATTATTATTATTATTATTATTATTAAATTTATCTTTATTTCAGTTTATTTATATACATATATTAAAGAAAAACAATTATTGCAAATTAGAAATAAAGTAAAGCTCCATTAGATTTATATTAAAATCTGTGGTGGAGCAACAATTATACAATTCAACAAAATTAAACTAATACAACTTTTTTTTTTTTTTTTTAACATACAATAACAAGCTCAAATTTAGTATCATTTGACATACAATAATTCAATTGCACCACTAAAAGTATTGCTCAATGTTATCAAAACCGAGCAGCCAGGATCGAATTTCACGTTTTAATTTGTATTTCCGCACATTGCTTAGACTTTTAATATCGTTAGGTAACATGTGGAAAAAGAATGTAGCCATATAAAGATAGAATCTTCTAAATTTTTCGCTATTGCAACGAACGCCGGCAAAGTTATTTGGCTTTCTCGTATTATATATGCTTACAGTTCGATTGTGAAAACTGTTACTTCGATTAAAAAACATTTTGAGGACTTTATAAATATAGAGATATCTAAATGGTAATAAATTTAGTTCACGAAACAACGGAACTGTTGGTGTTGTCTGAGGGCGCTTGTAAATTAATTTAATGATTCTTTTTTGTGCGATATACAGATCCTCAATATTAGTAAAATAAGTACCACCCCAACTGGATATGCCATACATTACTATTGATTCTACTAGAGCATGGTATAATTTCCTTAATGTAACCCTTGGGCAAATTTTGCTAAGATTATAGAATTTATGAATGGCCCAGATTACGCTTTTCCTAGTATTATTGATGTGTGACTTCCAGTTAAGTAGTGAATCTATAGTTAAACCCAGATATTTAAATTCATGTACCAGCTCAAGCACAAAACACTGAGGCGAGCATAGATTTCTATCGCATGAATACGTGTGGTACGTTTGAGGGTGCGCTAGGGAAACCGCATCTCTTCGCCCAAAATGCATGAGTTTTGATTTGTCGCTAACAATAAGCCGATTATGATAAAACCATTGACTTAGGCTGTCCAGATCCTTTTCAAGAATACGACTAATTTCCCAAGTACTATCAGTCATAGGAATAGCGTAGCTAAGGGCCAAATCATCAGCAAAAGCAGTGGGATTTCCTATGAAATCAACGTCAAAAATCGAATTAAAATAAATCAAAAATAATAATGGACCCAAAACAGATCCTTGAGGGACGCCACACCTAACAGCACCTGGGTTACTTAATGTTTCGCCTATTCTAACAATTTGACGCCGATTTTGAAGGTAACTTGTAAACCAATCTAGAATTGTGCCTCGAATACCAATATTACATAGTTTAGCTAGCATTATTTCATGGTTGACTACATCGAAAGCTTTAGAAATGTCAACAAACAATGCTGTAGGCTTTTGCGAACTGTTCATAGCTGTAAATATCTGACTAAGGAAATCAATTAGTGCTTCTTCAGTGGATTTACCAGCAGTAAACCCATATTGTTTATTGTGTAAAAAATTAACTTTATCAAGATAATGCACTAACCGACGTTTTATTAGTTTCTCAAAGACTTTAGCTACGGTGCTTAGTAGAGAAATCGGCCTATAATTGTTCAGCTGTAATTCATCGCCTTTTTTGAATATTGGAATTACAATTGCCAATTTTAAATTATTTGGAAAAATTCCATTATCAAGGCTCAGATTATACAAGAATTTTAAAACATCCACTAAGTACCAAGCGCAGTTTTTAACAACCAAGTTATCAATTCCATCAGCACCTTTAGATCGTTTGTTTTTTAAATTATTAATTTCAATAATAATTTCCGAAGCAGTTATAGGCTCAAAATAACAAGACGAAACGTAATTATGTGACTGTGACCCAAAGATAAATTTATTACGTTCAATATCATCATTTGTAGTAGCACTAAATGTGGAAGTTAATTCTTTGGATATGTTTATAAAAAAATTGTTAAATTCATTAGAAATCGACTTAGAACATGTAAGGATATCTTCAGTTCGAAGTTGATATATTTGAGTTATTTGCTTACTTCGAGAATTACGTCCTAACACCTCATCTACAATCTTCCAAGTAGCCTTGGAATTATTAATGGAAGAATCAAATTTGTTCTTGTAGAATACGTTCTTTGCAGTATGAACATCCAATTTAACCTGCTTTGAGAGATTGACTACATATTTTTCCAGTTTCTTATTGAAAGGATATCGATTTAATTTCTTTGAAAATTTTTTTAATTTGTTCATCTTGCGCAAAAGATTACAATTCATCCATGGTTTCAATTTTGTGATTTTCCATGTGATACAAATATTTGCCAATTTTTTTTAAAACTGCAATGTAAGGTGTTACTTTCTATTGAATGGCATTGATATGATTGACAAAATTTAATGTTGAATTAAATGTCCCAAAAGACGATTATGAATAACTCTTTTAAAAATTTTAGAAATTCCCGCAGGAAGACTGAGATAGGCCTGTATTTCGATGGACTTGTTCTTTCCCCTGATTTGAAAATCGGAGTAACACGAGCTTTCTTAGTCAATCGGGAAATAACACATTTTTAGGAAAAGACAAGCTTATCCTATTATTACGTTTAATTTGCATTTTATTTGTATTTTTAAAATAACTTTATATTTATATAAGGTGCCTGCAGCTCCCAAGGGTCGGATTAGTTAAAAATATTCATGATTTAATATCAATGTAATAAACATGATGTAAAATCATTGAAAATAGTTCTTGTCAAATCCATTTTCGAGTATAACCAAAATTTAGCATAGGCTCGCAGAACTCTGCATAATTTGATTTAATTTAAGTGTTTACTTAGGTTGAACGATGGCGATGGTAAACATAATGGGCGCTGAATGAAACTAATTGATCAAATGTGAGCTGAATGAAACTAATTGATCAATTGTCATTCATTTTAGCTGTCTCTTGCAATTTTCTCCTCGATGACAAAAAAAAAAAAAAATAAATTTGATTTAATATACACATTAATATTTTGTTGTGTTTTAATACAGATGTTTTCAAAGAAAAATTTGTTGTTCACATTTTTGCAGTTCAGTAAATGTGAGAGCATTAGTATGGAGTCTGTTAAAGGGGTGCTTGAAAATGCGTTAGACACCCAAAATATAGATCAAATCAGAGGCAATACGCCGATCAGAATCCAACATTTTTTTGAATTAATTATACGTATTAAGAAGAATTAAGAATACGATGGACGATTTTTATAAACATTTCCGAATGTGGGAGAGAGAAACATTTGCGGTAAAATCTCAAGTTTAATTGTAAAATTTATTTGCAAGAAGTATGTTTCATTTTAGAAGCTCCACAATATTATAGTTCCGACGAATAGGAGCTAACGGCAGAGTACGTGTACAAAAAAAAATTTTATTCGCAATCTGATTTATATCTAAAGAGGAATGTTTTATGTCAACCAGCGACAGGTTTGGCCAACTGAAAATGTTGAAGATTTTTATAATCGAAAATCATTCGACTCCATAAATCTGCAAGGTTCAATATTTTTTAATTATTACGCAATCAATTATGTACCCTTCACATAGATTATGTAATTTTTATCTAATTTTAGCTATTTGTGATAAAAATCGACACTTTATCGATATCTATGTAGGCAGTCCTGGTTGTATGCACGACGCGCGTGTCTTAAAAAAGAATAGGATATATGCCAAATTAGCTGATGCCGATGAACCTCTGCTCCTTGATTCACGTCACATAATCGGTGATACCGCATACCCGAACACAAATTTCTAGGAACATCCTTTAAACAGAATGGGCACTTGACTATCAATCAAGAAATTTTTAATTTTAAAATAAGCACGATGAGGTCATCCATTGAACAAGCTTTCGCATTCCTAAAAGGTAAATTTAGGAAACTAAAGTACATCGACATGTCAAGTCACCAACGCTTAAACGAGACGATTACTGCCGCTTGTGTGTTGCATAATATAATTTTAATAAATGAAGTAAATCCCGGCGATGAATTTATAGAGGAGACAGATTTGGACAAGAAGATTTTGCGAGTTCAAATAATTTTTTTTTTTTTTTTTTTTTTTTTATAATTTTATTTATGATAACAATAAAATTTTTTTTACAAAGTAACTAGTCATTTTTGACTAACAGCGTTTGACTCTGACAATATAATAATAAAGCACTCATATGTGTTCGTTACATAAAGTGTTGTTTTGGTTGATGTTGCATTGTGCGGACTATTCAGGCAACTCAAAAGGTTTTAGTCTTTTGAGTCTTCTTATTATACCCTCTTGATGAAGTAGTCTTGCAGCTTCGATGTTAGGGTGATGATGGAGCCTCTCCTGGTGTTTTTGAGCACATTTCTTTATTTCACTTGCGACTGTGTCTATTCCGAGATCTCTATGAAGGTCACTATTACGAGTGTACCAAGGGGCATTTACAATTCCTCTGAGGACTTTATTTTGAAATCGTTGAACTATCTGTTGATTGCTGATTTTGGTGCATCCCCATAGTTGAATACCATATGTCCAGACCGGCTTGAGTACTTGTTTATAAAGCACAAGTTTATTATGAATGGATAACTGAGAGTTTCTTCCAATTAACCAGTACATTTTTCTATATTTTAACTGAAGCTCTTCTGCTTTCTTTTTCACGTGTACTTTCCACTTTAACTTTGCATCAAGGTTCATACCAAGGTATTTTGCTTGATTGGCATGTGGTACAGAGATATTATTGAGAGTCACAGGTAGTGGTTCTATTGATCTATTAGTGAAGTTAATGTGAGTAGACTTCGATTCATTCACTTTAATTCTCCACTTAGCTAGCCAATCTTGTATATTATTTACGGCTATTTGTAGTTTGAATGTGACTTCACCGATTGTGTCACCAACAGCTAGAATTGCAGTGTCATCTGCAAACGTGGCGATAGTTGTATTGCTCGTCTGCGGTATGTCGCTAGTAAACAGCACGAAAAGGAAAGGCCCTAAGACACTCCCCTGCGGGACTCCTGCTTTAGCTTCTTTAATACTGGAGTAAACTCCTTCCTGTTTAACTCTAAAATATCTCCTTTTCAGGTATGACTTTAGCAGTTCGCAATACTCAAATGGCAGAGTTTTCTCCAATTTAAATATTAAACCATCTAGCCAGACTTTGTCAAATGCCTGCGCTATGTCAAGAAATATGGCTGAACAAATCTTTTTTTCCTCTAAGGATTTTTCTATTATATGTTATTCTATGGACTTGGTCGATTGTGGAGTGTTCCTCTCTAAATCCAAACTGATGGGACGGAACAGCTCCTGATTTTACAACTTCTGGTTTAATTCGTTTTAATAACAATCTCTCAAATAGTTTTGACATAGTTGGAAGAAGTGATATTGGCCTGTACGAGGCCAGTTCACTTGGTGGCTTACCTGGCTTAGGTATCATTATCACTTCCGCAAATTTCCAAGATAGAGGGACATAACGGAGTCTGAAGGAAGCATTAATTATGTCCGATATTTTTTTAATAGCTTTATTAGGTAGTTGTTTTAGAATCTCTCCAGTTATCAGGTCATATCCTGGTGATTTTTTAAGTACTACATGGTTCTTTATTACTTGTTTTACTTCTTTAGCATTAGATAATGGAATTTCCTGTCTCAGGATAGTTGTTTGGTTTTCGAACAATATATCCTGTTGGTTAAGTGTTGTTAAATTTGGCTGAAGGTACGCTCGAGATGATCCGCGAATTTTTCTGCTTTTTCTTCTTTGCTTTTAGCCAGGTGACCATTATTTGTTCTTATTGGTGGTATATGCATAACTGGCCTTTTCAAATATTTGGTTGCTTTCCACAATGAATAATCACTACCTTTATCATAGGTGAGAGATTGTAGGTATGAATTTATTGATTTATTTTTAAATTCCCTTATTTCTCTACGTATTCGTTGTGTTAAATTATTTAATCTCGGTACTTCTCTTCTCTATAACTAGTGATTTAATTTCCATTGGATAGCATTTGCCAGCTATTTTTTTGTTTGTTGTGTTAGTACTTTTCCAAGTGCATACAAGTGCAGGAAGGATTGGACTCCACATCTGACCACTCCTCTATTTTAATGATAATAAGTGATACAATAATTACTAATGATAAACAGCCACTGTTAACAAATAAATATACTGATTGGAAAAAGTTCAGGAATGAACTAAACTATAGCATCATTTTAAACACACAACTTTCATCAGAAGAAACATTAGAACAGGAGGTGGAGAAGCTCGTCAAGGACATACAGGTAGCGGCGAGTTCAAATAATAAAAGAAATTATTTATTAAGTTTGATTAATAATTAAATAAATTGTTGTTATCAATTTGAAATAAAACTCTGAATAATCAGAAACAAAACTTTGTATAACCAAAAATATATATTTCATTTAATATATATTTCATTTAACATACAAACCTTATTTCTTTATAATAATTATTAAAAAACTAATTCCAAAAAAAAATTGTTGGTAAAATCCATCCCCACTTGATGTTGGCGAATTAACGTCTATAAAATGTTTCAAAAAATCGTTTCGTTCTTCATGAACCTTGGTGTCTTTTTCTATATTATCGATAAGACGGTCCATTTTGGACATACGAGTATAGGCGAATGAGGTTGAATTGTAATCATCCAAAAGTAAGTAAGTTGAACGCGATAGAGTGAAGATTAAATCTTGTGATTTAAATGTGATTTAGTGCAATATAAAAATTATAAGTGTTAGTAAAATAGTGCGAATAGGCTAATAAGTGATTTTGTGAATTACTGTTAATAATTGTGCGGTGTTAATTTTTGTGTTGTATAAATAAATTAATTTGTCTGATAAATTGTTCAATCCGGTGATTCGTATCTTGATAAGACAGAAATGTTACAGTATGAACGGAAGTGTATATTATTATAAATTAATTATGTTTCATTCAAAATGTGTGTGAACTAACAGACAACGATAGTATAAATTGACCTTCATAGAGAACGTGTATGAAGTGAACGGAAATAATAGTATAACTACATAGATCTTTAAATGTGAAATATTCACAAATTTAAAAAATTAAAATTATTAATTGCATTTATAATTAATTCTTAAACAGTTTTTGGTTTTGTGTGAGTACAAATACAAAACAATAAGGGAAATAGGGGATTTATTTATTTATTTTAAGTGTTTTACAATTTAATTCCTTCAAATAAAAATTGACAATATTAAAGGTTACAAAAATGCGGCTATTACTTTTTGACTTAACGGCAAAATTACAAAATTTTCAAGATGTGATAGGTATTTTAACCAAACAGCGCGATGAATTAGAATGCCTTAAAAGCAAAAATTGTGCATGTATCACTGCCCTAATTACAAATGAAATGAGGGTTATTTTTGCTAATTCGACCAAAACTGCTTTGCAGTCTCAAACATCATGAAGTACAAGGAATGACCTCTTACGTAAATTGTGGAAAGCATTAATACAAAATTTTAAGATGTTTAAGGCTTTAAATTTCATTTGATAATTTTTCGTAAAATGGTCATACTAAATTATAACGCTACTTTGTAATTTGGTGTGAAAAATAAAAATGAACATTTAATAATTTCATTTGTCCACGACTAGCGTATAATATACTCATTATACGTTTGTTTCTTCAATCATAATGATATCCATTATTCACTGCTAGTTTATTTAGTAGTCCCTTCTTCTATTATTCACTACTACCAAATAAAAATTTCATTTTTGGAAATTTTATCTAGTAGTCTCTTGCCATTTTCATTATTATTAAACTGAGACGTCAAAATGCCGAAGGAAATTATTTTAGGTTTATAAGGATTTTATATTTTGTCGGTTGTGGACAAAGTATCGTATTCTACTCGCATATAATGGCTGTTATTCACTCAGATGATTTACGACACTCGCCTATCGGCTCGTGTCGGTAAACTTCATCTTCGTGAATAACAGCTATCATTATATGCTTGTTGAATAATATACACTCTACGAAATAGCTATATGGGACAATTATTATTTTTTTATTTTTTTAATAAACAAACTCTTATTTTATTTTCATTTACATCAAAATATTTCCCGATGCAGAGGGCATGTAGATTTCAATTCGGTTAGTTTTCATTATACCTGTATCGTTATTTATAGCAGTTTATTCTCATTGGTCGAAGGAAATAACTATATGGGACAAAACTTAAAATGCATTTATTTTATTCTGTAATACAAAAATACTAACAATAATTGAATTTTAATAGTTTGTATAACTCCCCTTGTTATTAATAACATCCATCAATTGACGTGGCGTTGAGTTTATTAAAGTTTGGAGAACAGAAACGTCAATTTTTGCCCATTCTTCTTGAATAACTGTCTTAAGCTCCGCTAAAGTATTAAATTGACGTCCATTTTTGTAGACTCCCTGGCTAAGAATGCTCCACAGATTTTCCATTGGATTTGAGTCCGAACTAACAGCAGGCCACATCAATATTGGAATATTTCGTGATTGAAAAAAATTCTTGGTGCACTTAGCAGCATGAATAGGCGCATTATCCTGCTGAAATGTCCAACTTCCACCGTATATTTCCTCCCCAGAATTTATTAAAGTGTCGTCTAATAACTGCACATACTTCTCCTCATTTATTTGATGGGAAACAAAACAAATTGGGGTCTTGCCCCGATAGCAGAAACCACCCCATGTCATAAGTGACCCTCCTTGAAAGTTGCGGGAATGACGTATTTGAGGTGACACATGAACATCTCGCCAATAATTCTGGCATCCATCTGGTCCGTCAAAATTAAATTTTTTTTCATCCGAAAAAATTATTGATCGCCACTCTTCATTCCAAAATTTAAATTTCTCAGGAAATTCCATTCTCGCTAATTTATGGCGTGACAGCAGTTTAGGTTTACGCAACCGCTTCTGATATTTCAGATTAATATCCTCTTTTAAAATCTGTTGTATCCTTCATTTAGTGACGTTTAGACACAAGTCACGTTTTATTTGGGATGGACTGGAATTTTTCCTGACTGCAAGGCGCCTTATTTCCCTTTTACCTCTTTCGTCAACTTTAGGCTTTGGTCCTGGTCTTTACACTGCGCCAGATGTTTGGGAATTTTTTAAAAAGTTGTTGATTGTATTTTTGTTTCTATTTAGTTTTATGGCTGGCTATCTGACGAATGGTAGCACCAGATTCCCTATAGCATTCGATCCTTGCACGTTCATCGGCCGAAAGTTGCGTTCCTCGCGGCATTATTCTTTAAAAATTGATTTTGAGTCATTAAAAAAATTATATTTTTAATGTAAGTAAACAATAATTAAGTTACCTTATTTTTTTTTATTAGGTAAAAAATAATAACAAAAAGAATAATATTAAAATTAAAAATAAAACGATTTTATAATCAAAAACGCACTTGTCCCATATATCTATTTCCTTTAACTGGCGGTTGTTAAAAACAACAAATCAACATAACAGTATTGCTAGAAAGAGACGAACGGATATCTTAACTTCAGTTTGTTGAGTAAGCATTGACAAAATTTTCCATACAATATAAAACAAAATCAGCGAAATGCTTTTGAAGAAAACAGTACAGATTACTTTGTCCCATATAGCTATTTTGCAGAGTGTACTATTGTCTACGACTAACGTATAATATACTCATTATACGTTTGTTTCTTCAATTATAATGATATCCATTATTCACTGCTAGTTTATCTAGTAGTCGTTCTTCCATTATTCACTACTACCAAATAAAAATTTTATCTAGTAGTCTCTTGCAATTTTCATTATTATTAAACTGAAACGTCAAAATGTCGACGGAAATTATTTTAGGTTTATTTAAAGGATTTGATTATTAAATACAATTATTTTTTTATCGGTCGTGGGCAAAGTATCGTATTCTACTTCCATATAATGGCTGTTATTCACTCAGATGATTTACGACACTCGCCTATCATCTTCATGAATAACAGCTATCATTATATGCTTGTTAAATAATATACTATTATAGTAGCAGGTTTTTGAGCAAATTAATAATACACGTTTTTTTCATGAAATTAACACTCGCATAACATTTTGATTGGCTATTCGTCTATAATCATAGTTTATTATTTATTTATGAGTTAGCTTAAATAATAAGCCATGATAATAATAGACCTTATTTCCAGTCAGTATGTGTACAGTTTATTCCAAGATCATTAATATTATTTATTTAACAACAATTTGCTAATCCTCCCTGTTTTAAAAATTTCTTAAAGAGACATCCTTCTAAATAAGTCAAAGTACGAGGTTTATTCAAAAAACCTTAGATATAATTAGATTCATTTTATTATAATTTTATTTTATACATATTTAGCAAAAGTCGAGTGTCTCTGTGTGTTTTGTTATTTCATGAATACATATATGTACCAAGAACAAATGTTTGTACTTAGGTATATATAAGAGTACAGACATACATATATGTATACATTTTCAAAACACTGCAGAACATAAATTTTTAATTTAATATACATACAAAACATAATATTATGCTTTACGAGTATCATACATAAACAATACAAATATTTTGTAATTGAATTAATTTTTTCTGTATAAATATTTATTATATTCGTTTTATTTTGCTTATTTCATGTGAACATTTTATGTCGGCGTCTGTGGTTGGGCGGCACTCACGTGCCCAACACCGAAACCACGCTAATGTAACCGGATACGCGTGGATAACATGTATTTCAAGTAGAGAGCGCGGAGGTGGTCACTGAGAATTCATCCCACGAGGAATTTACACAGACAATTTGGCCTTAACTTATCCGCTACTAATTTTGAAAAAATACCATCGTGTTTCGAACTTGTGATATTTATTATTGAAGAACAGAAAACATAACTAAAATGATATCATCAAAATTGGAAAACCATTTAAAAATATGTCTTCTATAAACCATTTAGCAGCAAATTTGTAAAAAATTGTTATCTTTATAAAAAAGCCTAAAATATTGTAATGTCTCTTTAGTTATTTCTGATATATTTAATTCAATTACACCCATAACTTGTGGCTATTTGAGAGCCTATATGTATTATTAAATAATTCAAACGGGTTTCTCAAAGGTAATTCACCATTTATTACAATTTTGATATTCGACAATGCTAGAACGTAACCATCAATTATGAGCAGATCGATAAAACGCAAAACTACGTTTTTCATTATTTTCAAAACATTCATATCTCGTGCGTGATATATAAAGCAGGTGTTCCTGGATTTCAAACCAGCATATGGCTCAATCCACCGGGAGAGCCTATGATTATCGTTGAATGCTTAATAATAAATCAAAAGTATGTATATCTTTGTAAAATGTCAGCAAAGAATTGTCTACCATATTGTGTTAAATTTTAGAGCAAGGCATCGAACATTTTTGCAATCAAAACCGGTGTTCGAGCAGATGATGCTCTATCACCGATACTCTTTAATATAATTTTGGAATTCAACTTTCATAAAAGTGAAACATCTTAGTACACCATCTTATACCAGCAGTTTATCAGGTTAACCTTTACTTGATCCGCTAGTAATATTTTCAGCTTCCGTTGGTCTCCAGATCAACGAGTGCAATACAAAATATTCCACCTCTGGTTTTAGAGACCATGACACGCAATTGACTTTAACTACAAATTTGAAGGAGTGACAAGATTTAATCTATCGAAAGCAAAATATCTGATCTCTAGTTTTAGAGAGCATGGCGCTCTTAAATCTATTATTACAACATTTTTTAATTAGAAAATCTTCTGTGATTGTGTTTATGTATTTGAGTGTGTGTGGCTTTGCGTCGGTGCGCATATGTGTGTGTGTATGTGTGTTGTGTGTTTGTGATTGGTGTTTATCTGTATGCGTTTGTTGTGTGTGTGTGCTTATGTTGCAGCGAAGGTTGTGTTTGTCTCTGTGGATGTGTAATGGTTGTGTTTGCATGCTGTGTGTGCAAGTCTCTGCGTGTCTGTGTGTTGTGTGTGTGTGTGTGCGTGTGTGTGTGTGTTTTTTTTTTTTTTTTAAGGAAGGTGGAAATCCATCATGGTATTATGTTTCTGCTATATATTGTATAATGGTTATACCCTAGTAGAAGGTAATCGATGAATTCACTGATGAATTCATGATGAAATTCCTATTGAACCATTAGATGAACTATATTCAGGGCCCGGGACTAAACTTATTTATATAATTTTCATTTATAAATGAATGTTTCTGTGAAGAATTAAATGAGGTTCATTATGAATGTTGAAGAGCGATTCATTGCAAGTTTATGTAACATAATCATTGAAAATTACTAATATATTTTTTATTGACTTTGGATAGAAAGTGTGTTCTAAAATAGTAAGTAATTTCGCATGAGTTCCAAAATGAAATGCGTATGGGAAATCAAATCTGTAATAAAATGGAAGGGAAAGTACGCAGTTAAATGCCAAATGTCATTCCTTCAGGTCATTTAAAGATATTGCGATGATTTTTAATGATTATAATTTACTTAATAAAATTATAATTTACTTAATTTTGAGCTGAACAGGTTTTTGGCATAAAACAAAATTTTTTATATGTAACTGATTTGCACCATGTTTAAAAGCAAACTAAACAAAACGTAAAACAAATTGAGATACAACAGGGGTAGAAGGGAGAAAGAAATATAAAATATAGAATTTTTTAACGGTTTTTTCTGAGTTATTACATTAAATTTCTTAAACCGAGTAAGGACCAGAATGACATCAGTAACTTCCCTGAATTATTCTTCAATATTTTCATTTATTCATATTTTTTACATATACCACTAAATTTGAACAGTTGAAAATTATACACTTGAGCAAAAGTCTATACACTTTGTTGAATTGTTTGAGTTGATGCATACTTGTATTGGTTACTTGATAAACTTTTTCTACTAGGGTATTTATTGTACTTATGTTTTATTATAAAATGGTTTAGATTACCATTTATTTACGTTATGAGTTAGTATTGAGGTTTGAACGGTCTACAGCGTTATCTTATTTAAAATATATTTTACGTTAATCGTTGTGTTAGGAATATGATATGTTTGACGTAAGTTTGACTGAGGAAATTTCTCTATATTAAATTAGTTCGGCCTTTAGTTTGTATGTATAATGCCTGTTATGAACTGCGTTTGGATTCCGTGTACTTAATGCTAATTAATGTTACCCTACGTTATCGTCTACTTTTGCTACCTTATTATTTATGGTATGAAGTTGAAGATAATGTGATACCACAAAATTCCACTTAGCGCTTACCACGGGTGGGGGCTGTGACCTAAGTGAATTTTGTTTGTATTGGAGAAAATAGTGTTAAATGAGGAGAATAGACAAGATCTTATTGAATACAAGAGATTATTCGGCGAGTACGAATACTGCCATATTTCTTTCTCTTGTACTAACTTGATCCTGCCGGTGCCCAGACTGTTAGTTGGTGGTTATTTTATACTTACCTAATTATTTGTACTTCCGAAATGATAAATCTCGATTTTGGCTGCTTCTTATATATTACTTTTATTTGATTATTTCTTCTTTTACAGGCTGGATATGATAATATAACGTGACTGATCTTCTTTTAGTGACTGATGATTACTGATTACTGAATACTGAATTGAATACTGAACAAAATTTGTGAATCTTATATACTGAACTTATTTGGTAGTTACACTAACAATTATATTATAATTACTTCTGCTGAATTGTATTGTTCTAAATTTACTAACGCATGGGTTAATGTAATTTTGGGTCACTTTTGTAATTTTATTGCATTCGATTATATTTAATTTTTATTTACATGTTGCGTTTTTGTTATTCAATATTTATTGCTTACAGACATATCGTCTACTTTCTTTTGAATGGCGCGTTCCTAATATATGATTTAATGCATCATTTGCATTTTCTTTTAATCTAATTTCTTATTTAGTGTATACCCCTTTTTGTTTATCTTTTATTTTACTTCCACATAATTTTATGAATTTCAATACCATTTTATTTCCGCTGACCTTGTCGATACATTTATATAATTTATTTCTTCCGTATGTTCTTTTCTTATAAATTTCTTTTCTTACGAATTCTTTTCTTACAAATTCTTTTCTTACAAATTCTTTTCTTACAATTCTTGTACATATTATGGCGCCTGAATATATGTTTAAGTAATTCATTGAGTGAAATGTACTACCTTGATCAACAAGTTCTCAGAATAACCACCGTGTGGCGCTCCCATCTTTCCGATTTGAGTTCTGTTCTTTTGTTTACTTGATACATCTGAGGGAATATCACCTCTAAATATTAGCGTCATAGCTCGACATTTGCAAAAGTTACGTAGTCAAGAGTAAATCTATCTCTGTGTGTGTTGGCGATTATTTACAATTTTAGAAATTATTTACAATTTTAGACATGATTTGCGAGGCTGAATCCGATCCCACATTCATCAAAAGGATCATTACTGGAGACGAGACGTGGGTTTATGAGTATGACACGCAATCCAGACATCAGACAAGTGAATGGCGTTCGCAAAAAAAAAACCACGTCGTTTTCAGTCAAAAAAGAAGGCAATGCTCACGGTTTTCATGGATTACAACGGTGTAGTGCATCATGCATTTTTGCCAGAAGGCCAGACCGTAAACAAAGAGTATTATTTGGGCGTTATGAGACGTTTGCGTGAAGCAATTCGCCGAAAGAGACCAGAATTGGGGGCAGAAAACTCGTGGATTTTGCACCATGATAACGCACCGTCGCACAGTGCCATCATTATTCGTAATTTTTTGACGAAAAATGCAACAAATACCATCCAACAGCCACCGAATTCACCTGATTTGGCTCCCTGTGACTTCTTTCTGTTCAATCGAGTTAAAAAACCATTACGGGGAACGCGTTTCAGCAGCCGAGAGGAAATAATGGAAAAATCGCCAACACACACAGAGTATATGTACTCTTGACTACGTAACTTTTGCAAATGTCAAGCTATGACGCTAAGATTTAGAGGGAATATCAACAACAGATGTACCAACTTAACAAAGAAACAGAACTCAAATCGGAACGATGGGAGCGCCACACGGTGGTTATTCTGAGAACTTGTTGATCATGGTAGTATGTCTGGTAAAATAATTTGGTACTTGAGTGGAAATGTTTTTGGTATATGGGATATTTCTTGACGCGTTTTGAGTGAATAAATGTACTTTACTTTGAGTTTTATATAATTTCTTAATCTTTTAATCTTATTTGGGTGTTATATGTTTCACAACAATGGACGATGTAGGGAATAACGTAGCTATCCACCACAACGGTGTGAGACTCCTACTCACTAAAACCACCTGCTGCATCCTTTTTCCCCGGAACGACCGCTAGGTATTACTTCGAAAGGGAAGGAGTCTGTACTAACTGTACGATCACATCTCCCACGCAACCGAAGGGTCCGAGTTACCTTGCTTGGCGACGTTGGCGTTCCAACCGTCGCAACTTCTTAATCGTTATTGTTGCAAAATTTGCTACAGCACTCCATCCTTCTAGAGACGCTAGCATCACTTCAACTAGTAAGTAACTCTAGGGGTAATATCAAATTGATCGATTGCTCCAGCAAGTATTTCTCTATTTTCCTGGAACCGTGCGCATACAAAAACACGTGTTCAGCATCTTCTGCGGAATCTCTGCAGGATGGACAGTACGGTGAATCATCATTCCCAAAACGATTAAGGTATGATCGAAAGCATCCGTGATCTGTTAAGTATGTGTGTGTGTGTATATTGTGTATGTGTGTGTGTATATTGTGTATGTGTGTGTGTGTGTGTGTGTGTGTGTGTGTGTGTATGTGTGTGTGTGTGTGTGTGTGTGTGTGTGTGTGTGTGTGTGTGTGTGTGTGTGTGTGTGTGTGTGTGTGTGTGTGTGTGTGTGTGTGTGTGTGTGTGTGTGTGTGTGTGTGTGTATGTGTATGTATATGTGTGTGTCTGCATAACTTATAGCGTAGAAAATATTTTGAATTTTGTGGGTCTACAATATCCGGAAAGTTAACTATTACAATACAGGAAGCAATACTGTGTTTAAGCGTGTATATATAATTATTGTATGTTTGATGAATTATTCAAAAGGAGGTTTTAGGAGACATTTGTAATTAGAAAGTTATTAATAAAATAGATGATTTTATGGCTGTGGTTATGAAATGAAAATTTAACTACGGGTTCCAATTCAGATATGTACTTCAGTTCTCCTATCACTAATGATTGTAGGGGATGATATCAAGAAGTGTCGCGCCGCCGGCAGCCGTGCTTTGTATCTTCTACATTCAAGTTCTACAGAGTGATGATCAAGCCCATTGTCATACATATGTGTGAGCGTTGGATCATGACGGATGAGTACGAAAGGTGGCTGACCCTAATGACATTCGAGAAATGAGCCCTACGAGTGATATTTGACTATAGACGCGACGTGATGATGGCACATATCGAGCTCTGTATAGTCACGAGATAAGGAATTTTATGCGAATTGCTATTCTCTGCTTGCAATTATAGAACACAAAGTACATCCGGATCGAGTAGTTCAGCGATCCCTTAGACGTGAGCCAACTTTTGGTAGGTAAAGACGACGGCTCCTCGGCGTAGAGAGGAATTTCGTAGCGCCTGATTGTTTAAGATAATACGAGGGGCATGCTTTTTGCTTTTTTTTAGAAATAATAAATAGTATAAAAATGGAACATTTGGCTAAAAGTGTTGTTTAGATAATTTACGAAAGTTTTCGTTTTTACATTACACAGAAGGACTGGAAGGATTAGAGTATTGGGCGCTTATTTTCTTTTACTATGAACTACTATGGAACTAGGAGTAAACGGAATAGATTTTTGATAGCACCACATTTGTTTAGATTTAACATTAACCTTCCATAATGTAGCAAGTTCAAAATTTAGTCAATTTGATCATTAAAATGTTAAAAAGAATCAATTTTAATTGGACTACTTCCAAATACCTCCAAGTAAAAAAAATATGAAATTACGTATGTAGGTACTCGTAATACAATGCTACACATATTTTCGAATAATTATTGTTTGTTTTGAGTTTACTATTCATGACATTTAACTATTAACCTTAAAAATGAAATGGGTAAACTTATACCAGTGGCCCTATTCTGGCTATTCCCTGGGAATTGATAATTGATCTATTTTGACAGTATTCTAGCAATTTGGAATTATTTTTTCCAAAAGTGTATTCTGGCGATTGGGAATTTTTAATGTAGGGAAAAAATAATTCCACTTTATGTAAGTTTTGACGTTTATTTTTCCCAAATTTTTTTTTTTGGGAATTAGAAGAAACTGGTTGTTTTGTGTATTTTCAATATTTTATTTACAACGTAGTATCGGTTAAATTTTTATTTTATATGTGGAAAATAGAATTTTTAAAAAATGGCGGCTGCAAATATTAGGGAATTATTGAAGTTTGGAAATATAGCAATATTTTTCCCAGTTCCCAGGGAATAGCCAGAATAGGGCCACAGGTTTCCCATTATCAATAGGAAAATAGCAAAATAATATTATTCCCTATCGGGTTTACATTTAAAAGCGTTTGTGGACCAAGTGGACCATCTCAATGAAATCAATTCAAGAATGTTTATCACGACTATGAACAGGAAACACAGATTATTTACTGTGAAATGCGACAAAGAACTTGAAACAACTCTACCAAATATTTAAAGCTATACCTTTTTCAAGTCAAGTTAACCTTGTTTTTCAACCTAAATTAACAAATGTTCAAATTAAATTAACAAATTTTCAAATCAAATTAACAAATTTTCAAAGCAAATTAGCCAATTTCCAAACCAAATTAACAAATTTTCAAAACCAATTAACACTTTTTCAAAGTTAGATAATGTTCAAAACAAATTGAACTTTTTTGTTTTTTTCAAATAAATTTAACAATAATTTTCAAATCAAATTAAATTATTGTTGTACTTTTTTTTGCAAAATATGCAATAATACATACAATAAAATTTAGCAAAATTCAATTCTTAGATAATTTTAAATAATCAGAGAAATGAATTTTGCAAAATTCTATTGTATTTTGGAATAAAAAATAGTTTAATTTGTTTTGAAAATTGTTGTTAAATTTATTTGAAAAAGTTTAATTTATTTTGATAATTTGTTTTGAAAATTTTTTAATTTGGTTTGGAAATTGGTTTTCTGTCTTAGAAGTCACAAAAAGTTTTCTGTCTTAGAAGTTAAAACAATGACACAGAGAAAGACCAATTCTAAAAAGTTAGCAAAATATTATCTTATCATAGGCGCAAGAGTTGCCATTCAAGGCAATTAATATCAAAACCAGCCAAGGCCCCAGAAAAAGTTGGGCTAGATACCTTTGTAAGCTTGATATCAATTATGTCTAAATTATTTGAAAAATTACTACTTAACTTAAGGAAAGCCGATATTGCTGGAGAAGAAGCTGATTTCGAATCATTAGTTTGGCTTTAGACCAGAACTCTTAACAAGTAGCCAAATTCTTGTAGTGTGGAGAAGCCGCAGTTTCCATAACTTTATTGTTTAGATTCTTTCAAGTTAAACCGAACGCCTTCTCAAATCCATACAACAAATTCAAATTAAAAAATTAAAAGGCAAACTTAAAATTTCTTAATAAAACTTTTTTTTTAAAAAAGCATAAAAAAATTAACGTTTTCGACATTTACGAATTTGTACGAATTTTCATATTCTTAGATCAGTGTAACAATTTTAGTTTTTTCTTAATTTCTTAGATTTAATTATTAAAACAAGTTTAGAAAATATAAATTACCAATTAAAACCAAATCAAACAAATAAGCCGGACGGCTATAGCGTAATAAAATGTAGAATAAATATGCTCTTTGTAGTAGGATTAGGCTTTAGATAGTTACTTTCAGTAGATCTTCGACATTGCGAAAACCAAGCGAAATCACCTGCCTCTGGTGCTTTGCAAGTAATTTGATAGTTTGCAGATGTCACGGATATTTCGGGTGAAGCATTGTAAAAGGTAGGTCCCAAAACTCAATAAAAGTCATAATAGTATTTTTTATCGTAGCTAGGTACCCTTACCAGCAGTTTGTTGTTGGCTCTTAAATTTTACCTGAATGAATACTTAATGAATAGGTTACCACTACGCGCAAAAAATAATTTTAGTACTTTGTAGATGTATAAGGAAGAATTAATGCAAGAATTTTGAGCTTATAAAACAAAGGCCAGCTGTTGTATATTCTATTTTTACCGCCAATTGTTTTAATAATATGTTTCTGTTTAATCCTAACGTAGATCGCAGATTGTTGGGAGAATGCGATAGATACTTTGTAAGTACAAATATTTTAAGCAAAACTTTTTAAGTAAAAACATTTTACGTAATGCAGCCATAAAATAACTTTCCATGTTTTTCATGTGATTTTTAAAATTTATGATGAGAGATAAGGACTTAGGTTGCGCTGATTCTCGGACGAACGGAAAGTTATTTCCAGATCACTAGTTTGGTCTTCGTGCTGACTCGCACTTTGTGTTTCGAGAACCCTGCTCTCGTAGTATGACATGATATTTTTCGGAAGCAAGGGTTAGTGGGCTGTAGAACAGTAGTTAAATGCTAAGTGGTCTGCGAAGGCTGTGATTTTACCGTAAAAGTTTTGTTTAAATATTGCATTGATAAAAATCAAAACACGATACACAATATATTAACAGCAATACAAATGAATAAAGAGGATATACCTAGATAAACATCTTAACATGGCGTAAATATATTTGGAAAAACAGAAAACAATTGGGAATGAAACTGATTAAAATTGATTGGCTCTTATGCGGCAAATAAAGTTTATCGATTGAAAATGAACTTCTGCTCTATAAAATAATAATAAAACCTATCTAACAAAACTCGAACTTCGACATCTTTCAGCGGTCGCAGCCAAAATTTCTAAGAATCAAGAAGCATCATACATAGCTAAATATAATTTAAACTTTTTTCGTAAAAGTGCCATACTAATTTGTGCCACTAGTTTTTGTAATTTGGCTTATAAAACAAAAAACACAACTAATAATTTCGTTTATAATCGCAGATTTTTAACATGTTTTACAAATGAAATTTATACTCGCGCCAGATTTTTATTTGTTTATCGTGTATAATGTAAAGTTATAATAACCGTGTATGACTGTATGTTATTTATTTATGATATTACCTTATTTAAAAAAATAACAGGCCTTATTTCCAGAAAGTATATTTACAATTTATTCCAAGATCATTAATATTATTCTATTATCAACAATTTCCTAACCCTTTCTATTTTGAAAATATGTTAAAGAGACACCCCTTTAAATCAGTCAAAGTTCAAGATTTATTCATAAAGTTTTATTTTTTGTATAATTAAAAATTTTAATTAAATTTTATTAAAATTTATTTTATATTACATATAACAAAAGGCAAGTAAGTATCTCCATGTTTTTTAATAATGTATGTACCTTCTATGTACGTATGCTTGTACATGCAGGTATGAGTTGTATGTATTGTCGTCAAAAGTGAATAAACACTAAGATATTGTACAATTATTATTAAGGGTTTTAAAGCTATTTTATTGATAAGAAATTCTGATTTTTTCGCAGTTGGCAAACTAAAGTTTAGTGTATTAGAAATAATCTTACAAAATTCTTTATTGAAAATTAAAAACTGAAGCGAAAGGAAAAGGTATTCAAATTTTTTAATCAAAAGTAAGTAAATATTTATAAGAAATCAAAGTTTTGGCCAACAATTTAATATTTTGTTGGCAAATTTTTCAAATTTACAAGGCCTTTTTCTGCATTTGGGGACCAAATTTCACAAGCTTTTTCTTATCATTTAGAACCATTTAAAAATAAGACTGAGACAGCGATATTTTGGACTTGTGGTTGTCAAAACGCAATGAGAGCGTTTAATGGAAATATAAGCGCGTTTAATGCACGGAAATAAAAAGCAAAAAGGAAAAAAATTGACAAAATTTAAAAAATCTGAAATGTGATAACCTTTTTGAATTTGCTTGTTTTTTATGACTTGTTACAATATTATTGAAACGGTTTCGCATACCAATTTAATCTACATCATTTAAAATAATTTTGACATGAAGGGAAAGATTGATACTTGTTACGTTAACTATTAATTTGTAACGGAAAGGGACGTGAAGTCACTCCGTTAGCAGATATCCATGCCACTTGTTGTTCCTGGGCGGTCATTGGCCGGCTAAGGCTCAGGGGAAAGGCGTGGGGTTTGCCAGGAACATGGCACGGATCTAGTTGAACCGCGGGAAGGGAAGGAGGCAGGATGTGGGAGAATGGAATAGGCGGGGATGTGGATTGCGACGACTAACATCTCGCTTTGGGGCTGGGTTAGGAGAGTCCTGAACTCATCCTAAATGGGGCTTATCTCGCCATCTTAATAACAAAATCTTCAAATTCAAGGTTTATAATTATATCTAAATTATAAGTTTTATATTTCCAATTATAATGAACTTAAAACTAAAAAAAATTTAATATTTAAATCATAATAAACAATAATAAAAATTAACTCATCTTAAAAATCAACTTTGCTCTTCCATTCATTATTAATTTTTTTTTTTGTTTTATAACTCAACTTTTATATTAATATCTGGTATTTCTATTCTTATTTCACTATCTACTATTATTTTATTCGATCAATCCAAAATCTACACTTTCAATGTCTTTTTAAAACGATTTTGGATTCCTAATTGATTAACGTACAATTAACTAACACATCAAAAATTTGATTAATCACAATAAAATATACTTTTATTATATGTATCAAAGTTATGATTACGTTCGATTTAATCGCAACACAAGTAGGGATATTCATTTCCCATTTTTCACTTCTTAATCCTTATCAACTTATTATTATTCGAATTTTTATCACTTCTCTTTTAATAGTCTCTAGAATTCTCACTTTTCTTAATTTTATAATAGTTTCTTCAATCTTTTAACTTAATTAAATAATATTAATTTATTACTAACAACTTGTACTTTATCTTCTCGTCACAAACAACATCAACCGAAAAAAAAAAAAAAATAAAAAAATAAAATAAAAGAACAACCCGACTTACTCGAGCTCAAAAACTTAACTCCAAAAAAAAAACACGCCATGCACGTCGGTCGTCAATCGCCCACATCAGCAGAGAAAAAAAAATGCATCAGCATAAAAAGGAATTAGAAAATTAGATTATAAAATATGTACTTGGTAATATCAAAAAAAATTAAAAAGATAAGAACCCAAGTGAAAAATGAGCTTCGTGAAACTCAGAAAAATGAAAATTCTCATGCGTTGATATATAGCTGACTTGCTTGATTTCCGTAGAGGAATGCTCGACCTAATTGAGCACAAGTAGTCACATGAGATAGGAATTTATTATCTGTTTTAGGCAGACAGATAATTTGTTGTTTGCAATACCAACAACCATGGGAAAGAATGTGGACAGTACGTATAGTACAGGTAAAATAGGCGATGACTTAAGAAAATTGGAGGTACGCCAATTGACTGGCGTAACAAATTTCTCAATAATGAATATAAAATATTGTCAAATATAGTCATTTGTCTTACCTTGATTTTATTAAAATGGAAAATAAGTAGCTTTGTAATCAAACTAATACATTTTGTAATGTTTTAAAAACTACTTTGTTAATGTTATATAATTTGATTGTGTCGCATAGTTTCCATTTTTCAACCACGAGATATTTTAATATTTAAATAATTATTGAGCTGCAGTTTTATCGAAATATAAATCAAAATAGTGCTCTCAGTCAACAATTAAAAAATACAAATCATGAAATAACTTTATGCTTATATTGAAATTCTTGTGATGTTTAGTCTTATACGAGTACTATTTTATATATTTTAAATAATTTATTCATATTCGTGTAATATTTGTCGTAAAATGTTTTAAATTTCATTCATATTATGCAAAAAAAAAGTCTTTGTCACTGGCTTGTGCGTCAAATTTTTTAGTCTAGATGTATGTAGGATTTTAGTCCAGGAAACAAAAACAGGGCTCTATATAAACTTGTAAATAATTCCAATAAACTTTTAACTAATATAATGTTGTTCCCTATACTTCGGCACAACTTTTCAGAAAAAAACCCCACCTCTATGTGTTGAGCAAAAAAAAAAAAAAATAACGGTATTTTAGTTTTATTATTTCATAATTTTTTTTTTTTGAATTTTTGAGATTTTTAGTATGGCTAATAACTTTGGGTATAAAATATTTAGAAACTAGCTTTGTATGCGGAATTATCTGAGAATTGGTGGTTATTTAATAATAAAATATTATACGTTATTACAACAAACTACCTACTCAAAAATACGCTCGAAGTGAGAAGACAGGTACCCTCATTCCGGGTTTCTCCTTTGTGTGTTTGAAAAGAAAAATACCTTTCTTATCTTTAACGGTTACTTTCAGTAAAGAAAACCGGTTTCAGAATTATACGAAAATTTTTTGTTACCTGTGTGCTAGCAGATGTTTAAATCTATATATATAGATATGGATTCAGGGGAATATTATTCAGTGTAATTTTGAATATTGTTATATTTTGTGCGAGATGACCAATAAAACATATAAATATTTATGATTATTAATTATTCTTTATTTTATTTATACTTATTACAAACATGTCTTTTCACTATGACATCCGGAAGAAGAGAGCGAAAATATTCTCCTTTCATTATATGTTCCCCTAGGTACCATATTATACATTTCAGGTCCCTACGTACCATATATTACATATTCCATACATAACACTCGTCTCTTCTAAAGCTTAAAACATTATATAAAACAATAAAAACTATAATTATCATACTAAATTCAACCCTAAACTTATTTAATGACTTCATATTATACATACATATTATATATATGTATCTATATTATATATATATATATATATATATATATATATATATATATATATATATATATATATATATATATAATATATAACTAAATCTTATCAGTAGCTGGAGGTATCTTTGATGATCTCTTATCATTTCAAAATAATTTATTTTTGTTTTCTTCTTTTATTTTAAACGAATTGAATTAATAAACTTAATCAAATGACGTGTAATCACTAAACCTTACTGGTTTTTTTATAAGCGATTTATCACGTAACCGACAACCCTGAACTACATTTTGCTCTGCATTCTCATTTCTATTTACCCCTGTAACATTCACATTTTCACCACAGCCTTCCTCCCTTACTTCAAAACCACTTGGATTCTCTGTAACAACATCTTCCACTACGCCTTCACATTCATTATACTGACTAACGAGTTGATTCTCTACACAACTCCTACCACTATCAAACAAAGCAATATTGAAACTTTGACTACCTTCATTCATCCCAACAACAGTACCTTGATCGTTAACCTTATCCTGTTCATTCAAACTCTGCTCTATTTTTGAGTTGTCATTTAGCTTTCGCCCTAACCCTCTCATCTGATTCACATGCCTCTTTATAATCTTGCTTCTTGCTGGTAGTTTACATATATCTAACCTTGGTCCTAATCGTTTCTCTACTCTTGCCCTTTGCCACTTTTTATTTGATCTATAATTCCTAATTAAAACTTCCTCATTTTCGCTAAATATCCGTGCTCTATCGTCCTTATATCTTTCCGAATCATCCTCCTCCTCTTTATCTCTTTTAGACTTTGGTAACAATAAATCATATTTTATTTTTGGTTTGTATTTCAATACCAATGAAGCCGATGCAACTCCTGTCGTACAATGAGGTATGTTTCGATAATCAGCAAGAAAATTGCACAACATATTTTCCACATTACCCAGATTCTTATCCAACCCAGCAGTATACAAAGCCTTTTTAACCGTCTTTACCGAATTTTTCCCTGCCCCATTCCTAGCAGGAAAATAAGTAGGTGTCAGAGAATGCTTAATGTTGTTTGATTTCATAAAATCAACAAACGTCAATGATACAAATTGTGATCCATTATCACTTACCAGCTGCTCTGGCAATCCAAATCGTGAAAACACACTTGACAAACAACGAATAGTGAATTCTGACGTTGGACTTAACGTATGAAAAACCTCGACCCACTTACTACATGCATCTACAATTATTAAATAAAACCTATTGCACATCGGACCCGCAAAATCAATATGAATCCTTTTCCATGGACCTTCTGCTCTCCTCCAAATAATAGTTTTTGCTTTCGGTGGATTTGGTAATACATTTATACAACTCTCACATTCCCTTATCAACTCCTCTACATCTTTGTCTACATTTGGCCACCACACATATGACCGCACTATCGACTTTGTTTTGACAATTCCAAATGACTTTTATGTATTTGATGTAACAATGGTTGCCTGAGAGCCTGTGGAATAACTACACGATGTCTCCACATCAAGACTACTTCTTCAATCCCTAATTCATTTCCCTTTATCATATATGCTGCAAATAGTTTTTTATCTAATTTTGAAAAATCGCCGTTCCTCACTGCTTCATCACTTCTATTATCTCTAAATCTTTTCCCGTTTCCTGCTTATTTACCTCAAAATTAATTGGTAAGACATCATTTGAACACACAAAATTCAAATAACTAATTTCTTCGGAATTAAGTGGCCTATTATCTATTGGAAAACGAGACAACGAATCCGCACAATTTTCCCTAGATTTAACATATTCAATAGATAGAGTAATCAAATGCTGAAAGATGAAATGCCCATCTTTGTAACCTACTCGTCGACATCTGTGGAATTCCACGATGTTCTCCAAAAATTGCAAGAACCGGTTTATGGTCCGTTACCAATACAAAATGTCTTCCAATTAAGTATTGAAAAAATTTCTTTGTCCCAAAAATAATAGCGAGTGCTTCCTTTTCAATTGTTCTATAGTTTCTTTCACTATCTGAAAGCGTTCGCGATGCAAATTCAATTGGCTTTTCTATTCCACCCTCAAATCTATGTGATAGTACTACTCCTATTCCCACATTCGATGTATCACAAGTAAGTACCAGTTCCTGTTGAGGATCGTATTTTACCAACACTTTATCCGACATTATTTCGTCCTTAATGTCACAGAACACTTTATTACATTTTTCACTCCATTCAAAACCTTCTCCTTGTTTCAACAAATTATATATTGGATGCATTTTCGTAGATACATTTTCAATAAACCTACCAAAGTAATTCACCAGTCCACAAAACGACCTAACCTCGGTAATAGTCTTCGGAATTGGAAAATAACTAATAGTATACTTCTTACTACTTCTATTTATACCCTTATCCGAAATTAGATATCCTAAATATCCAATTTTATTTTTACCAAACTCACACTTCGATGCATTGACTCTAATTCCAGCATTTGACAATCTACCAAAAATATTATTCAACACTATATTATGACTTTCTAAATCTTTCGCAAACACTAACACATCGTCCAAGAAACACACTACCCCATTAATACCTTTTAACACTCTTTCAATCTCTCGCTGAAAAATCCCAGACGCTGGTTTGACCCCAAATGGTAAGCGGTTCATTCTATAGTTTCCCATATGTGTACTCCACGAAACCAACTCTTTAGACCCCTCATCCAACTCCAATTGATAATACGCACGATCTAAGTCTAATTTTGAAAAAATTCGGGCATCCCTCAACTTGTACAAAATATCCTCTACCTTTGGTAATCAATAATTCGTATCTTTCAAATACTTATTTAACGTAACCTTGTAATCCGCACAAATTCTTATGCTTACTTAATGTCTCTAACTCCTTTCCGACTTCACACAAAACAGCAAATGGAACCTTTCTGGCCGGAACAAATTTAGGAATAACTCCATCCATAATATCTAAATGTACTTTAACATTTTTTAACTTTCCCTAATTTACCATCAAATAACTCCTTATATTCTCCTATTATCCTCTTTAATTGATCACTTGCGTCACTTAATTGGTTTATCTCTATTTGTTTCACTTCAAATGCACTAAAGAAATCGCGACCTAAAATGGATTTCTGAACTCCATCGATTATTAAAAATTTAAACATTTGATCAACGCCATTATAGTTTACCGATACATATATACTTCCACGAATTCTTAATATATTTCCACTATAATCTTTAACCACAGTACTATCCCGTGTCAATTTAACATCTGATAAAATATCATCATAAATACCTCCAGGAATAACCGATATCGATGCCCCTGTATCTATCATAAACTTAATTAATTTATTTTTAATCAATAAACACAATTCTATTGCTGAATTATACCCTGAGGTATTATAATAAATTTCATTAACATTTTTATCTGTTGTTAATAATGAATCTTCCATTACACCCTGCAAATTATCTACTTGATCATAAACCAAGTTTTCTTTCTCATAATTAACAATACTATTTCCTTTCACAGACAAATCTAACGGATTTACATTACAATAACCATTACTTTCTAAATTCTTATTAATTATATTTACTCTGTCACTCGTTGCTCCGTCTAATTTACTTCGTTGTATATCACAAGTCAGAATGACATCCACATTCTTTGCTGATGCACCTTCATTTCCCGTTAGTACACAATTTGACTCTTCCTGTTTTCTTTCGGAACACACCTTTTGCATATGACCTCTCTTGTTACATTTTCTACATATAACATTTTTAAATCGACACTGATCACTAACATGATTTGTATATCCACAATGTATACATTTAATATACTTTTGTTGCTGCATATCCAAATACGATGCCTTATTTCCTTGAATCGGAAATTGTTTAATATTTCCATTTTGTTTATTACCCATTTGGATGTTATTTTTACCATCCACATATTGTTTTTTTAATGCCATCACTTCGCTTATTTCTTCTACCATCCATTTATTTTCTACCTTTTTTGCCACCTCTAACGCCTTTTTAATACTGTTTATATCCCCCGTTTCGTCACACAGCTCTTCGAAAAATTTTTTACTATGTATCCCCGTCACAAATTTATACATAATAACATTTTCCAAACTTTCACCAAATCCACAATCTTTTGCCGCACCACGCAATTTCATTATATAATCTTGGCATGATTCCCTTTCCTCTTGATTATACTCAAAAAAACGTTTTCGCTGAACCCTTATATTCACCGACTCCAAAAAATGATCATCCATCTTTTTTATTAAATCCGTGTACGACACCTCGCTCAACTCCTCTGGACAACATAAATTGTACATAAACTGGTATGTTTCATTCCCACAAAAGTTTAGTAATGCCGCTTTCTTTTGCTCGTCATCATCCATTTTGAACACTGTGATAAACTGTTCAAAGCGACCCTTGTACATCTTCCATTTATCTATTTTATAATTGAAAGGTGGCATGTGGCCCCAAAGTGCTTTTTGCTTATCACTCATTTTATCAATTTTTTTGCCTTTTTTTTTTATAATTAATCACTAATATATTATTTAACACTTTCCTTATTAATTTTCCTCGTCGCCAATGTTATATTTTGTGCGAGATGACCAATAAAACATATAAATATTTATGATTATTAATTATTCTTTATTTTATTTATACTTATTACAAACATGTCTTTTCACTATGACATCCGGAAGAAGAGAGCGAAAATATTCTCCTTTCATTATATGTTCCCCTAGGTACCATATTATACATTTCAGGTCCCTCCCTGGTGAAATCAACCGAAATGCAACAAACTATCCTGGTTCTTTGTTGTAAACGCAATTACGCATGGGGAAGTATCGTCAATACACGGATTGGTGGGTCAATTATTTTGTGGACACAAAATGTGCGATATCATCTGAAATGCTACTGCAAATTTAGGGAAGTGACCACTAATCCGTTCAGTGGATAACCCATAAATGACAACTGTCGTGCAGGTTTTGAAGCTTTGTGTGCCTTCAAAAAACAAAGTAATGAATGTCAATTTGCATTACGCGATCTGAAGGAAAAACTAAGGGAATTCAGTGGCAATGATGCAGATTTGTACGGCACTACTAATTGATCCACCTGCTTATAAATCATTTTAAACCAAATTTGGTAGCAACCAACTTATTTGGCAAAACCATAATTTGAACTTTAAAGGACATGTTACCCGAATACCCAAATTTATGATATAACAGTATTTCCAACATTCGTTGTTTCTATGGATTGTTTCTACGCCTGTTAGCATGCTTGTGATATCCGCGATGGAAACTTTTACAGGACAATCATCAATTACTTCCCACAACATGTTTAACTCCGAGGCAGTAGGAAAGCAAGAGACAATCTGGACAAAAATAAATTTATTTTATGACTTTAAAAACATAACCCATTTCGGAATCGGGCTGGTGATCTTGTCAATTTGTCAAATGGACTTGTTGCTGACTCTAACTTCACCTGTGATAGTGCTTTGGATAAAGGTGAAATGCTGCTGCATAATACATTGGGTAAGAGTTTTGCGGACGTCGTTTACGCAAGAAAACACGAAGTTATTCCAACTGCAGCTCAGGTTTAGGGAATAAAAATAAATAACGAAGCTTTCGTTATAAACTCGCTGCAATTATTTCATCGAATTGTTTGTGTCGTCAAAAGTCCGAAAGAGATGCAGTCCTATTTTAAATATGAATTGGCTTCAGCACCATGTTCCCTTTTCAACGACGGTCTCCAACGAAAGGGAACAAAATCGAGCATCAAAACCATATTTAAAAGAGCTGACATTGGTAGGGACATCTGCTTCACTCGGTAGTATGGCCAAAGCCAGCGACATATAGCACGATTCTAAAAATTTATGGTGGTTATGTTTTAAAACATTATGGCAGAAACACAATGGTAGTGTTTGATGGTTATCCGGACTACGCCACCACGAAAGGAGAAGAACAAAAGAGAAGAGCCATTGCCGAAATTTCAAGAAACGTGGAAGTAGAGAGCAATATGACGTGCACAATTTCTCAAAGCCATAATAAATCGAAATTCATCGGCAAACTGAAGCAACACTGACTTTGTTTGAACATACCAAGACATCAGGCGGAAGATGACGCAGATACCTCTATCGCAAATATAGCTGTGAGCTTTGCAAATCGTAGGGATCAGGTAGGTTACTGCAGAGGACTCGGGCATCCTCATGCTGCTTTTGTTTTTATGTTCACCAGCAAGTCAAACAATTTGGCTTCTTTGCCCCAAATCGGAGACTGTGTATGATATAGCAGCAGAGAGGACACGGCTGTCTACATTAAGCGACCTTCTTCCAGTTCTTCATGCTTTTACCGGATGCGATACAACCTCAGCATTGTACAGCAAAGGAAAAATAAAAGCATTCAAGCTTTTGCAGCCCAATGCAGAACTGAAGACCGACGTGCAAGTGTTCTTGCAAACGAGTGCCGCGAAGGAGAATATTGTAGCCAGCATAGCGCGTTTAATATGTGGACTCTATAGCATCACCAAAGAGACTCCACTAGAAGAAGCAATATATCTTGCTTACTAATCTGCAGTTACATTCTAAATTCGATTTAGCTTGTCTCCCACCAACAAAAGCAGCCGCAGTACAGCATTAATTTCGAGTATACCATCAAGTTCAAGCATGGCTGGGAATTGCCTTGCTACCAACAGATTGGGCATGGAAATCTGTCAAAAGTAGTTTGCTGCCCATTCCAACTGACCTGCCACCGGCTTCAGAACATCTGCTCAAGTTGATATCTTGCAACTGTCGTACGCAATGCACAACAAGATGCGAATGTAAGCGGTCAGGAATGATGTGCTCAGCAATGTGTGGAACCTGCCAGGGTATATCATGCAACAACACTGCAAGGGAAGAAGATCTCAATGATATTGAATGAAATACTGAGCTACAATTTTAATTTTTAAATGCCCTTATAATTAATATTTAAATGGAAATAAAAAAAAATTGTGAATTATACTAAAAATAAATAATAGATTGAAGTAATAAAATATTGACATACTAGTATAATCAATTTTTTAATTTTTTTATCATGGATTTTTTGAAGGTTGGTTTCTTAATAAAATTAAGTTATTTCGTAAACGGTATATCGTTTCAATCTCGCATAATGTTATGGAATACTGTTTTTTAAATAAGTCCTGCTAACTGTTCTATTTTTACAGTTAAACTCCAAAAATTTACTTGCTTCTAACATTTAGCTCAAATTTGACCAACTTAACGGCCATAAATTAAAAAATTAATGTTACACAATATTGTGCACTATTAAATTCCCGTCATTTGAGCCATTTTTCGAGTTTGTGCTGTGTACCGTTCAGAAGTTATTTTCATTTTTCTGAACACCTAAAATTGATTATTCCAACCCTGACTGCAGGGTTGGCTCAACCTTTAGAGGTGGGGATTTTTTCTAAAATACTGCCTTCAAGTAGTACTACAACCCTGTAAGATTTCGTTTCTATTGAAATTATTTACTACTTTTGCCCAAAATTCCTGCAATATTTTTGGTTTCTACGGAAAAATTTCAATATTTTTGTTTTGCTTTCGATATGTACATATATGCATATGTAAAGCAAAATTGTATTGACATATTTTAAAAAAGAAAGCTCAAGTAATTAAAAAAATAAAAATTGTTCAGAGCCCAAAACCATTTATTTTATATACAATTGTGGCTCAATAATTATTTAAATATTATAATTTTTTTGTGCTATACTATCATTGGGGTCATGTTTTTAGATTTTCATTTGCATGACGAATTATGTAAATATCTAACTTTATTATAAAACGTAAATATATACCAGTATATGTGTATTTTATATTGTGTGTAAACCTTCACAATGACAATGATTTTGTAATTGGCAGTATGTATTACGGAAACATCATATAGATAAAAATTTTCTAACTTTTCTGTATAATAAAGTATATTATGTACATTTGATCTCAGTCTTGTTTTTTCCTCGTTTTCCTGCAAAATAATCAATAATCGAAAGATAGATATAATCTTATTGGTATCTGTGGGAATATTTGCTTTTTTTGTTTGTGGGTGAAACGTGAAAATTCACTTAACGAGAAAAGTATAAAAATACAAGAAATCATTTGAAAATCATTTAATGCTTGTTTAAACACGGTTAGTGTGGCTTGGATTATTGAAGATTAGTTCACCACAAGAGAAGTTGAGAACAAAAGGTTGAAAAGGTTCTTTATGTGCTAATCAGCGAATCAGTAAGAAATATTATGTAACAAATCCAGTATTAAAAATAAACGTGAATATGTAAATTTATTAGTTTAAGAAAAAGTATCGCACTAGACAATTTTGATTCGTTTGAACATTTCCTTCGATTTGCATGTTAATTTTCGCTCTGTAAAGTGACAGCTAAATTAACCACATTGTTGGGAGTCAGCTGGTAGTTGCAGCTGGCTAAATATTAGTACCTAGATGTGTTTAAGAGCAAATTATAGCTCGGATTGCCAATCTCGACAGAAAGAAAAAGAAAAGTTGGGTTTCTTACCGAGGCTCGAGCCTTGAAATTCCGAATATTGTGATTGGCCTGATTTAATCATGCGAAAATCCCAATTGGCAGTGCGAGATTTGAGAACTTTTTAATAAATTCTAAAAGATAGTCTTTCAATAAATACAAAACTCTGTAGTAAACTTTTCAAAATATATTTTTCAAGACTTCTGGTTCTATCTTGATAAAATTAATTATTACTGCAGTCTTGCCTCCTTCTGTTTTTCCGATAGCTCTAGAGCTCAGTCTGGTACCTGCCACCACGTTAAATGTTGAAGAAACTCGCCAGGCAGCATACCACGGAAAGCACAGTCTGCTGAGTATAGTTTCATTGAACATAAGACCATTGGTGATTATTTATGTATCAAGGTAATATAATGACGGTATAGGTGCTGTATGACGCGTCAACAAATCCACGCAGATGCAATGTTGTATGTCCAATCTACTACGGACGCTTGTGCATTGATTTCCGATATCTACAGGGAGTTAATCATCCCAGTCGAGTTTAAGCAACCACAGACTCTAGAATAAAATCTATATTTCGACTGTTACAGGCGAACAACCTTCACATTTTATAGAGTAGCCATGAAACCTCGAACAACATATGTATTTCTTTTCGTAAAATTGACACTTGACGATCAAATTTAAATCTCAGAACTGATATTAATTTAGTTCCTTCGGTTATTTCTCGTATTGAAAATTTGCGGTCGTTTTTGATATGTTCCCCAGGGGTTTTGCGTCGTTGGTCACCCATTTCCGAAGATGATATTCAGCGAGTCTTAAGGGAGAACGCCACTGTGAGATTTTCAAAAAAATCGTTTTTTTTGCCTTTAAAAAATCCTTTAGACTCTCAATAATATGATACAAATTCGTTTATAGCTAAAAATATTTGTTTAGCAGGTTTTCAAGCATTTTCCTGAGAGCTCTCTAAGAGCCGAAAAATGCTGTCGGTAATATAACCCTGTTATTTTTAGTTTCTTTTTCATTTAATTTAATTTTCCTTAGAAATTAAGTTACCGACTGAAATAAGTTCTCTTTTTGACCTATAGGTGCGCTGAAAAAAAAAATGTCCATCAGCTGAAGCGCATTTTCGGAGTGCGCGTCCGTTTGTGTACATATTTATTGGTTTTTTTTACGAATAACAGTGTCATTGCTACAATGACTTTCAACGACGGTCTACTATCCCTTGCTCAAGTTTTAGAAACAATAGGTGTGAAAATCGGG
Organism: Tipula vernalis; assembly: GCA_958295665.1. NCBI lineage: Eukaryota > Metazoa > Arthropoda > Insecta > Diptera > Tipulidae > Tipula > Tipula vernalis. The sequence goes on from OY282558.1 coordinate 270,104,398, forward strand.
TCTAATTGTTATAATTTCTGCGTTTGAAAGTGACGCCCAGAGAATTTCAAATGCGCAGAGTACTCGATGACGAATGCGGCAAAAAAGGCTCGGAGAGGCAATTTGGCAACTTCCAAGGCCAGAAATGTAGCGTATATCAACGTAGAAGGACAACTGTATGGAGCTGGCATTGCTGATTAGTGGTATGTAAAAAATTTCTAAAGTTATTGAGAAGTTATTAATACCAAAAACTAAAAGCGTTTTTCTCGAAACCGTGTTTTGGAAACCTGCACGCAGCAGAACTCAATCAATTTCTGTTCAATCGACCTGAAATTTTAACTGTAGCTTCTTAAATAGATTTAAAATCGAAGTATCTGAGTTTTTTCTGATTCATTAAAAATTAAAAAAGATATACAACTTTTCATACGAAAATTATAGTCCAAAAATGAAACTTTTTCTTCAAACTTGTCTCTATTTTTTTTTTTTTTTCGAATTTTTTAATTTCTTCAGGTACTTCGATGCTAAAACTAATATATTTCATGAAAATATTTTATTTTTTGTTCCAGGAACAAATTTAGGACACTTCTACTGCGTGCAGTGGAGCGACTCGAGTCAAAATCACTTCTACTAAAGCTACTCTTGCGCCGCCATTTCGAATTTTTTTTTTACATAAAACCATTTTTTTTGTTTACTTAAATATATGCCAAATATAGCCTAAAAGTTTTTTTTTCTCTAAATCCAACCCATTCCTCAAAAAAAAAAAATACCAAACTAAGCACTTGAAAATGGTAGGTCACAGTGGCGTTCTCACTTAAGCGATTGACATGAGGTCATCTAAATAAAAATCACGCAGTACTACTTTCTTTGAGAGCTTATCTGGCTGGAACCGAAGCTGGTGAATGCCATATGTCTTGGTAAGAAGGCGATGCTGTATACACCTGACGGAATGTTTCGCGGTTATCCATTGTGAAAATGTAACTCTCTAGGATGTACAATATGTGTTGTATAATTGGTTTAACCATTACAATGGATCAATCAGTGTTTCTCCTGCAGTTGATTTCGCTGGCGCTTCGAACGCTAAATGCAACTTGGTAGTGGTTCTATTTTTCCCTATTACAGAGTGATGCGGCTTGCGTCAGAGATGAGAGATTCATATTGTGTCATAAATTTGGTGTAATACTTGTGAAGTTCAACAATTTTTCAACAGATTTTGCTCTAGTAGAGTAGAATCCTTTAGCGCTTGGGTGAACGAGTCATTACAATGGTTTGTTAGGCTTGAATTGAAGGCTTATTGTGAATTTGTCCGAACTTTCAATTTTAATCTGCTGGTCGAAATGCTCAATAGATAACTTATCTAGATCGGCTGGTAGTTCTTCTGGTTATCAAAATGTTCTTAATGCGCAGTTCTCATACAGTTTTTGGTCATAACAATAAAGGTGTAAAAATATAAAAACCACGGCAATATTAAAATAATTGAAACTGCTGAATAAACAATATAATAACAATATTATGTATTTGATCATAGATTCACAGTAAGATTAACAGTTATAAAAATTATACCATTGTTGATAAAGTAGATCGCTCCAATAAACGATCAAATCTATCAAAACAATGTTCAACTGTCGCGAAGATATTTAGATGGTGGCTTTTTTGATTAATAACGTGGTATTATTATTCCAGACATTAATTATTTTGGTATGTGCAAAATGATTAAATGGCGAAACAGATAAAAAATACAAAATAAAATTCGTTTTTGAGAATATTAAAACAAAAACATTTCGGCAGCCATTTTGAAAAGGAAGAAATTCAAGATGGTAATATTTTATAATTTTTTCTTCATCCGCTTTTCTTAATTCACCAACCTTTAAAATGAGCTCCATCGAATCTTTTTCGGATAAACAGTTTTTTTTTTTATTTCCAGAATACACCATACCATTTTTACCTATTTTTGAAATACATATTTGACTTTATGTATCTAGTGCAACCACAACAATAAAAAATTAGGTTTCACAATTCTTACTCAGAACGTTGTATACAATAAAAAGCATAAACAATAATGACTTTGGGATCCATAAATTGAATTTGTGGTTTCACGTATTTTTCACCATAAATATTTGTGTTAGTTTTGACATAACAAAAAAAATTGATTTTGTTGTTTTTGTTTCTGTTTTTAATTTTTAATGATGATATTAAAATGTAATATGTAATTTCCGTAAGCACGATTAAAGATGTTTCCACATCAAAAAATTAAAATTTTATTGATTGCGACATTCAATAGTTTGTTACTCATATGTATGTATACAGTAAACGTAGTATGTGACAATTTTGTTAAATGGTAAATTAATCATTTCGTAAAAATGAAGTAATCAAATCGAAATTAGAATTATATTAATAAATTTACTTTTAAATATCGTTTCGAACTGAATACGGTATTTTGATGCTGAATTACATTTATATCAATCATGTTGGGTGTCTACATAAATAGCGTAATGTCGAAAATGATAGAAAGTACTACATACACACCACTATCATACTTCTAACAGCCAGCCGTTCGTTTAATATGAAACGCATATTTTCTATGCTGTCAAGTGTCTATTCTATTCTAATACAATTTTATTTTTATTTTTTTCAGGTAAGACGAAAAAAGGAATAACGAATTCTAAACACATTTTATTGTAAGGAAGTGGTAATCAGCAAGCTGTACTTTACTTACATATAATTTATATACTCGTTTATCATTGATATGTCATGCAATCAAAACAATGAAAAAAGTAAGTATTACAAAAAATGATGTACGAAATGTATTTTATACAAAAAAGGATTCTTATAAAACTCGTAGTTGTGGGTTTCACAAAGATAAATAGTTTTGTTTGTGAAAATCAGATACAATGTATGAGATACAAATGGCATGTAATAAAAGTTTCCTATAGTAACACGATGGGACAAAAAAAATATTCATAAGGGCAAAAATAGTAGATTGGTCTACAAGTAAAGGAAAGTGGGCGTTTTCCTGCGAGTGTAATTGTTTAATTCACGAACGAAAAAAATTCACGATCATGGTAAATCACTTTTGTTAACCACTGAACATTGTTAACCACGTCATTTTTTCATGTACTTCAAGAAAAATACTCTAATTTTTGAAATAAAAGAGTTTAACCCCAGTTTAGATTAAAGAATGTAAGTATAATGTTATCATAATTCATGTATTAGTTCTTAATGTTAACATGCACTTTGTAATTACTTTAAATTAGATAGCTAGATGTAAAGGACCTTTTTTTTAAGTTGCTGATATGTTGGATTTTTAATATTTCATTGGCTTAAACGTTGGGTTGTTGTGTTAATTTCGACTGGGACTTTTTGTTTGATTGTGTCTGCTACTGTTTCAACACGTAATTCCTAATGTATGGTTGTGTTAAGTACAAGCCAGGGCGCATTTCCCATTATTCTTAATATTATAGATGGCACAAGTGGCTCCCACAATTATATCGCATACCATCTGATCAAACTTGACCCGGACTGGTCCATTTAAACCGCGCGCATAAAACGAATCTGTAACATTTTTTTTTCTAAGTTTGTACCACCTTCTTTGACATTCGTGTGACGTTTGAGCAGAATACGTTCATTAGTGTGAGTTTGGCAGCCATTTTTTACGACGCGAAAAGTTTGTCTGGCGATTTTAACTATGTATGGAAAAAAACAAATTGAACAACGAGTTTGAATGAAACAGGAAAATGTCACAAGGAGGACTTTTGTTTCGTGTTTGGCCAAAAATTCAGTCACAATCAGGCTGGAATGTGACGGCGCATTATCGTGGTGAAAAATCCATGAATTGTTTGCCCACAAATCTGGCCGTTTACGACGAATTGCTTCACGTAGACGCATCAAAACGGCCAAATATTATGGTTTATTGACCGTTCGAGCCTCTGGAACGAATTCATGGTGAAGCACACCACGGTAATCGAAAAAAACTATGAGCATTACTTTGATTTTCGACCGAATTTGATGTGATTTTTTCGGTTTTGACTCAATTTTGGCGCGCCATTGGCTAGTTTGTCGGGCAGTTTGGCTAAAGTTTACTTTACGTATATATCGGGATAATAATATAAGGAGTGTATATTTTGAAAATTTTTGAATGTAGAATTGTGCATCTATAATTTTTAGGAGGGGGAAGCCAAACTTCACCGGAAAATTACATACGTAAAAATGTGCAATTTTTATAAAAATTTTGATATTAGGATTGTATTTTAACAATTTTTCGACAATGCAAGTAATTTTTCCGGGAAAATTTTGCAATTTTTCTAGTAAAATTCTGAAATGTTTCCACTTGTTTTTTACTCAGTTTCAAATTATAAATAAAATTTGAAACAGGAAGAATAAGCAGGGTGCGGGGGTTTGGGGCGGCAGCCCCCTAAGGTATACAATGAATTAAAATGATATTAAAAAAATTGTTATATTTTCAAAAGTGGCTTTCTTTAACATTTGTGGTACTATCAGAAGAAACGATAAGGGCGAACAAAACTCTTTGATCTGTGTCTGCAAGGTTGACGAAGCAATTATAATTAACAAAAATAAATCAAATCATAATTATTTTGTTAAATTATATTTGTTAATTATAACAACTTATCTTATTTTTAAAAAAAATAACAAAGTGGAAATTTTCCCGGAAAATGAGGTAATTTTCTGGGGAAATTTGGCTTCCACCTCCTAAAAACTACAGATGCACTATCCTACATTCAAAAATTTTCAAAATATATACTCCTTACCTGATTTTCCCGATGTATACGTAAAGTAAACTAACGCCGGCAGTTTCCCCACATCTCGTCACCAATAATAATTATAGCCATAATTCTATTGGAAACACAAAATTTCCAGCAAACTCGTTGTTCAATTTTTTTTTCCATAGTAAAAATCGTCAGGCAAACTTTTCGCGTTATAAATAAATGGCTGCCAAACTCACACTAATGTATTGTACATATTCTACTACAAAAAAAAAACGTATCCTACTCAAACGTTAAGACGAATGTCAAAAAAGGTTGTACCAACTTAGAAAAAAAAAAATTTTACCGATTCGGTTTACGCGCCAGTTATAACTTTGAAACTTGCAGTTGTGAAAATTAAAACAGTTTCGAAGTTGATTTTTAGAACTTATTTATTTAATGAGACGTTATATCTATAATGATTACAATAATTCTGATCTTAAAATTCAAGTTGATTGATATTTATAAATTTACACTTTACAACAACAATATTTCATTTTACACATTTTTCAACAACAATATAACATTCTCGTTTGGTCGTTGAAGCGTACAGACGTATTTTATTTTATTTTAAATTAATATTAAAAAATTAAAAATATTTTTGTTGTGCATATAGTGTTATATTGTATAAACCGTTGCCAATTAAATTGTTCATGGTTTTGAGAAGAGTGTCGCAGTGCACACACACATTCAAAATAACTGTGATATTTCTACATAATCGTGATAATTTATATAACTGTGATAATTGTGCATAGCTGTTTATTTATTTTATTTATTTTATAATCTGTTCTGTGTTATTCCATCGTAATCGTGACAATTTATATCTACATAAACTGTTTTTATTTATTCATAAATTCATCTACACTGTGATTGACTACGATTTGATCGTTAATATAATTATCAATTTAAATAATTAAATAATAAATATAATACAGTTCTGTCAACGTTTATTATAATACATACACCGATAATGTCTTGCAACACTTGCAAAAAAATGTTTCCTGCTCCGTATACTAACATCGTTAAATGTAGTCTCTGCGAGAACCAATTTTGCTATGACTGCAATGGAATTGACCGTGCTGCGATCAATTCAATTAAAAAATATGGCAATATATGCTATCTTGGCGATTGCTGCAAACCACTAATCGCGAATGACAACATGTCCAGGATTCTGAAGAAAATTGACGTCATTGTAGACAAAGCCGCTGAAAATTTAGATTTAAAGAAGATTGAAACGGAGGTTGCTGAAAACCGCAAATTGATCAATACCTTGATAAATAAGTTGGGTGACGATAACGCCACTAAACCATTTTTGTCAAAAGTTGTAGAGTCTGGCTCCAACTCCGTTAATTGCGAATCTCCGAGGTTAGCGCAAGTTGTCGTAGGGACAGGCACACCTGTCAATTCGATTAAAACTGTTTCTATACCTGATAAGAAATATTTATATATCAGTCGTATTGATCCATCCGTCTCATCTGATCTGATTGTTAACTACATCTGTGAAAAACTGAAAAATTGCTCACCTGAGGAAATTAATTGTAAATTGTTACTCTCCAAAGACCGCATATTGGACAGTTCACTCACGTTCGTTTCCTTTAAAATTGGGTTGAAGGAGGCCCATTTCGACCTGCTAAATAACTCCAATGCTTGGCCTCCTGGTGTAATAATCCGGCCATTTACTAATTATCCACGCATAGCAAAAAACCGGACAGGGACCGTGTTTCAACATCTAAAGTAACTTCCCCGTTACTGAAGACACCATTGTTTACTCTTCGTAGCAGTGAAGCAGTTCCCCAGCCGCGGTCATTTTTAAATATCTACTACCATAATTCGAATAGTATCAGAGCCAAATCAAAATCTCTGTATTTGTCAATTTTAGAGGAAGACTTTGATGTTATTTGCATTGTTGAAACGTGGTTAACAATCCACTTTAAAACTGAGGAGTATTTTCCGTCATCTTATGCTGTTTTCCGGAGGGACAGGCATCTGCAAAGGGACACTTACGAAAAGGGTGGCGGTATTGTAGTCGCAGTCTCTAACAAATATTCATCCAGTCTGATAACGTTGGCTAATTGCGTTGCCGAAATTGTTGCTGTACGTATACAATTCCATTCATATTCGCTGATCATCTGTGTTACATATATACCCTGTCATTCGAGTATGCCAGTTTATCAAAGGTTTGTGGACACTGTCAAATCAAATATTGCTCCACTTCTTCAGCCGGAGGATCGTCTATTTATTTTTGGAGATTTTAACATTCCGGATATTGTGTGGGAGTATGTTGATCACAATTTGACTCCTATTAACATGAACGATGAAATGGATAACTTCATATCGGAAATATTTTCGTTGGGATTAAAGCAATGTAACAGTGTTATGAATAATAGTGGTAATGTGTTGGATCTGGCTTTTGTACCATTTGATCATGAGGTGACCGTATCGACGTGTGAGGATTTGGCTGGATCGTCTAGTATTTTCCACTCTCCACTGAATATTTCAGTTATGTTTGAATGTTGCGAGTTAGTCGAAGAAAATGTTAATTCATGGACTTACAACTTTATAAAGGGCGATTACAATTCTTTAAATGCATTTCTGGATACGTATGATTGGTCGTTTTTTTATGCTTGTAATAGTATTGATGACATGTTAATCGAATTTTATAGAATTATTAATCTAGGTATTGAGAAATTTATCCCTAGACTGAAAGCTTTTAGCGTTAAGAAGGAACCGTGGTATAATAATGAGTTGATAAATCTAAAAAATAGAAAGGACAAGGCTCACAAGAAATATAAATTGCATCCTAATGTTGTTAATTACAACTCGTTTGATGTATTACGTAAGAAGTATATATGTATGTCTAAACCGATTTCTTTACAGCTGTTATATTCTGGAAATTGAATCATTAATTAAATCGAAGCCAAATAATTTTTGGCATTTAGTTAACTACAAAAGTAAGTCTAATGGTTACCCTTCTACGATGTATTTGAACGACCGTTCCTGTGATAACATACAGAATACTTGTAATTTATTTGCTGATTTCTTTCAGAGTGTATATAGTTCGAAATCAAATCTTGGTAATTTCAGTAATGTTGCAAATAATTCTAAGTTTTCAATGTTTCGTCTGGAAGTGGATACTATTTTATCCGAATTGTCTAATATTGATATTAACCAAAGTGCCGGTTTCGATTCTATTCCACCCATTTTTCTAAAATTAACCGGTAAGGTAATTTCTTCCCATATCTCCGTACTATTTAATAAAAGTCTCGCTGAGGGTTGCTTTCCTATTGCATGGAAACGCTCACTTATTAAGCCGATTTTCAAATCCGAATCTCGAAGCGATGTCGAGAACTATAGAGGTATTTGTATTCTTTCAGTTTTACCAAAGCTTTTTGAGAAACTAGTTAAAGATCAATTATTCTTTCATGTAAATACTTTCATTTCTTCCAAACAGCATGGATTTTTCCCTGGTAGGTCAACTATTACTAATTTAGTTTTGTTTACTAATTGTATTTCAAGTGCTCTATTAAATGGTAATATTGTGCAGGTCGTTTACACTGATTTTTGTAAGGCTTTTGACAAGATCGATCATGACTTGCTGTTGCGGAAACTTATTTCATTGAATTGTAACTACTTGCCAGTTGATTGGATTAGATCATATCTAAAATCCAGAACTCAATTTGTGAAAATTGGCAGCTTCACTTCAAGAGTGATTGATGTTTCTTCAGGAGTTCCTCAAGGCATCCATTTGGGTCCCATGCTCTTCATTCTTTTCGTAAACGATGTGGTCAACTGTCTAAGTCATTCCGACATTCTCATTTATGCGGACGATATAAAAATCTTCAAAACTATTTCTTGCGCCAATGATGCACTTGACTTTCAGTCTGACCTGACAAACTTCAAGGCTTGGTGTACATCGCATAATTTGACTCTAAACATCTCCAAATGCAAAACAATGTGTTTCACCCGCGTAGTCTTACCCACTAGTTACGATTACTTCTTTGATGGTTGTAGTATTGAAACTGTTGATACTTTTAAAAATTTAGGTATAACCTTTACTTCGAATTTATCGTTCCATAAACATGTTGAAGGTTGCATTTCTAAAGCGAATTCTATGCTTGGATTTTTTAAAAGGTTTGCTAAGGATTTTCATGATCCTTACGTGATTAAAACTTTATATGTCTCTTTTGTTCGTTCATTGTTGGAATATGGTGTTGTAATATGGAATCCGTTTTATATTAACTATTCAGATCGCATAGAAAGGGTTCAGAAGCGATTTTTAATGTACGCACTACGAAGGTTGCGAATTGAAATTAGCGCAATGTTTGTTCGAGATTTATTGGTGTCTAATATCGATTGTTCGGAAATTTTGAGTTTGCTTGATATACATACTCCATTACGTGTGCTGCGCGATAAAGATTTCCAAATTAAGTTGCCGTTTTGTAGGCAAAACTACGGTAAATGTGAGCCGGTTTATCATTCTTCTGCTTCCTTTAATAAAATACGGCCGGCTTTTGACTTTAATCTGTCTAGAAATGCATTTAAGGAATTGATGTCGAAGCTTCTTTTGATTTATTGGTAATCTTTACATTATATAATTTTATTAAATTTTTTATTAAGTGATGTAACCAGTTATATATAAGTTGGTAATAAATAAATAAATAAATTTGCATGCAATTGGTAAATACAATGTATTAATCAGTTTTCCAGGAAAAACGTTCATGATTGTTTATTAATGTTTCCCAGTCCGGGTTAAATTTGATCAGATGGTATGTTTATGTTCAGATAGGTTTTAGTACTCTTTTACAGTATGTTCCACAAGAAAGCATCTCACATAAAACAATAAAAACACAATTAATAAAGTAATCCAAATTTATTTTTCATAATAGACATTAAAACTAGTTTCACACCTCCCTCTTTGCCATATATCAGAACGTCGCAAATTATCTTAACAGCCCCTTTCCCGCGAAATCCACTAAGTTTCCCTTCCTCCTTCCTTCGACACAACTTAGCAATCCATATTAAGAATCATTTGCGGTTCACGAAAATAAAACATTATTATTGACCAACTGCTAAGATTCCTTGTTTATTTAAAGAAAACTATAACATACTGATAGCCAGAGTATATAGCCGTTTATACTCTAATATGGTAACATAAAATTAGTTAATTTGAGGGGAAAAACGTAACAGCTTTTACCCGTAGGTAAGAAACGAAATATTAATAATAAGTTATAAAGACAATTTAATAAAAATGTTAAGAAAATTTATGGTGTAACAGTAACCACTAATCATCATACCACTATATACCGGCAATTATGATCGAAAACTAAAACCGTTGTTCGTTCTAATTAGTTTGCATGGCAATTTAAACAATTTATCATAGCAAAATAAAATTAAATGAATATAAAAAGTGTTTCACTTACCCTCCAAAGACTGCAAAGCGTTCCGCGACGTTGAAGCCTAAAACAAAATGTCCCCGCTAGCATAAGCCGGTGGAAAGCGATAATTTTTATTTACTCTGGACGACGAACTCTTATTACTTGTTTTTTTTTCATTCACTATACTATATACGAACTGTTCGAATAAATATCTAGTTTTTCTTTTTTGGTGTGATGGCTCACACACAATCACAAATGAATAAATAAATTTAAGAACACATTTGATTACAAAAATAGTTATCAATAAACAAGATCAATTTAATTTAATAATTTATAAGATTTAACCACAACACTAAAATATTTTATTCAAATCGTAGGTGTATATTCCCAGTATTTAATAATTAGAATTTTAAGTTACTACTTAATCGGTGCACCGTATGATATCGAATGATCACACATTGCAGTAATTTGTTTTAGGATACTACGGACCAAATTTCTTATTGAAATGCAATGAAAACATACAAAAAATCATCGTCATAAATATTCGGTATTACAGCCTGCCACACAACGTTACACCTGTAAGGCCGAATGGCCGTCTGATAAAATGTTTGTTCTATAGCCTGTACTTCTGCTTGAAAGACGGTAGTATTGTTTCCCAAGAACTCTGAGAGGGCACTCCCACTCCCGTGTATTCCTACCCCTCCTCGTCTTCCGTTTTTGATCCATCTGTAAACCATACCATTGACCCTCGCTCAAAGAGTGTTCCCTCCATTCTCGACAAATTTTGGTTAGGTAACCTAATAGAAAATGGTTTGTGAAAATCCAGTTAACTGGCCTTCAGTCGGAAGGCATTTCTTTGGTAGGACCTGTCTGAAATTCCTTAAGGATTTCCAGATGATCCACGATATTGCTCGGTTTGATATTTCCCTTCGCCTACATCTTAATGGCCATAATTGCAGTGTCCTTATTAACATGCACATGCAACGGAGTCAGTTCTAGGAGTGCCTCGATTCGCTACGGTTGGACATGTTTTCATTGAGCGAGTAATACCGATGCAGGCTACACGCTGAACCTTATTCAATAAAGTTTGCGCTGTCCTCTGTTCAGTTTTAGGCCACTGTACTACCGATGCGTAGGTGACCAAGGGCCTAATGATTGTAAGAAATGCCCAGTAGATCATTTTTGGTTGTAGCCCCAAAGTACGTCCATAGAGTCTTTGACAGGCCCAAAAAGCCTTGGTGGATCTTTTTGAATATTCAATAAATGTTGTTTCCAGTTCAATTTTTGATCTAGGATGACCCCTAGATACTTAACTTCTTTGGAAAAAGGAACAATAGTACTGTTTATCGAGGGAGCTAAAAGCGAGAGCTTTTTCCTTCTCTTAGAGACAATGACAGTTTTGTTTGGATTGACACTGAGTCCTTCCTTGTGACACCACTGCCACATTAAATCGAGTGTATTTGGCATGCGATCAGAGATAACGCCATCAAGCTCTTCTCTAATTACGATGTAACAAAATTTGTGTGGACGTAGGTGATCCTATCATGATTTGATTAATTTTTAAATTGACCATGATGGCACTTGCGAACGTCCTTTTGTTTTCAGAAAATTATCACTGAGTCCTGCCTTAAGCGGTCATATTCTTGCGCGACTAAAGCTCAGGAGTGATGGGCGAGGGGATTTTAACACGTGAAATTAATCTTACTAGACCGCAATGATGTTGTATAAAACAGAGTTCAATAGAGGAGTGAGCCTGACCGTATCAGAATTAATATGATATGGATTTCAAAGGAGTCATCAACTATAGTGTATACGTATTTCCTTACAAAGACCTGTAATTCGAAGCTATACCTACCTGAGCCCATACATACCTGCCTTGGCGTTTCTCTTCCATCTCATTTTTGTCCGATAATTAGCGAAACCGAAAACGTAATTTAAAAAAAATAAAGTAATCAAGAAAAAGTTAATTAATTTATTTAACAAATTTTACTTTTAATACTAAAAACTACTATTCTTAATTACTAATAATTTACAAATTAAATATTTAGAAAATATAATAGAGATGATATTAACGTAGTTCAGTTTTAATTATTTATTTCTTATTTATTTGATCCACACCAAAGCTTATGATTGTATTCATTTGAATACGAACTGAATTTCTACGTCATGACCAATGAAATTGATCAATGGAAATTTCAAACGAACACTTTTGTGGCATACCAACAAACTTAATTCACTATTATTGAATGAAAAGATTTTTATGAGATGGTTTTAACTAGTCATTCCTAGTCACTACACCATTAGTTAATTTATTATTAATTTAGTCTATTGTGTTATTGTATTTTTGCATTGTAGACACTAGTTTAGGATTTTAATATGTATGTATATACAGTAAATTTAAATTTATAACTAAAGTTTTAGTTAGAATATATTTTACTGATACTTTATATTAATATAATTTAAATAATATATTCACTTTATTTTTAAAATTTATATTAGCACTCACATAAATTTTAACTACTTGCAAAATGAACTTACGTTTACAATTTATTATTATTTTAACCCGACAAGTTAATTAACAACTTAATCGACCATTCTGATCAGCTTATCAAAATCGAATCCCTACAAAAACATTTTCATTCCCAAAATTATATAAAAAAAACAATCATCAAAAATCAGAAATAATTCGAACCAGTTTGATAAATTAAATGAAATTGCGTCATAGATGTCAGTCAGCGCGGGACAAACTAGTAACGCCAAAGACTGGCCGTTACAATGATAGCCACGTTATCCGCATAGCTCTGGACATCAAACCAATGGCTACTCAGAAGGACCAGTAGTCTGTCAATAACCAAAGACCATAAAAGAGAAGACAGTACGCTTCCTTGAGGAGCACCCTTACGGCCCTGACGGTTACTGACTCGCCACCTAATCTGGCTGTGATCTCGCGATGTTCCACCTAATTGTAGAAAGTGGAACTTTTTCTCCATTCCTGCCCTTTATATTGAGCCATAGGAGGTTTTATCAAAAGCCCCTTCAATGTCCACAAAGAGCAGAGGACAATTTCTTTATATCTCTTTCAATCCTCGTGACTAGACCGCTAAGAGCCATCACAGTAGATTTACCAATTTCATAAGCAAACTGGTCTTCTTATTTGATGATTCATTGGACATTCCCCTTTACCACACCTGACGCCTTCTGCTCTCTAACCCGCCTTCTCTTCACCTGTCTCTTGGAGAGGTCCGCCAGCCCGGGTAGTCTTGGCCACAGGTGCCGCCACCGTAACCTCCGCAGGCTTGACCAGACCACACTGCAGAACCGAGCAGATTCATCACCACCTAGCTTTTTTAAGTGGCGGTGGAGTACCGTTATTCGAGCGGACTGTTATAGATTTCAGGGTCTCAGTAGGAGCACCAGTCTCCCTGTGTGGCCACATCACCAGAAGCTTAGTATCGCTTGCGAGCGTTTTGCCCACAGCAGGAAGCCTGTTGTACCTTTTTTTCTCGGGTCAATAGTATTGACATCACCCTTCCTGTCCTCCCCGACATCCATACTCCCGCTACTTTCACAGAGGAGCTTCTGTGATACAACCTCTCATTTTCACCTTTTACTATATACGAACGTGGCCCTTTTCCTGCAACCTCTGTTGGAGACCATTGTCTATTACTAATATTTTGCACAAACACATTATCACCAACACTATGACTTGGTTTCTCATTAGCTGTTCTAACATGATAATACTTGGTCATAATACTTTTATCGGATAACTGTCTGAAGGCGTCTTCATTTATCAATTTTAGTTTCAACATCTTCTTAATTATTGGTAACCCTGTTCTTAAGTTTCGTAAACTGTGTAATTTGACTTGGTGTGTATTTCGTTGCTGCTACTGGTATTGCTAGATATTCAAACAAACCTTCATATATTTCAGTCTCATTATTACTTTTCTTTATAATGTTTTTAGGGCTGTTTTTTCCGCAACGCCATTAGATCTCGCACACTATGGGCTGCTATAAATTAAACTGTGTACAGCATAACACTCTTTTGCTTACATTTTTAAATTAGTTAGGAATTTGCCAAACAACTCGCCATCTTCTTGACGCCGCTTAAAAAGTTTAATCTGATTAAATAAATTTAATTTTTCTTGGGCCGAAGTGCTCGTCGAATTTTTTGATTCCTGTTTCATATGACTTATTTGCATCCTCATTCAGTTTAAACGTATTATACGAGTATACCCGTAATCCCTCATCAGCTGTGCAATTCAACAACATCGCAAATTTTGATTACACCATGTTTAGAATTCTTCTCCGCTGCTTGTAGATTAATTGCAAATTTCTGTTTAAAACTTTTCCAATTCTCCGCCAAATTTTCTGAGAAAACAACATTTTTTGGTGGTTTAAATTCCATTTCTTTACTATCACTTTTACGCTAATTTTATATAATCACCTTTTTTTTCTATTTTTATCACGCGGTTTTTCTGACATATTTATTTCTTATTATTATTTTTTCGTAATACTGTTTCAGAACCTTTAATTACCTTGTTTCGTATCATTTAATTATACCTGTAATTAAATAAATATTATAAACAGCATTTTGGATTATATATTTTAGTTATTATTAATTCTTTAATATATTATAACAACATATAATAATATTTAACAGGGTGCCTATTCATACATTGCTTTGACCATACTGCTCGTACTTTAATAAACCTCAAGTTGGCAGCATTCATCAAACATACAACACAAAAAGAAATGTAAATCTAGTTTATTAATCGGAATAGGGCCGAATGTCGCAAGGCCGAACGCCGCAAGGCCGAATGTCGAAAGGCCTCATGTGTCGAAAGGCCGAATGTCGAAAGGCCGTTTGTGTCGAAATTGATTTTAGTTTTTCATCTTTTTTGAGTGAAAATTTTCAAAATTTATATTTTTATGAAAACCAAAATTTATATTTTTATCAAAGTTTTTGTATAAAAATGTTTAATAGTAAAATCGCCTTAAATATTAAAATCTTCTTACGTTTTTTTGTCAAATAATTAAAAATAAATTAATTATAATAAGAAAAAAAATAAATAAATTTTTTTTTCCAACCAAATTTGACCACATTATTATGCAACGTACACAGGATTTATTAGCACGTATTTTCAATTTATTTAAATCATTTTACATTAAGATATAAATTCAATGGTTTTTAATCCATAGGATAAATAATCATGGGATAGTGCCAATATCTCGCAAAATCAAAATAACGAATAAACAAAATATCGAATAAATTTAAGTAATAGAATATCGCCGAAATTCCCGGAAAAATCCAGAAATATATTTTATTTAACATAAATGCAAAATTCAGTAATCGATCTTTGTCACAACTTGAAACATTTGTGGTACAACTATCAGTAGAAGATGATTCCATCGTTCTAATACGTTCGTTGATTCCGCACTACCACAACGAATTAAGCCAACCATAATACAACTTGAAACATTTATTGTAAACCTTTCAGTAGAAGCTATATGACGGATGAATTCCTCTGCTCTGCGCCTGCCAGGTTGACCTAATTTTTTCAGGACCTTTAATATTAAGGATTCTTAAGGAAAAATGTAATTTTATAGAAATTTCGTAAATTTCAATTTTACCTTTTTGATTTTTTTGCTTCTGGAATTTTTTTCGGGATTTGAGTTTCTATGTTTTTTGTAGATAACAACTCTAAATAGAATTATAAAAACTTATATTATTTAAAAATTCAAAATTCTAAACTTCAGTATCAAACATGAGAAATTGTATGTAAAATAATAATTTTACAAAATTATATTCAAGATATTATTATTCGAATTCGAGATAATTCGAGATTTGGATTTCTAGATTTTAAAATTTCGATATTTTGAAATTCGATTTTTTGAAAGTCGTGATTTCGAGATTGTGATTTCAATATAACCTTTGTCAGATATTATATCCAACAATTAATCAATTAAGTGAAGGAAAATTTAATGAAAATTCGGCCTTTCGACCCAATCGGCTTTTCCACACGTTCGGCCATTCGACCAATTCGGCCTTTCGACCCATTCCGCCTTTAGACATTCGACCTTTCGACATATTCGGCCATAAGCCATTCGGCCTTCAACATTCGTCCTTTCAACATCATCGTACGTATACTATACTCATTATACATTTGTTTCTTCAATTACAGTGAAAATCCTCAGAGACAGAATCCCACGGGACCAAAATGTTTTTCCGCGTTTGGGGATTTTCCGGCATTAAGTAGTTTGTAGCGAAAAAAAGATGGTTAAATTAAAACAAAATACGTTAAATTGTTAATTAAAAAATAAAGTTTATTAATTCATATCACAAAAGAAAGGAACTTTTAATTTATGTAAAAAATGTAAATGTATACATTATTATTCAATTGTGTACATACATATGTACTTTCTTTTTGAAAATAATTGCTTATTTTAAGTTGCTTCATAGAATTACGCTTAGTGTAAACACTTAAAAATTTGAACTTAATATTGCACAACTCCTTAAATAGATCAGTTTCACCCAATTGTATAGTCGAGTTTTCTAAAATTTTTAAACTTTTTAAAACTTCTTCTTTTGTAGGTGGGTCTTCCTCGACGTCTTCTACTTCTAAATTTTCTTCATCATCCGAATCGGTTATAATTTCTTCAAGTAAATTGTCTGCATAAATATCATTTACTTCGATAATTGCACTAGAGTCAACGTTAATATAATCTGCTGCGGAGTATGCATGGTCGCTGTATATTGCCCCAATCATATTTTGTACTTCTACCACAGCATTTTCATTCTCCGTAGCACTCGGTGTATCATAGTTTTCAAAATTAAACCCACAATGCTGAAAGCACTTCACCGCTGTCGTGTTTAAAACTTTGTTGATTGATTCTTGCAATATCATGATAGAATCTAGTATGGTAATGGATTTGTATCCATCAGAAGCTTTTTGTGTTCTATCAATTTCCAACAAGAGCTTGTGTAGAATCAGTTTTCGATAATTTAATTTTATGTTTTGGATAATTCCACTATCTAACGGTTGCAGCTTCGATGTGGTGTTTGGCGGAAAATATTGCACCTTAATGTTAGATAACTGGATACATGGGTGGCATGTGGCGTTATCCATAAACAGCAAAATACGTCTGTTTTGATCTTTCATCCGTTTATTTAAATCCCGCAAAATTTTTAAAAAGGCCTCACTGGTCATTCTTGCCTTTAAATTTGCATAGTAATGCACAGGCAATCCAGCTGTTTTTAATCTTTTAAATCATATTGGTTTTTGGCTTTTTCCTATAACTATCGGTTTATCAAAAGTGCCGTCCGCAAATGTGAGTAAAAATAAGGTCAATCGCTCTTTCGAAATTTACCACGTGAGCATTTTTGACCTTTCAGATGTAAAGTTTTGTTTGGTAACGCTCGGTAAAATAGAGCCGTTTCGTCACATTTGGCTATATTGCATTGATCATAACCCTCTGTTATTTCGGCAAGCTTTTCTATCCAATCTTGTACCGTTGTAGGGTTAACCTCGTTTTCCTCTCCTGATGCGCAGTATTAAAAGTTAGACTGTACTTTTTGCGAAAGCATCGAAGCCAACCGTTTGAAGCTTGGAAACTATCATTTGCCAATTTTAAGGCTATTTTTTTGGCAGTTTCCTGTAAAATAGGCCCGGATATTGGGTAACCTTTAGTTCGTGCTGCACAGAACCATTCGTAAACTAGTTCATTGATTTTATTGTTAGCTGACAACCTTGGTTTCTTTTGATTCAGATCATTTTCACACCCTGATAAATAACGAAGTTTGATGTCTTCTTCATTTTTTAAAATATTGTACACCTGCGTCTTCCCACATTTGTAGTGCTCACATACGTCTTTAACTGTTTTTTTTTTTTATTTTTTATCATTTTTAGTGCTTCGTATTTTTGTTTCAAATTCAAATTTTTTGGTGTCGGTGACATGATGCTACCAAAAAATAAATAAATTTATTTAAATTTGATACATACTCATTTCATTCATAAAGACACACATTAAACATTAGGCTCGTGTCTTCTGCTTAAATAATAATTCAGATTTAAGGCCATAAGATGCAAAAAAGTCGAAATAAAAATTGAATTGTCAACGTTTTAGCGTCTAACCTCAATTTTTTTATCCATAAACCATGCATTTCAATTAATCTAATTTGCGTTGCTTTTAATTATGTAATGTATAAAACACATATAAAATTGGCATAAAAGACTTACCAGCTTTTAAATTAAAATCAAAATTTAAAAATATTTCGCATAAACCCAACTTTTTGATGTAAGCACACGAACCAAATTTCAAATTAGAAAAAAAAATGACATTTCAATCCACTTGATGTTGAGTAAAATTCCGTCTAATGGTGCATAATATGCATGAAGTTATGAACGTTACATACATCAAAATAATTTCCTTATGTCATTTAGGAGTTTCCGCCTAAAAGGTTGCAAATTTTATAGAATTGTTTTATATTTTTTTTATTTTTCGGGTATGAGGTGTTTTCGTGTAATAGGATTTCCGCTTTTGAGGACTTTCACTGTATAATGATATACTTTATTCACTGCTAGTTTATCTAGTAGTCTCTTCTTCCATTATTCACTAATACCAGAACCATCTTGATGTGAATAGAGCCGGCATGTAAAAAATGAACTTAAAATAAAGGACATAGAAACACTAAAAAATAATTTATTTTCATAGAGTTTGTATGAAAAAACGCGATTTCGATTGACGAAAAAATATGAATTAAAAATTAAACTTAGATAAATAATTTTTTCTGAAATCGCTAATAAACAACTCAATGACTAACTCATTTAAAGCACAGATTCTCAAGCTTCCCCATTTTCCAGATATAATCAAAAGAAAATAAAGGAATTAAATTAAAAAACGTTCTACAACAACAACAATATGTATTAAAAAGAGAATATTCTATTTAATGACGTCATTACTTATTCACAGCTAAAATCAATGGTAAAAAAAGACAATACGTTGAACAGCCAAAATTAAAATAAATCAAAGAGAGTCAAAGAGAAAAAATTATAATAATATGCATTGAGCGAGAAGAAATCAAAAAAATCAAATCAACCCAGATTGTTATGCATCACAAATAAACGAAATAACCAACAAACATTAACTGTAACATAAATGCCTTATTTATTTCTCAAGTATTAGAAATATTATTTAAATTAAGTCACAGCTGAAAATAAATACAACATGATTAATATTTGGCATCGATTTTTATTCCCAAAAATTATTGACACATCCAATATAAGTTTTTGTTTAGAATATTTGAATTGTCATAACATTTGAGAGCGGTGTATAAAATAAAATAGCTCTTACTTATTATTCCCATTTCTAGATGTCACTTAACACACAAATAAAAACAACAGGGATTCGGGCTGAGTAAACGATTTGAAAGAAAAGTTTTTACGTAAAATTAACATAATTTCTTTCATAGCAATGGTTTAATTTTAATAAATTTATAACAAAAATTGTATTAAATTAATTATTATTACAATTTAGTTATTACTATAGAGTAAAGCCACCAAAAATATGTTTAACCGAATCAAAAATCAGACCGATTTTTGAATCCGACCGGTTCGATCACCTATTTGATTTTTTTTATATGGTTTTAATTGTAGGCGACATCTATGGTTTAAACAAAAGTCGTTAACAAAGCATTGCCACATGATATGAATCTGTATTCGGGCAGATTTTTGTCATGTGGCGATGCTTTTAGAAGGAGACTAAAAAGAGATGGTTATATTTGTTTATAAATTTTATGTAATGACGTATTTTACAACAACAACATTCCATAAAAGTTTAGCAATAGTTTATATTCCAAGAGGATTTTCACTAAGAAATAAACATTTTCATGATTCGATTTTTCAATCAAATAAAATTACATGTTTTATGAACATTTTCGTATAAAAATAATGTAAAAGCTCATAATTCTTATAGACTAAAAATGTAAATGAAAACAATCGTTTTCCCATATAGTTTCATAGTAAAGAAAAAATTTCATGTACTTTATTTTAAGCTTAGTAAAAAATTCAGTCAATGTGGAGGCTCTTATTTATAGAGTAGGCTCTGCTAATACCAAGTAAAAATTTTATTTTTCAAATTGTATCTAGTAGTCTCTTGCCATTTTCATTATAATTAAATTGAGACCTCAAAATGCCGATGGAAATTATTTCAGGATTATTTTAAGGATTTGATTTTTTATAATATTTTTATCGGTCGAGGACAAAGTATCGTATTCTACTCGCATATAATAGTTGTTATTCACTCAGATGATTTACGATACTTGCCTATCGGCTCGTGTCGGTAAACTTCATGTTCGTGAATAACAGCTATCATTATATGCTCGTTGAATAATATACTATTTCAAGGCCGAAAATAAAAAACATTTTTATTCCATTGTTTGCGAACAAATTCATGTTATAGTTACTGTTAATATCTAACAACACTAACATCTTTTGTTTTTCAAATTACCTGAAAAAATTGTAACTTTCTTTTTTTTTTGGAGAGAAGATTAATAAACTGAATTAACATTTGAATTGTTTTAATGTTCTGTCTTTTTTTATTTACAGTAACCATGTTTTTTATTTGTTTCAAACGATAATTCGAAAATTCAATTTTATAGATCGTACGTCGTTTTAGATCGATAAATTAATTCGTAGAGTGTAGTTATTTAAACTAACATCATGATTATTATTTTCAATCTTTTGAATTATGCCACAATTTTCTATTGATTGCTTTGATACATTTTGTTAATTTTTCAAATTCTGCAATCAAATGGCGCAGAAAATGATTTTGAAAATCCCAACAGAGTTAAGGCCCAGATTATATCGTAGGATCAGTGATCAGTTCCATCTGATCTTTCCGATTTAGTCGAATCTTTTAGTTAATCCATTAACTTCTAACATTTTTATTTCTCCTAAAAGTGTATAAAGTGCTGCATCATTCCCAATTTCTTTTATAAAACCCGCAAAATAAAAAGCTTTGATTCTAGAAGTTTAATTTAAGACAGGTAAATTGCATTAAATTGCAGTTATAGAATTAGTGACAGTGTGCGAACCAAGTAGATTATTGACTTGAAGTGATCTCCTAATAAAAAAAATGGTATCAACATTTTATTTGGATTCGTTTTTCTTTCCACAGTTTTTCCTGTACAAAATGAGTTAAACATATAAATCATCTTCGTAAAGCATATTTGATCATTTTCCAATTTACGAATATTTTTCCAAACGCAAGTAAGAAGTCCATTTATTTCAAAAAAGTTATACATTGAAAATATAAAGGAAAAATTATTCCTTTGCATCCTTTTTATATTTCCGTAATACGACTGTTTAGCGAAAACTGTATAAAGTTTTGAATTAAATCGCTTTCTTTTAAATATTTCAAAAATTTAGTAGGTTGTAGTAATGTACATATGCCAATTTGAATAATTTGGACGTCTCTTCTTGCATAACATGAGTTTACTCTTAAAATGAAATTGAATTAATGAAACAAAAAGTGATTAGGCTCCTTTTTTTATTTGGAACTAACGAAGTTGAAACGGCACAGTTAACATTTGAGGTATTCTTAACGTAATGCTAGAATTAGATAAATTTTCGATCTCAGAAGCAACGTAATTATTGTTTTTTTTTCGAAAGAAGTTGAAAGGAACGGTTTAAATTTGAAAAATCAAGATTTTACGAAATTGGGTTTGCAAAATTGGAGAAAGAAATATTTTGTTTGCTCGATAAAGCATCATCGCTTATACGAGTATGTTGACGAGATAAATGCCTCTTGAATGAATTTATATTTTGAAAATTCTTGTCATAGCTTTCTTGTTTACAGGAAAAAATCCTATTTGTTTGGCATCTATGAAAGATTCTTAAATGTTGTGCTAATTTACTCACAGATATTTCTCGTACTTTACGATAGTGTTGGGCTAAACCGGTGGTTTTTTGTTAAAAATCATGCGGTAAAATAAACAACATCCGATTTAGCACATCAATATTTTACAAAGGAAACACTGAAACATTTAACATATTTATCGAAAAATCTTAATTTTTAAAATTCCCTTATAAACTAGAAGAAAATGATACCATATCGGAACTGGCTAATCGTCTTTTTAATTCCTAAAATCACTTCGAATATGAAAAATCAGTAAACTTACGGTTGTTTAAAATTGACTGTTTTCCTGTGATTGACGAATAAAATGTCCAAATTTATGTGGTGAACCTTCTTCTCTCTGAAACCTTCAAGTTTCAAAGTTCCTCTTTATTTTAACAAAACAAAATGTTTTCCACGTATGTGTAATTTAAATTGCTGTATCAATTTAAAATTATCAGTTGTTCACTTTGCGCAAGCCACTTAATATTAACATTAATTTGAAATATGTACAATTAACGAAAATATGGTTTTGGCTGTAGGTAAATCAACTTGGTTTGAAGATAGTTCTACTTAATGATAGGTAAAATTTTCATAATCATTGTAAAATCATTTTAATTTTGTGTTAAATTGCCTTAAATAATAATATGTAAAAATTACATAAATCAAATGTCCGTTAAACAGGCAGATTTTTTTACCTTTTTAACATTTATTTGATTTACGTAATCTTTATTTTTACATACTATTTAATAAGAAAAATTATTTTCAAACCAAGTTGATTTAATTATAGCGAAAATCAGATTTTTATTATTTTTAGATACTCCAATGTAAATTTATAAATTCGAAAAGTTTTCTCATAAAATTTAATTTCAATTTTCAAAAAATTGTTATTACAACTGGTATTTAGTAAAGTGCATGAGTAAAAACTAGCACAAGTTTAGTTAATTTTACAATTTTCCAGTTACTTAACATGTTTATCGAGAGTTTGAGCAATATCTAAAAACCCTTCAAAAATTTTCTGGTCTAGGGTGTTCCTGATTTCAGATGCGACTCTATGAACTATTTCCACGTCTTTTATTACGTCTCTTTTTTTAAGAATAAAATTGTACTCTATTTTGCCTTTTAATTACCATTTTTCTATTGTTATCTTAGTTTGTTCGGTACTTTTTCTTCTCTTCACATCGATAAAGTACCGCAAACCATAATTTTGGTGATAAAAATTGATGAATAGAAAGAAGTAACAATAAAAGCATAATTGAAAAGTGAAATAGAGTATAATTTTATTCTTCAAACAAGAGATAAAACTCTATCGAAATCGAATCGAAAGTACTGTTACAACACCTCACCCCAGGTAGCGTTGAAAATGTGTATTATTAATTTGACACATTTCTCCGAAGATTTTGAAGTATTTTGCCACTTTTCACATCATGTGCTAGTACTTTTCTTGGATCAATCCACTTATATTTAATTGGCAGGATTTTCTCAGCTTCTGGGTGTAATTTAAGCTATTGTCTGAAAAAATGAGTGAGAATATGTTTTTCATAATCGTGATCATCATGTCGAAACTGAAAATTGCAAACTATAAATAATTTCAGCTTCTTTGTAAAAATATAGTGGTTTTGGATTATAGTGGAATTGCTTTCTGCCCAAATAATTTATTAAAATGTGTAATTCATCAATTTTTTTAATTGATTCTAGATTATGTCTAACTGGCGTGGGATGGAACGCAAACGGGATGTTGGGTTACGCATATTCTGTGTAATTTTGTTCTTAGTCTCTCTCCCGTATGGCGTCGGGCCTAACGTACATCCTATATATATATATATATATATATATATATGTGTACACGGAAAAAAAATTGTAAGGAGCCATTGCAATAAAATATAGGAGCCCACGGAATAGTGGCTTATTATCGGCAACAGCTCTAAAAACTAATTAGAAAAAATTATTAAGACGATAGTAACATTTAATAAAATATTAAAGGATGGTTACCACTTGTATAGGACAACATGTTGATTGTTAAAGTAATCAATGCTATAATATTAGTAATATTTCCAATGTAGATATAGATTATTTTATTAAATAATATGTGTTATAAGATATAGCTCTATTTTCCATAAATATAGCAGTTTCCAGTTAATAAAGAGAAGTTTACAATTTGACAACGGCGTATTTTCCAATACTGTTCTACTGATTGTGCTATTTGAAATAGTAGATTTTACCTAAGTATTAAATACTCCTTCCTACATTAGATTACTTTTTCACATTGTAAATTAAACTCAATAAATATTTATTTTAATTAATTTTTTATTGAAATGTTAAAATATATAAATTTAGGTAATATTTATTATATAACATTAATTTTAAAATTTAAATTTTAGTATTCAAATTTTCTATACTTAGATATTTAGTTTGAAAATTGGTTTGAAACTACCGAGCTTGCACAGGCTACATACTGTTCAAATTGTCGTATTGTTTTTTTTTTATTTCTCTAAACGAAATATGAATCGAGATGTTTACCTTTGCGGCAGGTTACACTTCTATAAAGAAATTGAGTAAAATTTATATTATATTAGTCATAAAGCGTCATAGCATTTTGACCATTCTTATAGCTATGTAAAACAACAAATATGAAGAAAAATGCCACCTTGCTTAAGGAGATATTAAGGCCGTGTTCGAAGTTTGTGATAATTATTCCAGCTGTAATAATTATGACATTATTTTGTATGCAACCAAATTATCACAGCCACTAAATGTTGTAAATTTGACACTTCTGTAATAATATTCAAAAACAAAACCGCGCAACAACAATAATTAAGCAGTATTACGTTAATTTATTTCCAAAAAAATTAGTATAAATAAAACTTATTACAAAATATGGAAGAGAAAATTATTTCACTCCTGTCAAAATTATTACAAAACCAAAATTATCACAAGCTTCGGACACGTCCTAAATTCAAAATTTCAATAAAGTAAACGTGACACTTTATTTTGTGTGGTCCTAAATATCTCACAAAAATATAAAAATCTAAAACTAACGCTTGCATTGCAACAGATTAAAATTGAAACGTGAGTGTTGTACAAAGTTATTTGGAAACAAATAAAACAAAATTGAAAACTATCTTGAGATATTTCGATTTAATATTAACTACCATGTACCCACAAAACAGAAGCACAGTACCAGCACATAAGGTATAAAACTTTGTAATTTTATTTGCTTAAAATTATAAAATTTCACTCACTCATATAAAGTTTAGATTAGTATCACTGCGACTTACCATTATAATTTATATATAGATAACACTTTTAACCAAAACTATTAAACTAGTTTATTAAATACACATAATTTTACGACGATATTGCTTTACGCACATTTTCTAAGGAATATAGTAAGAATACAACAATCTGACTGCCATAACTATATAGGAAAGAAATTAATTTCTTTTTTCTCCGTGTATAACAAACAATGGTAAAGGTTTATTGACAATAACAGAATTGGTTACAGATACTTAGGTTTAACTAATAATTAGTAAATAATAGTAATAATAACAACCAACTTTAAATCTAATGATCATTATTATTTACTTTAAACTGAAATGAAACCAGCTTCCAATCCTTAGCATCTTAATTAACATAAGTTAATAAATTAAAACTAAATGGCTTGCCGGAAGTAGTTCTAAAAATCAAAATTCTTACTTACTTACTACTGTTATTATTGCTTAGTTCAGTAAAAACAGGCGTTTAGTGGTAAATAAATGTTTTTTTTTAAATGAAACTAAAAATTTAAATTGGCTATCAAGAAAGTCCTTAAATAAAAATTTTTGCTATGAATTATAGACATTTTGGTTGTTTATTTTATTTTTATACTATTGAAATTAACATTTTTCAGTCACTTATCTTCAATCACTAGGATATAAGCTATCACTGTATTCAAGAAATAAAGGAGTGCATTTTCTGTTTAAATTTCCATTAATAAGTTTTTATTTTCCAATTTTTAAGGTAATATCAAAGATAGCTTGTTCTGTTTGAACCTTGGAAATTGGAATGAAAACGCATTTAAAAAAAATTAAACCAAAAACTGATCGAGTTTTTTAAACCGGACGAATAGATTTCGGAATGGAGAAAATAATAGGTGAATTCAGTACTAAGTTAATAGACAATAATTATTCTATAATATTGGCCACTGGCCACATATTATAATTCGACTTCGTAACTTCGCTCCATTTCGTACTTCCTATTTTGGGGAGTAAAAATGCTGATAACTACGAACAGTTAATAGAATATTTACTAAGAGTATACCTTCTGCATTTGCATTTAGGCTTCTTTGTGCAAAATTTAGGAGCTGCATCTTGCCCAAGAAACAATGTTCTGCGATGTTGGGTGATTTTTGTTGGTTCACTACTAGTATGGAGATCATAGGGAGCATAAAGATAAAGACAACACAACTTGAAACTGAGATGTGATTGAGAAATTCTAATTTGACTTTCAGAATTAGCATATCAAAATTGATTGAAATCGTCTGATGCAGTCTTCGTTTCTAAAAACAACGAAAGAAATGTCGGCCAAATGTTATTAGAAAAAATTTTCTTTAATCGTGGTGTGTAATAAATTTCAGCAACTTTTTCTTTTTATTACGTAAAATACATAAATTTCAATTTTGCAGCCCTCTGATGGTCAAACTGTAGATATAACATTACGGGGCTTCCACTCTTTTTAATCATTTGTTTATTGTATATGAAAATCACGTTTTTCCAACTTTGAAGCCCTCTGGTGGCTTAAATAAAGGTAAGGGAACGCTAAATATATTCAATTGAACACTTGGAATTCAATTACAGTAAATACTCACTAGAAACATGTGAGATGCCAGCGCGGCAGATCAAGTCAAATGTACCACGAAAACAGTTTTTTGGAACCCATTTAAGGTGGCAACATAGTGAAATCTTAACCTTTTCGAAGACCTGTGATGCCGATCGAAATAGCGTAAATACGGTAAATTGGACCCTCATATCTCAAAATCTGAAGATTTAGATTTTTAGTTTTTTCATGCCCCTCATTAAAAATAACGGTGAATGTAATTTTTTATTTTTTCCTTCCGTAACCCGTTATTTGATATTTTAGTTTTGACAGTTTTTGAAATGTGAATGTTGGGTCTCACAAAAATTGTTGTATTTTCGGTTCTCAGTATAATATCATCAGAAGCCTTACCATTTTATAAAGGTATTAGTTTAGCCTAAATTAATACGTAACTTAATTTTATAAACTATCGTTACCATCGATGTTACAGTTATATACATCTTGGTTTACTTTTCTGCCGCTAGATAGCACAGCTAGAA
Source organism: Tipula vernalis (assembly GCA_958295665.1). NCBI lineage: Eukaryota > Metazoa > Arthropoda > Insecta > Diptera > Tipulidae > Tipula > Tipula vernalis. The sequence continues at coordinate 270,131,734 of OY282558.1, forward strand.
AAAATCTTACCGTGCGATTCTAACGTACAGTCATAGAGGTCTTAACTAAGAGATTTCTCTTAGTTAAGAGAATTCTCTTATATAAGACTATTTTGCGATTCGGTTGATGCTCTTAGCTAAGAGACTCTCTTAAAAAATCTCTTAGCTAAGACATACGAAATAGGTGGTCATAAGCATCACAACTTTGACGGTTCTCGTAGTCGTATTAAAGAAAAACAATTTTACCGTAGTAAGAGCATCAACCGAATCGCAAAATAGTCTTACATAAGAGAATTCTCTTAACTAAGAAATATCTCTTAGTTAAGACCTCTATGACTGTACGTCAGAATCGCACGGAATATTTAATGTTGAAATAAAATATTATATTTATTATTTCTTTTAGAAATAAACATATCCTAAAATTTGATAAAAGAAAAATTATGAAATATTTTATTCTTATAAATTATTAATTTTTATAAACCTTTAATACCTTTAAAACCTTTAAGATAAATTTTCTTTACTTTCCAGTGATTTTTTTTTATTAGAAACGGCGTGTTGTTGGACGCTTATATTTCGTGTAAATTTTCCAGATATTTATATACTTCATAAAAAATAAACGTATTTAAATAAAAATTACTTGAATTGTTTTTATTTATTTATCAACCACCAAAAATTTATCTAGAAAAAATGTAAAAATTCAAATTGACAGGTCTCCAAATATCTTCCAATATATTTGGAGAGTTTTTAAGAGATATTTTAGGAGTACTACCAACAGAATACAAATTAAGAGATTCTCTTAAAAAAACCTTTTACCAAAATTTCACTTAGCTGTGATATTCTTAACGGTCTTAACGTAAGAATCGTACTGTAAATCTGTCCGAAACAGTGTTTTATAGGTAAAACAGTAGCCTTTCAGAAAAGTGTAACGTTCAAAGTTGGAAATACTTGTTTTTTATTTAGCACCTCCAATAACTATCAACGATTCAATTAACGAAAATGTTTCTAATAATTTTCTTATACAGTTACAGTTTGACCGCTACATTTACAGTTTGAGCTGCAGTTTGACTACTATATTATCGGCAACTCCGTAGAATATATGCACAATTTTTTAGGATTTTTAGTTAATCCTTAAAAGTGAAATCTAAATCTTTCAGTATCGTTTTCATAAATTTATTATTGAAAGTTTCAGGTTCAGTGAAATATTAAAGTCAAAATACAAGATGGTTGGAATATGTTGTAATTTTGAATTTTTCGTAGAATTATTAGTTTATAACACAAAATGATATACAAGCAGCATTTTCTATGCCACCGATAAATAAAACAAGTTCTTTGGATTTAGCATTAATGCTTGGTGACTTCCAGATGTAGATCTTTTCTTTACCAATGGAGTTGATTTATTTAAAGTTAAAGAATCACCGAAGCCATTTGTCACTAGTGACATTTATCACAAGTCTATGTAAATTATATGATTCTGTGGATGTTATACCAAAAAATAATTGGTCATAATCAACAAACCATATACAATTTTAATAAATCTGACCACATGAGTTCAAAATTCACTTCTTCTTTAGTTGGTGTCGAAGCTAAAAAAATTATGTAAAATTAACCCTAAACAAATTTGGAAATATTTTAAATCTACACGAGAAATTGAGAGGTACCCAGCAAATAATATATAAGCACCTCCAATAAGTATCAACGATTCAAAATTATTTCATCACTGTACGGTAAATTGCTACTGTACTGCATAATGTAATAGAATAATTTCATCCAAATGTCCCCAAAAATCACGAGAATACCTTTATTGATAAAATTTGGTATAGTTCGCGCGAAAAATTCCATCAAGATCTGTTCAAGGAATCAGTTCTAAGAATATGACGCTATACAGTACGAGTCAATAAAATTTCAGAATAATTTTATGATGATGAAGCTACAGGTTTAAGAAAACTGTATTTAAACCTATAGCTTCATTATGATAAAATTATATTGAAATTTGATTGACTCGTGCTGTTTAGCGTGATAGCCTTAGGACTGATGCATTGAACAGAGCTTGATGACCAAAGCATTGAACAGAGCTTGACCAAATTCTATCAATAAAATTATCTTCTCGTGATTTTTGGGGACATTTGGACGAAATTATTCTATTACATTATGCGGTATAGTGCAGATAGCTGCAATGGAGTGATGAGTTTTTCATAGTAAAAAAATCAAATACATATTTAAAAATATTTCACTCAACAATATTTGCTATAATGCAAAACAAACAATTTTTCCGTTGTAAAAATTAAGCAGTGATGCTATACAAAATCGTTTAAAATCATAAAAAACAATGATTCATAAAAATCTGACAATAAAAAGCTCGTACACCGACACCGCATACCTCGGGACACACGAAAATGTCACTTACTCGTAACTTAATTATTATGCACTGAAATATTTTTTTAATTTTTTCAGAAAAAAACACCTAGCGGACAAAAAACACGACCACCATTATTAACTAGTTAGTATTTTTTCACAGCATAAAACATAATTTTCGTAGGATTATAATTAGCATCGACCGTTATACCATATTTTATGGTGTTGGCTCCTTGGGAGGTGGTTATAATTATTCTGTTTATCGGTATGCATTTATTTTTGGTAAACAATAACAAATAATAATATGATTAGTGTGTTAAAGGAAATCAATTTTATTTCAGTAAAATAAAAAAAATCCAACTCAATCGACACCTCAAATATTTATATCGGTTGAGGGTTCGGAAGTTTTTGGTTAGGGATACCATTATCTACATCATGGATTTTCGTTTCGTTAATAAATCAAGTTCAAAAGTTATAACTTATTTTAATGTAACACTTTTTTTGTTCCCTCTTTAGCTCTCCCTGCCTACTACTGAACTCTGTCGCGATGGGTCTGGGCTGGTTTGCTTATTATTGGGATATTTCTTGCTGTTTAGCCTTGATTTTTGATTTTTCGAGGTATTTTAAAAGGTTACAAATTTGTACGTCTACTTTTTGAAAGATGAGAGTCAAATTTATCTGAGAGCACAATTTCCTATTACCATTCAGTAGATCTTGCTCAAAAGTCCGTATTGATGGTAATCTCGCTTAGTAATGCCAAATGGGAAAACTCTCACTTTTATTTACTTGTAGAACAATCTACTATTGTTCACGATGTTTTATATTCGGGTGGCGAAATGAATGAATGGAAATGTATGAATAAAATGAGTGATTAAAATGAATGGGTAATTACCCAGCAAATGTGTCTTTGAAGACACATTACGGACACACTTACAACGCGTCTTAGTAACAAGTATAAGACACTTAAAAGACAACTATATTCATTTTGGGAAAACTAGTCTTACAAGACTTGTTTAGACGTTGTCTTTAGTTACTTGTCTTCTTGTCGAAAATGGTAACATGTCTGAAAGTTGTTTTTGGTAATTTGTTTGGATGTCGTCTGTAGTAACATGTTGTGTGTTTGTCTTTGGTTATATGTTTAGATGTTGTCTTTAGTAACATATTGTGATGTCGTCTTTAGTAACATGTAATGTGATCTTCTCTGGTAACATGTAGTGTGGTTGTCTCTGGTAACATGTCGTGTGGTTGCCTTTGGTTAAATGTTTTGTAGTCATCTTTGGTAAAACATCTGGTAATTATTTTTGAATGCAAATTTGTTGTAAATGAAAACAAAAATTTGATTTATGTGTTGACAATGTGATTTATTCGCTATTATTTGTATGTTAGAACATTAAGAGAAATTTTTTAAAAATTTCAAAAATAAAAAAATCATAAAATCAGTTTTGAATAAAGCTCAGTTATAAAATCACAGAAAACATATTGCCATTGAGTATTTTATCAAAAAATCAAATCTTAAAAACTAAAATTAAATAAATTTTTAATCCATTTTTTTAAATAATTGTTTTTATACTTAACTAAACAAACTTAAGTACTATTTATATACTAAACACTTTAAATAACATGAAAATTGATTTATTTAGTTTTAACTTAAAATGGTTAATTTATACCTCCAACGTTTTGATGGGTTTATTCCATTATTTTCAAAGAGTGAATAAAAATAATATATTTCCAAAAACATCCAAAAAATTAGAACTCAGGGAATTTTCTTTGTTTCTATGTTTTTGGAATTATATTTTTATTATCTCCTTAAAAATGATGGAATAAACCCATCGAAAGGTGGAAGGTATTTTTTATATATATATCAAAAATAAATTAAATAACCATTTTAAGTTAAAACTAAATAAATACAATTTTCATTATAATGAAAGTTAATTAAACGTAAAATACTTAATTAATATATGTATTAATTTGTTAAAAGCCTGGCCCGGCTTCAGGATTATTAATTAAATTTACAAACTTTAAATTTACAAAATAGCAAAAACTAATCATATATAAATATAATACCAACAGTTTAAATACAAAACTCACCAAAAAATTGAATTTGTGTAATTACAAACTTAATACAAAATAATTATACGATGTAACGTAACGATACGAGCACAAAACTTTACAAGATAATTTATTTTCACGAACTGGGAAAAATGATTAGTAAAAATTTACGACTGGCCACGATTTTGTTTATTGTTTTTGTAATTTGTATATAAAATATACAAATGGCGGCATTTTTATGTATGTATATTAAGGGAATTAAACAAATCATTTTGTGTTGTCTTTATTTTCACTTTATATGAAATTTATACTTACAAACACAAATAATGAAAAATAAATAATGAAATTTATATTTACAAACACAAATATCGAAATGCAATTTGTGAACAATTTTAATTGAAATTAATGATATTTAAAATAATAATTTTCAGTTACTTTTTTCTCAAAATATCGTAATGTTTGATATTTCTTTAAAAAATTCGTTTTGATCATGATTGGGTACAAAAAACAAATTCGTTTCTACGATATTCGGTGCACGCACCGAAATTTCAGGTCGTGGTTGTGCACTTGCTTGTGCATTTACTATGAAAATAAAATGGAGAAAATGTAGAGTATTTTTGTTGAATTTATTTTTCATAGAAAATATATTTCGGTGTAAATTTTTTTTTAATCTTAAAGACAAAAATTAAATCATCCATTATTGTTAAAATTTAGTTTTTTATGAACATATTAATATTTAATTATTTATTTGTGCTTAATTTAATTAATTTTATATTTTTTTCTTTAAATCTTTATTTTCTAAAATAAACAAAATACGACATTGATTCAACGAATAAGTCCAGAAGTAAAAAATATACCGGTCTTCGAAAATAATCGCAAGACGATCACAAGACTGACTGATACCATTTATCGCATCAACCGCTTGGAACGCTGCAACTCATGTTGCTGACGTGACTTCATTAAAAATCTAAAAACAACCATAAGACATGTTATCTATTATTTTTTTCTCTTTTCAACACATTTTATTTGGTATTTTGATGTTTTTCCCAGACAAACACAAGACATGTTATCAAAGACAATTTTTTTGCTGGATTTTTTGACAAAACTGACAAGTGACATCAAACAGTACTAAAACTAAAGAGTAATAAACGTGATCTATTACGTTTTGCTCTTAAACTAAAAATTAACATGTCCAACATTTACCCTAGCAGTAAGGAAGATTATCTTATTTTCTATGAACAAGTAATTTAGACTAGCGCCTTATGATGGTATTTAACACAATCTAAACATTCCATAAAAAAACTGGAACGATAATATATTAAATTTTACAATAGAAATTTACTTGTGATCGACATTAAAACAATAATTTCTTATCTAAATTACGGTTATCTTATGTATATATGTATATAGATCTGAAAATTATCAATAATTGAAAATTGAACTCTTTCTTTTCAAAAATAAAGGTCGGATTCAAATTTGCTTGAATATTTGTATGATTACACAAATCACATAAAAATGAATTTTACTGACAAAAGACAATCTTATGTGTTTGGTAGAATGTAACATCTGTGGCACTTCGTAATCATTTTCTTGGATACAATGATACATTTATCTATCATTGGGTGTCAATGACATTATAGCAAAATAGAACAACAATCTTGATTTTTGTACAAACCTAGGTGTAACATCCTAACGATGGAGCATAATGTGGTAAATGATGTTCTCGAATGAATTCGAAAAAGGTCGTTTACAGTGGTTGCACTAACCAAAATATTTTTATTTTTAAACCACGGTTACTTCTTAGAGTTTAGACCCTAGACAGGCTGTGGTTTAATAAATCCGATTTAGCTAAACTAGTTTAAGTATTCTATGCAAAAACAAAGGGATTAGCTAAAATCGAGATTGACACATTGCGACTAATCTCGAAAAATTCACTAAATCAATTTTATTAAATCGCGGTGTGTCTAGGGTATTAGTCTAGTGTAAATCGTAATCTTGTTTAGTTGGGTTTTTAATAAATCTCAACAAAGGAGTTTCATATTGTAAACGTATAGGTTATTCACTTTTTTCCATAGCAGATTTTTAAATGAAAACTTAACAAATTCTTGATTACGACCGCTGAAATATTTTCGTAAATGTACGGATGTCAACAGAATGGACAACGCCTAAGAAAATCATTTTCATTTTTTTGTAATAATTGATTTAGTTGAGACTATACTTTAATTTACCAAAAACTGGCTAAGGTGCAAATCGTTTTTTTGGCCACATTAGTTTAAGTATCGATTTAATTTTTTTACAGCCTTTTATATAATTTGACATGGACCTTGAACTTTCCTACAACCAAGACAGCTGAAACTAAGAGCAGCTCAAATCATGAAACATTTTAATCTATCTAATTTTGATGAATCCTCGAAGGACTTGTCTAGAATTCGTTATAGGAGGGTACTTCGTTAAAAACAGTCGATAAATTGAATTCACAATTTAAGGGAAATGAAAAAATTCTTTTTTAGAGAGTTATATTTGATGTTGTCATGTTAAGAAACTGTTTAGTACGCAACTTTGTTTATTATAAACATTTCTGTGAGGTTTGTTACACATTTTGTTCTATATTTAACATTCTGTTGATTTTTACTTTTTCTACTATAACAAAGTATGTGTTGGGTAAGTATTGTACTCGCAAACAAAAATAAAATTGTCTAGATTTTTACATTTTTTACAATTAGGTTACCAGGACTCCGAAACATAATATCAGTTATTCCATCCTTAAAATCAAAATTTTGTTGAACTGTTTTCCAAGTATAATAAGATGGGTTTGGCTTAAAGCCGGCTCCCACGTATTACATCTACATTTTGATCTTACTTGCTTTTGGGTACTCATTGCGGCATGATTCCTGCAACTTAGTCAGGTAGAGGAAATTGGTGTGGGTTAAAAGGGTACAATAAGTAAGATCTTGATACACGCAAATGTTGGTTAGACTGTGAGAATCAGCTCATTGTGGTTCAGAGCCTCAAAGCGGTAAGTTGCTACTCTGTACCAGAAAGGCCTGACTTTTTACTTCGGGCGGATATACGTTATAATTGTCTTGCCATCTCTACACTACATCTGTCTATCGAGCTGGAGTGTGAAAAATGCAACACAGTCAGACTGACTGATACTTATTTTCTTTTTTTGTCTAGTAATAGGTCAGACTGATCAATCAGTCTGAATGACTGATCAGTCTTGTCTGACTTTGACTAACTTTCTTTCTGTCCCCATTCAGTGATTTTTGGCCCTGCAACATAAATTTTCAAAGAAGCATATTTTTTTTTGCTATATTTGCTGGTGCCAAACACGTCAGGTAGTAAATATAAAAAAAAAATTTGTTACTAATGAAAAAACGCGTGTCTCTGGTTGCATATGTGATAGGTACAGAATCATGTTGCGCCTAAATGACGTGCAGGAAATAATGCATTTGTAAAATTAATAAGCGCCCAAACGTCGGACATCGAATATTGAAATCTATTATGAATATGATAATTTGGGAAAATCTATTTTTTCAGAGTGATACCAACCATTAAGTAACGTGTGTCGGAATTTGGTCTACTCGTCAGGTAGTTACGACCAAACTACAAAAAATTCCACTCTAGCCACACACATTAAGTATCTGGCCAGAACGCACTAACATAGCGAATTATTATTCACTACATCAAATATCAAAAACCCTAGGAGAAACCTCATTTGTTTGTGTATTATGCCTACACGAATATTTGTTAAGAAACGAAACTACCAACATAAAGAACTCATGGAGGGTTCTCATTTTTGCAGAGTAATACATCGGTATAACTCTTTGGCCTTTCAGCCAAAATTACGGGGAGGGGGGAAGATATTTCTCCTTTTTTTCAGTAGATATGTTATGAGCGATTGGCCTCTTTATTTTTTTGATTTATCAAATCGAAAATATTGGGATTGCCATGAACAATTAATATATTTGTCTATAAAAAATGCAGAAAAATCAACTGATTACAGACAGACAAATTAAATTCTTAATTAATTATTATTATTGTTAAGTTCTAACACTTAACGCTAACCAAATTATTTTAGTTTTAATATTACAAAAAACGAAAAACGTTTAAAAAACCAAACCAAACGTGGGTTTTTTTAACGTCGGAAACGTACACGTTTTTCTTCAATCAGAATAGGAAATAACGTTAATTTTGCGATTCACGTTTTCAACTGTCAAAAGAAAAACGTACATCACCTAGTTAAGTTTTTTTTTCAGAATATAGCTGCTGGTGGCAAATAGTATCGTGAATATTTAAAAAAATATATTTCTAGTAACCTTTTAAATATAAATTTCTGTTTTATTGACGTTTTATTTGATTGATAAGAATGTACGACCAAGCCTAAGCTAGAAGGGCTAACCAGCGAATAAGTAAGAATCATTAAAGATATTTTATTAATATTTGACATATCGGCCATCGAATCAGTACAACTGACAAATACAGTAATAAAATTGTAATGTGAATAGGAAAATTTATTATTTTTAAAAAAAGTGTTCTGTGGAAATTTTAATGTATTCTGACATATCCTTTAGTTTGCGCGTTAATTTTCGCTCTGTGAAGTGACAGCTGAACTGAACGAAACGTTCTTAAAGATTCGCTGGTCAGTAACATGTACTTTCTGTATATCGCGCTCTTATGACTCGCGGGTTCACCCATGACTCCCGGATGACGCCGGACCTTCCGTACCCCCTTTACACATAACAAGACAGAAGGAAAGGAAATGGTAGGTAGTAGTACTGATGAGTAGGAAAGTATAAAAAGCGTCTCTAGTAGCGGGTTTATAAGTTTGAAATTGATGTAAATAAATTTTGGCAATAGTAGTTATTTGGAAATATTATCCAAATAATTTTAATTTTAATTAATTAAAATTGCAAAAAATTCAACACAAGATACTAGTGTACGGTTTTTCTGTATTTGATTGATTTAGTTCAATTTTATTATTAAAAGTGCCGAAAAACAATGTTCAAAATTACATAAATTTTATATTAATTGAGCGCCATTGATCACAATATATGTAATACATAATTTTGCAGTTTGGTTTATTTTTATAAACTAAACACAAAGAAAATAACGATGAATAGCGCTAACTTATTATCAAATTTATGCAAATTTGAACACTATTTTATGGGACTTTTAATATTAAAACTGAACTAAAAATCAATCAAATACAGAAAAACCGTACTGACTATAGGGTAGCATTTTGTGTTAAATTCTTTGCAATTTTATTTAATTAATTAAAATTACAATTATTTGGATAATATTTCCATAAAACTACTACCGCGAAAATTTGTTTACATCAATTTCCCGGTTAAAATTCCTTCCGCTAGACGCACGGTGGAAGTCATCAATGAAGGACTCGACCCGATTAAAGACACCTAAGTAGTCGATAGTTAGTATATTTTTTTCTTTTTATGACAATTGTTAATCACACGACAACACATTCTTCCTGATTAGATTTTTTTTTTTTTGTGACCACTATTTTCTCCATCGGTGGTTGTGGGGCGGAAGTTGAGATTTCGTTCCATCGGCACGTTCACATGCGGTCACCCAGATTTTGTACTAACGATAGCAAATGTTGCTTGACGTTGTTGTTGTAGTTGTTGCGTCTCGTCTTTCTTGTCTACTCGCCCCCCTGTGTCATTTTATTGACGTTTTATGACATTTTATTGATTGAAATTTCAACGACAATTTGATCGATACGTTAATTGTGAATTCCTTCATCTTTAACGGTATTGTCTCTCCTGTAATAAATTCTTTTGGTATTAAAGTTCTTATATGTTACAATGGGAAGTCCGATTTTATAAAAGCGGGTCAAAAGCCCAAAACTCAAGTAAATTATCTCAAAATCTGCCTCTGCGGTATTTTGGCTCGCTGATTACGAATCTGAAGTTAGAGTTGAAAAATTACTTAGATGGTCAAAAATTATTTAAATTGTCGATGAAAAATTTGATTGATCGAATTTCGATCAGCGAATAGGTATTGAAACGCAACGAAATCGACCCATTTTTGAAGAAAACCATCACTGGCGATAAAAAATGGGTAAAATACGAGAATGCCGTTCGAAAAAGATCATGGTCAAAGAAAAGTGAACTACCACAAAAGACTTCAAATCCAGTATTGACGCCACATAAAGTTATGCTGTGTATAGTTGGATTAGAAGAGACATCGTACATTAACAAGTTCCACAACCTTGATATTTCGAAAATTAGTACATTACAATTTATTTTCATGCTTTGCGTACTTTCAGAAGTTGATTCCATTTTGTCCGATAAGAATTGGTTGTGCTTTCGGTTTTCTGTATTACTTTTTAAAAAAAAAACCTAAAAGAACCCTTGAACTCTAATCTTCTATGAGTGATTCTTTAACGTTAGGCATGTACTTTAGCCAACCCAATGGAAAACATTTCCCATCTAGAAACTTTTTTTTAACTTTTGGCCAGCTTTTTGGGCTTTCGCCTCACTGTGTGGCGGTAGGATATATAGAAAATTTAATAATATGTGACAGCCACAATAGATAATTGATATTAATTCTAATTTTGTATTGTTTGTGTTTTGATTTATTTGTATTGCTCGAACGGTCCACACCGATAATCAGTCTAGACGGAAGCACTGAGTAAAGAATTATATCAGTCAGTTTTCACTTTGCTCACATAATGTAGAGGATGTACTCGTATACTGTCATGACCAATTGTGATTTTGGGTAAGGGGTGTCCCAACATAAGAAACCCCGTGACATCTTTTAAGGATTGCTCCTGCTCAAAACAACGGAAAATTTTTGTAAAATGTAAATGGTTGGTTTGGTGACTTATAACGGACCTGTTTTTATGATATTTAGACTTTCAAAAGGGAAACAAAATTTATCAACAATTATACGTCCATACACTTATTACAACTATTCAAGAACACTTTTATCTTTTATTTTTATAAAACCTAAACCTTTTTTAAACCTAAAAACAAAAATTATTAACAATAGTAATTTTATACACTCATAATTATTTAAGAACGCTTTTATATTTATTTTTTTAAACTCGTTCACTATACCTAATCACATGTACAATTTAAATATGTTGAACTCTTTTTCCCAGCATTCTTAAAAGAAGAGGAAATTAAAATAAAATTCGACAAAAGCTAAAACTAAAGATTATATTTTTAAAATTGCTGATTCAGCTTAATTCGCAAAACAGTAAACTGGAATTTGGACCAATGCCTATTTATAATTTTGAAAATTTGAGTTGGATTGTGTATAAGTTTAGCAACTCATAGTTATTAGGCTGGATAGGGGAATTTTGGAATGCGAGTTAATATAAGTTGGTTAACTCGCGGTTATTTGGATTTTACAACAATTTACCAAATTCCCAATTTTTTTATATGAGCTATTACGCTTTAAGGCTTGATTGCCCTAGTTTAGTGCTACAAAAACTGTTTGGTTCAATTATATTTATTGGTTGCATAAGGTAATTCACAAGAGTAAACCAAAATAATTTGTATAGCCGAGTAATGCCGGGTATTTCAGCAAGTCATTAAAAAATTAACTTTCACAGTAATGTATTCGTGAATTTGCACTTCTGTGTAAATATTGATGAAAACCAGACACTAATTTTAATTTGAATCAAATAATTAGTTTTTATTTCAATCAGCTAAAGTAAGTCTGAAGCATTTTAATCAAACAATTATATAAAATATGCAAAACCTGAAATTAATCAATTTATTTAACAAAATTGAAATATTTAAAAGAAAAATTTAAAATGTGTCTTTTATTTATCCATTTTATAACTTTAAATTTATCTCTTAAAGTTCAAAAGCTTTTTTTTTTACATTCTTTTATTTTTTCTAAGAGTGTACTAAAATAATCATAACAGCAACATCTGCTCATGCGTTATCTGGAAACTGTGAAAATCTGGAACTACTTTCTCTATACGAATATGAAAAAACAAGAAAATCGCACGGAAAATGGAAAGTTGTGTATCCAAAATCAGAAGGATGATTTTTAAAACACGAACGAAAACTTTGAATCGATAATTTGGAGAACAACAATAAAAATAAAACAATTCCAATTTTTCTTTCAATAGAAATAAATTATATTTTTACTAAAAATATTTCATTTTTATTACGTTTTTCTTATCTTAATGCTTTTAAAGGAGCACACGGAAGAGAGGGAAAATAAAATTGAGGAAAAAAATAAACAAACTACATATGTACTCGTATGTACTCGTACAATCGATGTAGCTATAAGATAAATTAATATTAGTTTTTACAGCTAAAAAAAATAAATAAATAGTGGTAGTATAAATGATAATAAAAAAAACTTCGTAAAAAACAGTTTACAATAAAAAATTATCGTCGTTTCTGGATTTTATTAATTATTATTTTGCCAAATTGAACAGTCCCGAAGTGAATAAAGTTGTTCGTGTCATTTTCTATGTTGCCTTAAGTGATTTACCCTCCTTTTTTATGCTGTGAAAGTTGATAATACATCTTTTTACCGTTTTCATGTTCCGTACTGTTAAACTACAACTAATTGATTTTGAACAAAAATTGTTGTAGTAACGATAACTATATGTGCAGTGTACCTTTATTTTTTATTTCAAGAAGCAGTGGTTACAAACATTTTTTCCGTAAAAGTCTCAGTTGTTTGTTCGTTTTTATTTTGTTATGCAGTTTATAAAAATCTATATTTTAGTTGAGCTGTAAGAGCAATGTTCTGATTTTGTTTTAAAATTTGAAATTGAATTTATTTTATTTAGAAAACTTAAGTGCTTTTCATTTTTTTCTATTAAGGGTTGCACTAATGTTTTATTCGTTCCAGAAAAACGTTCATAATTAAATAATATTCTATAATAAAATGTTCACATATTTAGCTAAAAAACATCTTATTATTTAATTTAATTTTTAAGGTACATACTTATAACAAAATGATTAATTACAGTGTCAACGAGGTTTCTTATTAGAATTTTGAGTAAAATCAGAAAGTTATATAATTGGCCTTAAGAGAAGAAGGGAAGAATAAGGTCCGTTGCACATTTCAGTTAAATTAAACTATGCGATGTAAACTATGTTCATAGCTTTCATTTGTAAATAAGTTGCTTTAATGGAACGTTGCACACTTGAGCTAAGCGATGCTAAATATGTCTTTTTGTTCTAAACTACGATAACTGTCTTAGCTCAAGTTGTCTTGGCCTTGCTGTGTTAACTTTATCGCTCACATGCATCAGGTCACTTATGTATATGAACTTCTGTCATAATATTAAATAAGGACGACATTGACCCCGATTCTGAAGCGATAAAATTCATGTTAAGTTATTTTATTTTCCTGCTTCCTATAAGAATTTTTATTTAAAAAACAAAAATTAAATAACAACATTTGAACTCAGGATCGTGCACATTATTTTGTTATTTCGTGAATACCAATGAAAAATGCTTACTGTAAATACTCATTTTATGTTGAAATTAATTAATATTATGATATTGCTACATAATTATTATTAAATATTTTACATTTATTACAATTTATATATGCAGAAAATTTTATAATTTTTATGTTTTGAATGGGTAGCTCTGAGTAAAACAAACAATTTATCAAACATGATTTTTTGTTTTTGTTGGTTTTTAAGATGCAGAGCGTCTAATATTTAAAAATTTCATGCACTTAGTGTTATACCATATTTATTGATATACGAGTAAGAAAAAAACCAATTACAATAAAATTTTGCTCATTTTAAAGATAAATGAATGATTATAAAATAATTGGAAAAATAGTACCATCTTTTCCTCCTTCTTCCTTCTCCCATATGCTTACCTACCCCCCCCCCCTCCCCACTATTTAATTCTATTAGATACATTAAAAAATCAGCGTAGCATCTCGTTTCGTTTCTTACAAAATACGTTGAAGTATGACAATCTACAAATTTTATGTATCTCAAATGAAATCTAAAACAAAAATTATTGATAAAAATATTTTATTACAAAATAAAGATAAACATATGAAGATATTCACAGTTACAATTTAAAATTACATAATCTTCACTATTTGAATATTGTTTAAAATTTACGTAACCTTCCTTTGAAAGAATGACTGTGTGAAAATCGCGAATACCCTTTATTGTTTTTAATTTCTCGAATCTACTAGTTTGATGGATGCTTTGGGACTTATATTCAACATCGGAACATAATTCAAAAATCATATCATTCTTCCCGATTTTGCCCATTTCAATAATTCTTCCGCATTGGATATGATAACATCGTAGTACCTCCTACTCCATTCGCACGGTTCCTTTCCAGTGAGATGTTGCGTGAAAATGCCACTCATAATCGACGCCGAAATCTTCTTTGTGCTTAAATATATTTATACATTTTTTTTATTTTTTTATGTTGCTGCACCATCAGTAGTATAATAAATTTTAGATGAATCAGAAGTTTCAGTTTTCAAACTTAATCAATGTTACGGTGAAGAAAATCTGATATTATATTGAAGCTATAGTGCAGCAATTTGTCTCCTACTGTTTGTAAATTACAACATTTGTTGTTCCAATGAAACCCTGGTGCTGCATTTTGCATTATAAATGCATAATTTTCCGCAAAGTCACAAGAAGCAAGTACCCCCATAAGCTTCAGACATAATTTTTTGTTTTTTATGAAGTTAGATTGTTGTAGTGAAATGGAACAATGAGGAACCAGGTTTAAGAATATTTTTACAACAACAAGAAAATTATTTTCCATAAATGTTTTGTTTAGATAGTGCTACACATTCGAAACATAAAAATCTAAAAATTAAAACATGATTTCCAGAAATATGCGATTTAACGAATTTTTCGTGTTTATTATATGTAAAAGTTATAAAAGAAAGAAATGTCAAAGCGTTAGGAGCTTTTTCTTATTTAATCGTTGTAGTTTTTAAGTAATATTAGTAAACACTTATTCTTACCAGTGTTGTGCCGCGCAGTCTACATGAAGTAAATAATCATTTGTCTACTTTTGCATAAAATGTATGTAGACAATTCAAAAAATGACGTGGACAATGCAGACAATGTTGAAAATGTAGACAATGCTTCGACAATTCCTAGCAGCAAAATTAGTTACAGTTTTGATTTATTACGTATACGATTTCCATTACGCATGAGATGTCACAAGAAAATTGATTTTTAGCACAAAACTTGTGAGGCTTACTTATGTTGATATGTGTGTTCTCCGTTGTATCTATGCGTCGATGACGCTACGCGAAATAATGAAACACACAAAACCTTTTTCTTTTACTTATAATTATAATTTTATTTTACTAGGTTGAATTATAACTTGATTATTAAAATTATTATTAATTTTAATCACACAATTTGATTTTACGTTAATATTATTCACTTGTCGCACGAAAAATTATGAAAGTTGTTCTGATGTAAAGTATAATACCGACTGTCAAAAACATCACCAAAACAAAAAAAATTATGCAGCGGATGAATAATGAATTTTTTCGTTTGTGTTCTCTTGTTTCGCATTCCACCGAAACAGTGGAGATGAATTATGTTTGATGGTGCTTGCTGGTCAAGCGGTTGCGGTTGAGTGAGTGTCATGTACACGAGAGCGCTGATTTATGTATTTTAGTACATCGCGGTGATAAAACGAGTGTACGTATTTGGTGTGTGTGTGCGCGCCAATATATGTGATTGATATATTGTAGCGGAAACGAATGTAAATATTTATGAGTATAAATATGAGTGAGTCGCTACACTTATTTTTAGTAAGGCTTTAAGGCGCCTAAAATTTTGTGTAGACATTAGAAATTCTAATTGGTTAACATAGAATTACAACTTAAAAAATATTCTTTCCAACAACTAATAAGATACACCAGAGTCTCGCTATGCGTCTATTCTATGTGCGTCTATTCGCTCTTGCGTCGGCTAAAAAAAACGTTAAATTAATTAACGAATTATTATTAATAAAGTGATATTATTTATATTATTTATCATACATATTTGTTTTATTTTAAATTCTATGTGGATTAATCTTCCGCAATACTTTTCGGCCACAAATATTTTAAATTGTTCGATATGCGTCTATATTCAGTTTTCGTCTCTCCGTGTGGAACCGAACAGGGACGCAAAGCGGGACCTTGGTGTACTTTAAAACAGAGATGTAGAACTGTTAAACATTTTCTTACGAAGAGAATTGGCGCTAGCAAAAAACCTAAATAAGAAGATTTTTTTCATAAAGTGTTGAAAATGGCACTATGGACATATAAAACACGTGTTCACAACTATTGATAAATTCATACTTTTGATTATCAATCAAGAAATTACAGGAACTTTTAAAAATACTGTTTGGCTTAAGAAGCAAATATCAAAATTAAAAATGTTTAACAACGGTCAACATCTACATATGAAGTTTTTTTCTAAAATTATAAAATTTCATACGATTATATTTTTGAAGCAACGAAACAAATCCAAGTGATAAAATTTAAAACTTTTAAAATGGATCTGCTCAGTCCAAACTCCAAAGATTTGATTTCTTCACTAACGACATACGTACATCACTGTGGCAGAAAAAACATCCTTGTCCAGGGCTATGGAATACGAATGCAGAGAAATGAAAAATGATTTTACTCCGTATCCTAGAAGTGTAGCCGATTTAGAGAGTGACATTTCTAAATTAGCAGTCAGGAGTAGATTTGTAAAAATGTTGAAAAATTTTTAATTTAACAATAACTTACAAATAAATGTTTGACTAAGGATGGAACTACAAATTCGATAAACTCACAAATTAAACGATTTCTATGTGACAATCCCGATGTGTACATATAGAAATTTAGTAAGGTTAATGACACGGTACTCATAAAAAATTGAGAAAATAGACTTGGTCTTATCAGAAAACAACATGAACGGAGATAAGAAAAGTTGGTAATTCGTCAGTACAAACAAATTAAAATGGAATTATTTCATGATGGGCAAGATTATTCAAAATGAATAAACCTGTTGCTAATAACTTAAGGAAATACAATGGGACGACTCCAAGGATATGTAAGGTCTTCTTAAAGTAAACAAAGATGGCAATCCTTTGAGGCCAATTGTTAATTATGAAGGTTAAATTGTTATGTGTGTCATATTTTTTCGGCAATAAAAATTGTGGAATATTTCAAAGTTAAAATCAAAAATATTAGTTTGCTACCAAATTATATAAAATTTACTTAAATGTGGATACCAGTTTAGTTTTAAAGCTAATTAACAAATTATGGAATGATATAAAATTAAAATGTAACACCAATTTAAATTTAAATTTTTTCGTAACGGCGTTAAAATTTGTGGTTGATCGTACTGTATTTAGTTTTAACGGATAATGATTCAAGCAAAAGTTTGGTTAGCCCCACAGTATCTAATTTACTTACGGAATAAATTGAGACTGGACGCATCTTTGCTTAAAGCTATATTTTTTTTTTTTTAGGAACGTGGACGGTATTATTGCGACTATACCAAACTCTTAAGTTAATATTTTTGTTAATGATAATTTCCACCGCGAATAAAATTTATATGCGAAATTGAAAAAGGAAATCGGTTAGCTTGACAAAATGAAGATGGTTTGACCACAGTGACTGACTTCGTTACCTTAATTGTGATTCTTGGCTTCCATCGCCATATAAAAACAAATCGGTATTTTTGTTAGCTGAAAGAAATGTTAAATTACCAAATGTTAATGGCAGAATCAGCTGCGTACTCAACTGATTTTCGCCATCCTGGTCACTGTCGCAACTTAAAACCATAGCTTAGCTCAAACTACTATTATAATGAAGCATTTCCGTGAACCTGCCACTAGGATTATAGAAGTTTGCTTTGTGACGAACGCTCTTCTGTAATGAATTCATCAAATCAGTTTTAAACTGTAAAACTGTAAAAACCAAAGCTAATATATACCATATGCCGTCTTACCTTGGTAACTGGAACATTAAATGTTATAAGAATAAAAATAAGATGCAAATTACGCTCAAAATAAAACCGAAAATAATTTCCTTCTACATTTATCCGTTGACATAAAAATCAAAATAAAAACAATACATTTTCAGAATTATTGCTACAATAATTCTTCACCAACAAAAAAAAAAAAAATTAAACCTGGTCCGAAACAAACCCATTTTT
This sequence comes from Tipula vernalis, assembly GCA_958295665.1. NCBI lineage: Eukaryota > Metazoa > Arthropoda > Insecta > Diptera > Tipulidae > Tipula > Tipula vernalis. The sequence goes on from OY282558.1 coordinate 270,150,269, forward strand.
AAACTACTCCAAACGGAATGAAGACACACGGCATTGCTGTTAATCAATTCTAATTCATACTTAATAAACCAGCAACAATCCAAAAACGTAATAACACAACAACATTTTTCCTCATGCTTTGCATTATACATTGTATCAAATCAACAAAAAATGTCTACATAAGCCGCATCATATCAACAGAAACACAAACAAAACTTACTACTTTTCTGATTTTATGTACACGCACCCAAAACAAAAATACAAAATCAGTTTGATTAACCCCTTAAGGACCAGACTCGAGATATCTCGGGACAAAAAGACTGTGCCCGAGATCCGTCACATATTGTACGTTCTATTATGTATTTGCGCGAAATAATTTGTGAAAATAATCTTATAACAATATTATTACTATCATAAAAATATTATTATTATATATTTTATTATCTATTTTATTTTTACAATAATATTATTTGAAAAGATTCGGTCCTTAAGGGGTTAAGACTAGAGAAAACCAAACATTTTATAACGACACAGTTCTGATTTTATGCGCATATACAAAAACCAAAATTACCCCTACCGAAACAAATCATATACAGGTAACCGCAATACACATACAGGTACAATTAAAGGCTAGATGGAAAGGTTAAAAGCAAAGTGTTCTCTACACAATATCAGGCTCCAAGGAGAAAGTGCTTCTGAAAATGTAGAGGCTGCTCGTCAATTTACAACAGAATTGCAGAAAATTGTTAAAGATGAATGTTATGCAGCGGACCAAATTTTTAATACCGATGAGACTATAACTACTACCGATGTATTACTACTACTAGACAACGCCCCTGGACATCCGAAGGAGTTAGAACATCCAAATGAAAAGATAATATTTCTACCACCAAATAATACATCACTAATCCAGCCACTGGATCAAGGCGTAATACTAACATTTAAGGCATATTACATACGAATGTCTTTTCAGTCTATTTTGTATAATTTAGAAGCTGCAGAAAATAAGAAGCTTACCCAAGTTTGGAAAGAATTTTCAATCTTGGATTGTATTAATACTGTATCTTCATCTATAAGTGATCTTAAAGCTTCGACACTGAATGCAAGTTGGAAAGCTTTTTTACCAGATATGATTTATGAAGACTCTAATATTCCATGTAAGCACACCGATTACTATTAGATAATTAATGTTGCAAGTTTGCTTTGTTGTACAGGGTTTGATTATATGTCTGCTGAAGACGTTGATGAACTATTTTTAGAAAAAACATTGGGTGAAGGAAACCTGGTAAGGCTTGGCAAATATGCGCTTTGCTTGCATTGAGATGTCTAAAAGCGTATAGCCACAACTCGTATGTGTGACAGAAAGGAACTTTTTAAGATTTAATTGTGTGCTAAATTTTTAAAGGATCGTGCAGTGAGTCTGTTGGTACATTAAGATTAAATTTAATAATTTTTCTAAATATAAACTGTATTTTTTTGACAATTAAAAAGTGAAACAATAAGTTTATGACAGCTATTAAATGAGACACGGAAATTATACTCTGCAACAGTTCCAAACGAAGTGAGAAAGCTTCATATATTCATCAATTTCTGAAGCAATCAGATACGGATGAACTAGATATGAATTCGATGCGAATATGTAAGTATAGTATTCTTATTTGAATTGAATCAGATTCACTCGTTTCTTGTTTAAATCAAATACGAATCTTAAACATTCTAATTTGTATCGTATTCAGGAATACAGGGACTATTCCTGAATACGATACAAAGTGAATTTCACTTGAAGAAAATGTTCGTCTGAAGCAAAATTGACGTTAAAATCTAAATTTCTTAGCATGTAGATACACACAAACGTTATCGCCATAAACCACAGTCACGGCTTCGAATTAAGCTTTCGTTATCGCGATCTGCAAATTATGGTGACACATATAAACCCGCTAAAATAACATTTTTAGGTTTGCCAGTCTTTATTCGGTTTATATAAATGATTTTTAGAATTGTGTCAAACTTTATATGATTTCAAGCTTCAAGCTACAATATTGATTTAACTAATATCAATATTCCTAAATTATACTGCTATTCCATGTAAACTTCCACTCTTTTTTGCATTTCATGTTTATCGTCTTTCCACAACTAGGTTTTGATTATCGAGTTATGAATCGTGATAATCCTTTTTTGCGGAGATCGTATAGTGATAGATTGAGAAAGGATCATTTGAATTTTTCTTAAAGTCTTGCAGCACTAAGCCTACACGTTTTACATGTCAGTATAATCTATAAAATGATAAATGATAAGTAACTATAAATTTTCAGATTAAAAAGTTTCACTTTTGTCGAGCGTAGAATTTTTTTTTTCATTCATTCAACAAACCAATCGTTCATTTAATTATAGCCTACCCTATATTAATCGGAGCAAGTAAAACTCTGTACCTTCTACAAAAGTGTTGGTTGATGGTAACAAATGCAATTTCATCTACCTGGGAAAATTGCTTCCGCTCCGATGATTTTCTAATAGTGTTTTAACATCAACCAGTATTTTGAGTTCATCACCTTGTTGAACGTAAACTTTGTGCAACCGTAAAATATGTAAATAAAAAACAAAAAATATCCAAAAAAGCGATACAAAAGAAGACCAGCTGGAAGAAATTGTACCAAAACTTAGAAAACGATTTATTATAAAATATACATAGCTTAAAACCACCATAAAAATGCTCTGTGTACAACAGCAAATGTTCCATCAAAATCAGTTAAATAATTTCTGAGATTAGTGCGAACCGACATAAAGATAAAAGGATTGACACCTTACTTTACATACATATATTATATGTAGAGAAGAAGATTACGTTTTCCGTTGAATGTTTTTTCATTCTTGACCCAGTTTCGTTACATTTGTATTTAGATTTACGTAATATATAAGCTGCTGAGTACTAGCCACATTCTAAGTAAGTTTAATAATAATGTTTGTATATAAAGAAATCTATATTAATACATATATTTCCATTCCATATTTAATACATTTTTTTTCTTCTTAACATTGGTTACAAAAAAGTTATAAAAATAATAATGAAAAAATTAAAACTAGAATGATTTGAAAAACTTCAAATGATTTTCATAAACGTCTTGAATATGAATAGATATTTTTCGCCGTAAACGTAGAAAAAAAATGTATTTTTGCAGTTTGATGGCAGCATAAGATATGGTATAAGATGTTGATTTTACTCTAAAGGAAAACACGATGCCGAAAACTATAAAGGGGAAAAAAATTCCAGGAAAATCAATTTCTGAAATTGCTAATGCTTTGTAATATCGAAAAACATGTTTTAAACTTATTAATTTGGCCAAGTTGTAAACACAATAATGCTTTTATACAACATATAGCAGAAAAAACAAATATTTTTTCAATTATATTTATCGATTCGCAAAATTGCTTAAAATAAAATCGAAGATGGAAAAATTCAAATAAATCAGATTTGACTTATGTGCTCCAGGAGATAATAAAATCATCTTTCATAATCTATCAAATCAATTCCATTAGAAAGTTATGTGAAAATAGATGCTACATGCATATAAATAAAATTATTGTTTAGCTTATTAAATAAAGAACGTTTCAAATGAATCATTAAATCAAAAATATAGCAACAGTCAGAAATACATTGTATTGTCAATCACTGGCGTCTAACGATCGACCAACATGCGATTTATTATACAACACATTTAGTTAAACTTAACTAACGAAAGAGCGAATAAATGTTTATGTACTGTATTTATGTAGGTATGCATATCTATGGAAATTTACGATCAATTTTGTTTGGTTTGGTGTATCGAAATCATAACATTGATGAAAAACGTGCAAATGGTTTCAAATAATAAAAATTTACGAAATTTCAAGTAAAAATACGACATAATGTTGCAAACACGTCCCCAATCTTATAAAATGTTGATTTGGTATGTATGCATCTTACCTATACAAAAATTATCAAGGTAAATTGATAGAAATAAGTGATGAGAAATGACGTAGATCATATTATAAAAAGTAGCTAAAATTGCAATTTGGCTACCCTGAGCCACCGGCCTGGTAAAATAACACAGAATTGTTTGTGGAAGTCCAGTTTGGTTGGCATGCAGTCGGAAGGCATTTTAACCCACCATATTTTATGATTTGATATTCCCTTTTGCCTGCATAGGGCCATAATTGCAGCATCCCTTTTAACATGTAGGTGCAACGGGGTCAGTCCTAGAAGTGCCTTCATCGCAACAGTAGGGCATGCACTCATTGACCCTTTGATACCGATGGGTATACGCTGACCCTTATTCAATAATATTTGCACCCCGTCTTCTGCTCAGGTTAAGGCCACCATACTATCGACAAATACGTGATCATAGACGTAATCAGTGTTAGGATTGACCAGTAGAACATTTTTGGTTGTAATCCCCAAGTACGTCCATATAGCCTTTAACAGGCCCAGAAAGCCTTGGTGGCTCTGTTTTGAACTTTCAATATATGCTATGTAAAATTCAGTTTTTGACCCAAGATATTTAACCTCTTTGGAAAAAGTGCAGTAGTACCGTTACACCACTGCCATATTATATTGAATGCATTTTGCATGAGATCAGAAATGACCACATCAAATTTGCCTCTAATTGAGATGGCCAGATAATCCGCGTAGGTCTGAATACCATACATATGGCTACCTAGAAGCGTTAGTAATCTGTCAATAACCAATGATCATACTAAATCGCTACCTGCTTTGGATCCACCTAAGCGTAGGAGGTGGAACCCCTTTTCTAGTGGTTTTCGACGAGGATTTTACTTCTTATTTGATAATCCAAAATGTTTTCCATCGTTTTCAATAGCTACGATATGTAAAGCTAATTGGCGGATATGCCAAGGGCGTTCGGACGACCCCCCTCCCTTTAGTATAAAGACGACATTTACTCTCGTCCAGAGTTTCGGAATATAGTTAAAAGCAGAACTTGCCCGAAACATCTGGATCAAGCTAGGGAGAATTTCCGCAATTCCTTTTTGAAGTAACCCCGGAAAGATGCCATCTCCTCCAGCAGATTTTAAAGGTTTGAAAGAGTCATTTGCCCATCTCACCTTACTGGGTGTGAAAATTTGGTTTTCCAAAGGGACTCCAAATCCTATTGTGTGGTGCGTAAATTAAAGCACCTAGTTGATCTTGCGGGTCTTCTAATTTCCTGCCGCTGCATGGTCTTGGCCGCCAAATCGAATTTGACGTGCATATGCTTCAAAAAGGAGGCCTCTTAAGACATATGCTAGTTGTTTACTAAATTGCTCTAATCTAAGACTTCTTGTTTAATCATATTTATGAAAGTAAATTTTTTCCTCTATTGAGAATATCTACATTATTTGTAATTAACAATTGATAAAAGGTACTCACGGCTTTTACTGATATCTGTGCTGCACCACACCGTGTGTTGCGCATTCACATCGCATTCTATCAGGCATCGCATTCTATCAATGAGCCGTCTAACTTCAAAAGAAGGCGTCGTCTCTGAGTCTATGGGAAAGTAGGCGGATGCCATTATAATTAACTGTTTGCCACTTTCACCCGGAACCTCCATCATCACTGTCTCCAAGTACCCGGAGATGAACTCTGGAATAGGAATAAAATTCATTTGCGAGCTTGGCAGAATGGTTGCCGCTCTTGGACTGTCAGTTTCATTATAATCAATTTGGCCTTTAATTTGGTTACAGATCGACCATGGTTCCTGAATTAGGGCCATGCCAATATGTTGGCAGTTAAACCTATGGCAAAGGACGTCCGAAAACGCTGTTGCATGATGCAGATTTACCAGTAGGTGGGCGGTATGTGTCTCCGTTTTATTTTGAGACCTTCATGAGAAGGCCTAGATTAACCTTCTTCACCGCTCTACTGCCTCTATTTCCACAATCTTTAAAGGCAGATGGCTGACCATTATCCTCCATCTCCTTCCAACTGCTCCCGAAGCTTGACCGCTTCCAAGCCTCTCCAGCGACCTCTGATTTGCACCCCAGGGTTCTTGTCCACAGGTGTTGCCACCGTAACCCCATCAATAACCCCATAAATAATCACGTTGCCTTCTTTTATGTCTGTTTGCTTTAACACCTATTGCATTATCTACGACTTTATGAAAATTTATTTCATAATAATTGTAAATGTAATATTCACATTCACTGTAATAATGGTAACCCAAAAATCTGGAAAGTTTTAAATCTTTGTCATAAATTAAAACACAAAATTTTATTTTATTTCACACATAAGTTCTTTATTCAAACACTTCACTTACTAAACTCCCTTCTTTCAATTCTTCTTTCCTTATTTATATGCTCGGAAAAGGGCGTGAAGATACGAAGGTTATATACATCTAAATATTATAAACATAAACATAAAACTAAATTTTTATCCTTAAATTATATTACTCTAATTTTTTTTTTCTATTTTTATTTATGATCGTTTATGATCTTTTTAAAGATAAGCATTTTACTTATTACTAATAGGTAATAACCAAACAACACATGTTTTCTAAATATTTAACAGAAAGATACGACAAATTTTTATAAACAAAGGAAGTTTTATCGTAAATGTGCACTATCAGTGAACTAAAAACTCATGCGCCTTATAGATTCCTTTCTTTAAAAAATATATTTCTGTTCTTTCAAAATCTCATCTCCTGAGATGTCCATATCGGAATAAAGAACTAAGTCCTCAAAAGCGGTATGGAGCTCCCCATCCGATGGTTCACCCATCGCAAGCGGAAAGAGGGCCGCAGCCCTCGGAATCCACCAAGGAACTTCCGCTGGTACGTGACGCTTTAGAAGCGACACCATCCATATTTTTATTAACAAAATTCATATTTTTTTTCCACGAGTTGCTGGGACATGAAAGTTGCCTGTAGGACACCCAGCTTGACTACAAGAAGGGTAAATAAAACTGGAGGGCACTTGGTATTCAGAGTCCGCATACTTAGGACTGACTATCCTAACAGCCATTTATCCATCGGCGTATGCTGTTCCACCTTAGATTAGAGTTTTTTCTCATGTTAAGAATTTCTTCTTTAGCGCCGTAATTTAGCCTGTGCCGAATAACATCAGATACCAGTGGTCGCCACGAGCAGGCAACACAAACATTTCTTTTACGATTTGTATGAAAATATTTTGGTACTTTTGGTAGTTTGCTTTGTTTTGGTACTTATTCGTCCTTTAATACACAGGCATTAATTTATTAAAGCTAATAATATACAACACGACCGCCACAGAATTTCATTTCAATACTCTTTTGTTTTCTCGAATCATAACCCTGCCTAAAAAAGTTTCACTTCAAAAAAAGATTCATCGTCAAGGTTTGCTTTGACACCAAAGGCTTTAATGTCCTGTGAATCAGCGGCCAGTAGCACTACATTCACTTACCCAATACCCAATCAAGGCAAATTTCTTCAAGTTACTGTCGGGTATCGAACCCGACACCGCCAAGTTGAAAAGCTGAAATCACTATACAACTGAGGGCGACAAACTCAGTACAATTTGATATGTGGATGAAATGCAGCGACATGATTTGAGTTGATTATCCATTTGATTATCCAAATTTTTGTCTGCGAAGTACTCTTTTACCTTTAAATGAATAGATAAGAGTTGCCTTTATTTTGTATTTTCGTAAAAAATAATTATTTTAAATTTTTTTTGTTGTGTTATTGTAATTAATACATATAATCTAAAATGCCAAAATGTTTACACTGCGAGTATCCGAAATGTTGTACTCATCCGTATTATCTGAGTTGAACGGATAACTCAAGGCTGAATTGTGGCGGCTGTGTTGATTTGGACTAAAACATAAAATAATAAAGTATAAGAAAATTCAAGCGCATACAACAACGAAATTTAATCAGCGCACGAATAATGTGTACGGCCGAAAATAAAACTAACATTAGGTGTCCACCGAGGGAAACAAAGTTTTTTATAAACGCAATGAAATTCTTTATTTGAAATGGAATATTTATTTCCTTCACTGAATCTGCTCTTTAAACAACTAAACAAAACAAACAAAAAAATTTACCCTCTCTTGCTTTTACGAAAATTTTTGTTTCCTTGTTTTTTTTTTTTTGGTATATTATGTAGATGTACGTCTGTATATTATCTTGTACGTACATAATTGAGTCGACTGTTGTCGATTAGTTTTAGTTTATAAAAAAAACTTATGAACGTCAATCGTGCGATTTTTTGTATCGCGAAATAAAAAGGATAAATTAAGATATGAATGAATGATTCTAATATGAATGAAAACAAGTTGATTTTGTTTCGTAATATACGGCCCAAAACCTATAAAGGAATTCAAACAAAATATTTTCGATTTTCAAAAAACCGATTTCTCTTTAAAGTTAGCAGTTGGTTGGACTAATAAAGCTTTATTCAAAATTGTTTGTGCAAATTAAAAATTAAAACAAAAAAAAACAAATTTTAAGGGAACAAATAATTACCCGCGACATGGTGTGTTCTTTATAGTAGATCTACAAATAAAGAAAAGTGAGTTTTCCAGCGAGTGTAAAATTTCTCAAGCATGCGGTAAATCACTTTTGTTTGTTACGCGTCGAATATGCCATTCGCCCTTGTATACTAGACGAAAAATACCCAAATTAAACAATTACAATCAGTGGGAAACTTTCACTTTTCTTTACTTTTAGAACAATCTACAATTATTTGTGTAAATTGTCCCTTTTAAAGTGGAGAAAAAAAGAAAAACTGATTTTTTTGTTTTCTTCAGATTTTTATTTATATTTCGATAATGGGACAAAAACCTTTTCACGCGGTTCGACGACCTCTTTATAACAATTTTTATTTTTGAAAATCGCAGAAAATATTTCTCTCATTTAAGGTCGCCGGCACCCGCGTTGTTTTATTATTTATAACTCGGTAAGAGTTGAACGGCCTTTAGTCGACCAACACCATTTAATTTGTATGGAACGATCAAACTATCCTAATTCATATACTACCAAACTATCCTATTCTATGTGACCTCTTACTTTATACTCTAGGCGTATGTACTCGTAGTTCTACATGTAAAGGTCGTGTCTCACAATCTTCTGCTTTTTTGTCTTAAGTTTTAATATGCACAAACAATTTTGAAGACATATTTTAAGCAGTTTTGAATAAAGCTTTCATTATAAATATTCATTATATCTACTTTTTTTTTAAATTCCTGAATATCTGTGAATTTATTTATTTATTTATTTATTTAGAAATGCAACCCTCAATGTGCTTATGAAATGATAGATTTGAAGTAAAAGTTATACCTAAATTCTTAAACTTATCGAAACTTTCAATAATGCAATCGTCAAAGAAGTAAACGTTTGTGAAAATTTTAATGTCGTCCGCATAAATTACTCAGACAATTTACCACATCGTTTACGAAAAGAATAAAGAACATGGAGTTGGCTACTGATGGGCTACCGTCAGAGCAGTTGGCTACTGATGACTACCTTGATGGGCTCTTGAAGAACTTTTGAAGTGAAATTATACCAATTTTCACCATTTGAGTTCTAAATTCCAGGTAAGACCTAATCCAATCAATTGGCAAAACAGTAACAATCCAAGGAGTCAAGTTTCCGCAGCAGCAATTCATGATCGATCTTGTCAACGGCGTTTCACTAATCAGTGTAAATGACCTGTACAAAATTACCATTTAATAGTGCATATAAAATACAATTTGAAAACAAATCTAAGTTAGTTACAGTTGACCTATCAAGGAAAAATTCAAGCTATCCTGTGAAAATCCATGAGAAATGAATATTTTAACATGAAACCACAATTTCCTTTTAACTAGTTACACACAAATGCTTAATGCTTATGTTAAAACTGAAATAATGCAAATACCTCTATAGTTCTCAACATCGCTTCAAGATCCAGATTTAAAAATTGGCTTAATAAGTAAGCGTTCCCATAGAAGAGATTAGCAACTAGGGAAATATGGCCAGAAATTGTACTACCGGCTAATTTTAGAAAATGAGTGGAATACAATCGAATCCAGCACTTTCATTAATATCAAGAATTGACAATTCGGATGAAATAGTATCTACTTCCAGACGAAACATAGAAATTTTGACTCCCTTACAACATTATTCAAAATACATAGATTTTGAATTATATACAATGTCCAACAAATTATTTGTCCATTAGATTTGTTTTTGTAATTAACAAAATGCGAAAAGTTATCTGCTGTAAAGAATATATCTGTACGTACCATATATACTATATTTATATATATATATATATATATATATATATATATATATATATATATATATATATATATATATATATATATATATATATATATATATATATATATATATATATATATATATATGTATATATATATATATATATATATATATATATATATATATATATATATATATATATATATATATACATATATATTATTTAATAGAGTTTCCCAAAATTTGGCTCTTTCCAGCGCCCCTCCTCTCCCCCTCCACGAGTAATACTTTTTTGAAGTTAAGAAGTTGAGCGATTTTAGGATATTCTCGATAGGTAACCATTCTACTTAGGTTGCTTTATTTCAATGCTATAGGCATCATTCTCTTCGTTTTTTATTGAACTTTTATTTGAAGTCAGTTTCAGCCTCATATTTAATATTGGCTAAATGCGACACCAAAAGGTACAATCATATTTTCTTAAAAAATGGCATGTTTTAAAATTTTCGCTAAATCAGTGAATTTTTACTAAAATACATAGACTCAGTTTTTTCATGTTTTCATGACCTTTACAAATTTTTGAACAACATTTAATTTTTTCAAACACTTTTAAAGTTGGGTACAAGCGTTTGAATGCGCCCAATTTTTCGGAAATCGTAATATTCACACCTCTGTAACTTTTCTCGTTTTACTCTGAACGACACTAGCTTTTGGAAAGAAGCTCATCGTTTTATTCTCACAACACCTCATGAAATACTTATTTGGATATTGAGATCCTAACTGCGTTATAATTTTTTAAAACACCTAATAACTGGTAAAAAAAAAAAATCAGGGGTAGTAACGCACGTTTTAATTCTGTATTTCACAAATATCTCAGCTTCTGTTTATCATGTTAAAAAAAAGTATTTACTACTTTATTTATTTTGATTTTGCCTTTAAATCGAACATTTTTAACTTAATATTACAGTAAACAAATTAAAATCTCTCAAATCAATTTTGATTTTATATAGTTCATAACAAAATTCAGACGCATAAGGAAAAGCTCAATAGTAGGTTCAACACTGTTAAAAATTCACAGTTGTGATCCCCTTGATGAAAAAAGGTGCAAATTAACTTGTATCTGCTACTAAACTTACCCCTACTTATACTATCTATTTGAGAAGTGTGGGCCAGGAAGGGGTCAACTTTTGGGAAAATCCATTTTTCATCGACTAATTTTCTGGAAAAAAAGTTACAGATAAATCGGTGAATGCAGTAAAATGCATGCGCCCGGTTTTTTTTAAAAGTAATGGATAAGCCCATATATATACTTCTTACGCAATTAGGATGTAATTTATATTTTTTGTGAGCCTTGCCTCTTCTATTTTTAGATTTATCAAGTCATTATTATGCCACGTTTCCTTTTTTGTACTTGAAGCTGTTATCCTAGGGATAAATCTCTCCATACCTAAATTAATGTTTCAATTGAAAATCCGGAAATGCAGTTAAGAAAATGTAATCGCCCATTACAAAATTTAAAATTCATGAGTTCATATTTTCTTCAACCAACTCGCAGCATTTAAAAATATAAAAATACATATTGTATATTAACGAAATTCGTAATTTCGTATGAGTTGAGTTAGAAAAATCTGTATGGCTGAAAAGTTCATGCCGAGACCGTGCGAGGTCTTTTACGAGGTGCAAATTTCCATGGCAGAAACGCGAGATAAAATCAACTTATTCATAACAATAATATAAAAAAACACGGTTAAGGTGTACTACTTCAGCATTATAATTATTATATCTCAGAAGAGAGTAACTATAATATTTTTGGCTTCGAATCCCAAATGGAATGATGAATTAATATTCAATAAATTCAACGCAGCCGTACATAACTTGATTTACATAACGAGAGAAAACGCATTTTGGGAAAATCGATGTAAAAGTTTTGAAAATATTATATTCTGCACCAAAATTGAAAACTATTCTTCTTAAGCGTTTCTTAATCTAGTTTTATGTAATTATTTTTGTTAATTTTAATGAAAAAGTTTATTATGAGTTATCGATTGGCATCAATAAATGAATTCGGCCGAAAATATAGTTCTGTAAAATATGCAGTGAAACCGATTTCTCAAGGAAAATTTGATTCCAAGTTTTTTAACCCTTGGAGTGTTAAGAACCTTGGAATTAAAGATTGTTTCGAAATTTATTAGGAGAACGATCCGATACGTTCATCTTATATCGTCCAATAATGACTTTTGTATAATTGTCTCGAAGTTATGAAAATACCACCCATCGCATTCGGCTTAAATATTATTGGAAACTTGTCGCTTAAGTTAAAACTCGGAAATCGAAATCACCCCATTTCAAACAAAAATGTGCCCAAAAAGCATTGGCTGTTTGGTATTGGCTATCTTTTTGTTTTGTATTAATGTACTAATAAATGTATCTGCAATTAACAATTAAGTCGCTATAGCATGAGATGGAAAAAAATTAAATTTTTCATAATTCTCATTCAGATCGAAACTGAACTTGCAAAATTCTTGATAATTTCGCTCTTCGTAATAAAAGTATTGTAATATTACAAACCGATAGAAATCTTTGTTCAACTATTTTAATTATTAACTACAAATATTTTAAATATATTATAATATTATTTAATATAGTATACATAAAAAATATTTTAACTATTGTTACCGATCTCCTGGCGGCGTACACGTTTCTCTTAATCGGGTATGCTGTAGTCGGCATATGGGAGGTTCTTTGCCGCCAAACTGGAATTGACCGTTCACTTCTATACGTGCACAAAAAAAACAAAAACTTTGACTCACAAAAAAAAATTAAGAACAAAGATCAGACCCACTTAAACCCTTAACACCTCTCAACATCATCATCAATAAAAAGGTTTACTCGTTCATCTTAATTGAACAATTTATTCAAAATTCAAACAAATAATAATCCATTCTTTGCAAAAAAACTACCAATCCCTAGTATATAATATACCTACTATATACATCATTATAAAAATTAGTTAAAAGAAAAATATGTACAAAATTATGCTGGAGCATATATATTAAGGCAAAAGCCAAAAAAAAATAAATTTAATGATTCAAAATAAACTTACCAAATTTCGCCAAGAGTACTCTTCGCTTGTTATGGAAGCTAAAAACAAAAATTAATCTTATATGCCCAAACACTTTCGCTTTGAACACTCACAATTGATATTATCTAAAGAAAATTATTAAAAAAAAACTACTCATGCACAGGATTAATACTATAAGAAAAATTACATTGCTCTGAATAAAGATAAAGAGACTATAGATTAAATTTAAGAAAAACAAAATTATAAAATTATGAGTTGTATCCAAATTATTGTGAATCACTAAAGTTTTTTTTTTTTATTTGGTTCCACACCGCACAAAACTAGATTCTGCTCTCCACTGATAACGCCAAGATTGCCATTTGAGGCAAGCTTAGTCTGCCTTATGCAATATCACACTATGGGCTCTGCGTAACACTTTATTCCGCTGTTTAATACAAATGAGGCCCCGCTGCCGCCACCACAAAACAGCAATTATAGCATATTTGGGGCGCACTATGAAGTGGAAGTTGAGATAATTCTCCCGGCAGTTCGTCAGCAATCCGATCGGTTCAACGAGCTTCAATTTAATATTAATGTTAAACTTTGTTTAACAATGAAAATGTTAACTACTATACGTATACTTGAAAACTCCTATTAATTTCGTAATTACACTTCACTAATTATAGATAAATTATCCACCAAAACTCCAACGCGGTAGCCTCGATAATAAACTGAACGATCAAAAAAAAATTTTTGCATGTTCCAGAAATTATTGTAATTCATTTATATTACATAAAAGATGCATATAAAGCCCATTACACTATTTTGTGTGTATGCATTTACCTACTTATAAAAACAAAACAATACAAAATTAAATAAGTATATAGCCAATTTTTCCCCCCTGACGCATACGACATTGTTTCCAGTTATATACCTATCCACACAGAATCAAACCAAAAAAAAAAATGCATTTTACATAAGACCAAATAAGTGATTCACTCATCATCATTACTAGAGGTAAATAAACCGAAATAAATGCAAAACAAAATTTAAGTTCATTGACCTATATTATAAAAAAAATTCAAATTCAATTTAAATATGGTATTCGATGCTAAAGGCGGTCGGACACTATCATTTTTTTTACTTCGCAATCCTTCAATATTTTCCAAAAAAAAAATATTTTTTTTTTCTTTTGATGGCCGTAACAGGACAGGTTTGTTTTACCTCAGAGATCTGATGGTTAGACAAAACTGAAAACTCGGCCATCAAGTTATTTCGAATATAGAATTTCAAATCCTCTTGTAATCGTTCGTTCTAATTTGTACAATTTGTTTTTTATTCACTAGACCCGAATATCCTTGCAGTGGTAGACCCCAATAATTTTACTTTTCGTTTCATCTTTCACCTCATAATTTATATTGCCTATCTTCTTTGAAATAACTCCTTTAATAAACTGCGGCGCGAATTTCGCACAGAATTTCTTTTCAGCGTTACTCAGTGGATGAGTACGAACGAATACGGTTTGGCCGACGTTGTACTGAATGGGTCGCGTACGTAAATTATACCTTTTGGCACTTTTTTCATGGGCTTTTGCAATATCGAATTTTACCTTCTCGTGAACCAGTGCAAGCCGTATAGGTAGGGGCAATAATATCTCTCCTTCCGATATCTCCCCCAGCTCCTTCAAGAGTTGGTAGTCGCTTCCATGATTGATCTTATGGTATCCAAATAAGAGGAAGTGGGGAGAGTTCCTCACTGTTTCATGCACGCCGTTCTGCAGGGCTGATGCGATTTCGTTTAGATACTTATCCCACGTCGAATGTTTTGAGCCGATGTATGATCTAATAGCTGCAATTATTGATCGGTTAACCCTCTCCGATTGGTTGGACTGTGGAGAATAAACCGCGGTTTTTGAGTCGGTTACCCCGAAATCAGTTAACAGCTGTTTATATTCTTGACTCTTAAATTGAGTCCCATTATCTGTATGTATTACCTGAGGCACACCGAAAATACAAAACACTTCATTTTTTAAAAATTCAATAATTTGTTTTGATGTACCCTTGGATAATGCTTTCAGCAACACAAACTTTGTAACGTGATCTAGAACAATCAGCACCACGGTTTTACCATTACTGCTACGAGGGTAAGGTCCCAACAAATCAGCATATAATCTTTGCCATGGCCTTTCGACTAAAAATGAGTTTCCCAGAGGCGGTTTACACGTTCTGTTTGGAGCTTTTGTCATCTTACAGGTGTCACAAGTGCTGATGTATTTATTAACTTGCTGAGCCATTCCGGGCCAGAAATAGTACCTTCTTATCTTCTCGAGTGTCTTTCCTATTCCTCCATGGGATGATAGTGGCTCATTGTGTTCCTTTTCGATTATTTGAGATCGGAGACCAGTTGGAATCCACAATTTCCAGATAGATAGATCGGAAAGGTCCGTTTTCCTTTTTGGTTCCAACCGAATGTAAATGCGATCGTTATGGATGTTGAAAGCTGGATAGTTATTCGGATTCTTTTTAATTTTCGTCAATAGTTCGTTATATTGAGTATCTTCAAAATGACTTGAATTAAAATCAATAATTTCCACCATTTTTGGTAAAGTATCGTCGAACTCTTGCAGTGTGTCACAAAAAACACGAGACAGTGTATCTGGTACAACATTATCCTTTCCTCTCTGATGTTCGATGGTGAACCGAAAACCTTGAAGTTTAATACTCCACCTTGCCAGTCTTCCACTGAGATCTTTTTGGTTCATTAACCATTTTAGGCTCGCGTGGTCGGTTATCAATGTGAAGTCGTGACCTTCAACATATGCACGGAATTTCTTTACTGCGAGTATTGCAGCTAAACATTCTAGCTCCGTTACTGAATAGTTCTTCTGAGCTTTATTCAGTTTCTGCGACATGAAGGATATTGGTCGCTCATAACCTTCTTCATCTTTCTGGTACAGGACGGCTCCAACACCTTCTGTGCTCGCGTCACATCTAATGTAGAACGGTGAATCATAAAATGGGTTGATAAGAACTGGAGCAGAAGTCAGAAGGGCTTTTAGGTGCTCGAACGATTTCTGGGCGTCATCAGTCCACTGGAATTTTCCTTTTTTTAAACAGTCGGTAATAGGTGCGGTTACTGCAGCGTAGTTCAATATAAATCTGCGGTACCATCCTGCCATGCCAAGCAAACGTCTAATCTGCCTGACATTGTTTGGCGCCGGCAGATTCATAATGGCTTCTATTTTTTGTGGATCTGCCCTTAACCCTTTTTCTCCCACTAAATATCCCAAATACCGTATTTCTCGCATCACAAAGTTGCTTTTTTGGACGTTTATTGTTAGGCCGGCTGTCCTTAGTAGAGTCGCCACCAACTCCAACAGCTCAAAATGATCCTTCAATGTGCCGGTGATGATAAGCAAATCGTCAAGGTATACAAATATCCGATCGTGCAACTCGTGCGGTATAACTTTATGCATCAACCGGCACATCGATTGGGCTGCATTACACAGCCCAAAAGGCATCACTCTGAACTGATAGAGGGGGCGACCCGGTACGGTAAATGCAGTCTTGTCACGTGAAGTCTCCGCAAGCGGTATTTGCCAAAAGGCGTCTTTAAGGTCGAGTCCTGTAATATATTTAGTCTCAGACAGCCGACCCAACAATCCATCAATAATGGGCAGAGGATACGCATCCTTCTCGGTCACCGAGTTCAATTTTCGGGCATCTAAACAAAACCGACCCTTACCATTCGCTTTTCTGACCATAGTAACGGGAGAATTCCAAGCACTTTTGCTAACCTCTATTACTCCAAGTTCAAGCATTCGATCGATCTCAGTATAGAGTTCCTTTTGCATTGCTGGTGAGATAGAGTAATATCGCTGCTTGATGGGTTTGCAGCCTTTTATTAATTCGATTTCGTGCTCGTGAAGGGTGGTTTTACCGAGACCGTTTTCCTCAAAAGATGGAAATAAGGATATAATTCTATTGAGCTCTAATTTTTCGATTTTATTCAAATCATGTATATTGTGGTTAGTGGTGATCTCTTGCTCGGAAATATCGCTTATCTCAATTTTAGGAAGGATGTCAAATTTCTGCCAGAAATCGATTCCGAGATATAAAAACGATTGTAATGTGGGAACTATGCTAAATTTAATGGAATGCGTTTTATTTCCGAAAGTAACCGGCAACCATACAAAGCCTTCGATTTTATTTCGCGCTCCATCAGCAGTGTGTACATAAGAAGATAGTTTACTATACTTTATGTTGCACTCATTCAGAAAAGATATGGAATCTTTGCCTAATACACTGACCGACGCTCCTGTATCCAGGAGACCAACAAATTTTCGGGAGGCAATTGTGACGTTTGCGTGTGGGCGAGGGTCTTTTAACGAGTAATTAATAATGGAGGATATGCTGTGTGCTACAAAATAACGCTTTTCAGTGAAATACTTTTTTGTACGATTTATTTTATTTTTTGTTATTGTTTTATTTGAATCTACTGTCAAAGCAGGGTTATTTTGATTGATAAAATTGGTTGTTTTTGATCCTATTTGAAAGGATCCGAATTTGTTGAATAGTTGGTTTCCAGCGCTTTGTTCGAATTGAGCACTGAGTGTGGATCCCTGGATACTCTCACACCCGGTTTCGAGTTTTTTGCGGAATTGACCTTACAATTTTGACAGAACGGTTTTCTCACGTTTGCGGCTCCACATCCAAAACAAAAGATATCTGTGAATTCCCTCGAACAGTCCTGATACCTGTGCCCTAAGTCCTTACAATTCCAGCAAATAAGTACTGAATCATTATTGGAATTCGGTTTTCCGTATCTTTGTTGGAATGCTTCTACGTTGGCTGACTGAATTTGTTGTTGTTGTTGTACTTCTAGCCCAGAAAACTCGGGTTTATACTCATTTTGACAATTGTTGTTATATTTATTTTGGTACTGAGGATGTATCGCTGGGCTTGTAGTGGTTGATTGTGAAAGGCTCATAGATCTCATGTCTGTTTCTAACTCATTTATAAAATTTCTTCGCTTTAACGGAACTTCGCAAAACCGTCGTGGGTCATATCCGGTCTGATCCCACATCCTTTCATATCTTTGACACAGAGTTCGCAGTTCGTCAATAGTACGTGCTGTTCCCTGATAGGGTAGGGTGACATTTTTTAACGCTGGAATCATATTCTGGCATAAACGGTGGATTAATTCCTTTTCAGAAAATCTATGCTGCAATCTTGAATTTAATTTTTGTACACCAAGAACAAAATCTGAGAATGTTTCTTTCGGATTTTGGTACTTGTGTATAATTTTTTCGCGTGTTTCTTCCTCTACATCGTAAGAGCTAAAAAACGATAACATCGCAGATTTCATTGCTTGCCAAGTCACGTTTGTGTGATCGAGTTTGTACACCCAGTACCAATCCTCCGCTCGCTTAGACAGAAATAAATGAAGTACCTTAGTTAGATTTTGTTCCGGAATGTCATCGTCACGGGCCATCTGCTCTAATCGAATAATAAAGTCTTGAACATTAGTTGCATCGGTGCCATCAAAAGACAAATTCCATCTCTGTTTTATTTTATAATCGATGCGCAATTGATTATGTGTCTGAGAGAGAGGTTTCGAATAATTTGGTAAGCCCGGATTTAAACTAGGATGGTGATTTGCAAGATTTGGCTGTCTCATAGCTTGTGCATTTGGTCTGGTTTGTCCTGTCTTGAATGAGACATCTCCAAATACTGAGGAGATAGAATTTGCTTCCATCTGTGTAAAGAAATCTGCCACTGAACTTATTAATCCCTTAGCCGGTGCCACTGTGTCGAGATTTGATGGTTCATTTTGTAAGCTTTGTATGGGCGTGTTACCGTGACCTACAGACGGTACAAAATCTCCTGTACCCGCACCTTGTTCCAGTCTTGTTCTGTTTCGGTTGATTGGACTACTTTCAGGAGTCTTCTCATTTTCTAATCCTGTATTTTGGTGAGATTGGGTTTTAGATGCCTCGATGCCATCGTTGTATAATTTTTGGTGCCAGTTGTATAACCGACGAAAATTGCTAGGCAATCCTGCCAGATTTGGAAAGCTTTGTAGGCCAAAGGTATGACTAAATCTGTCAACACGTTCTTTGTAATGAAACGTCTTTGCAAGTGCCATTGTAATAAATTCAAATTGAGGAGAACTACCTTTTTGCTGAGTGATCGCAGATAATTCATCGAATCGTAAAACACATAACTTACTTTCCTCATCGGGGTTCGACTTAGCATGTGTATCTTTTGGTTTTAATGTAAAGTCAGAAGATTCAACGCGAAGGCTATCTAATAAAATCCTAGTAGCATCTGATGCTTGCGACGTTAGACCTCTAACCATATACTCAACTTCCCGTTCTTCTGGCGATAGATTATTTAAATAAATTCGTGGATCCATAATGAATCTCGATGGCATTTCAAACTAAACCCAGAACTATTTTGAAGAACTAAATACTAACAACAAATTTAAAACAAATAAAACTTTCGTACGCCTTTTCTAACTTCCGTTTGATAATAAATCTTTCAGTATATTACTGCTATATATTTATGAATTATTTATAAAATATGTTTCGAAAATTTTTTTTTATTATATTCAAAATTACACTTCCACAGCGAAACGATTTAGAAAATTCAATTGAAGGTAAGGAAGCAAATGATTTAAGTACTTCAATCAAATTAGTTAATTTGTGGATGACCGAACTATACTAAATTCAACTTTGCATGTGTTTTAAAACTAAAAAGAAGAAGAAAAATAACACTACCACCACTAATCCTATAGTAATTTAAAGAAACAGAAAAATCTACTCCCACAGGAAAGGCTAATTGAACTAATATATTTTAACCAAAACCAAACAAAAAAAAAAATATTTAGTAACAAAAAAAATTGTAAGCCAATATTTGACAACACTAACTTGACGTAAGTTACCGTATGATCTAATACCGTTAACGATGTATTTTTGATCACTTATAAATGAAATTTATTCACGAAAATAAATTTAACAAAAAAAAATTTCTTACCCAGATTTGAATCATGATGATGATGTTGATGTATGTAGGCCGAGTTCAAATACGAAAGAACTTGTTCGAATATGAAAACTAATGAACTGTAAAAAAAAATCCATTTTGGAAAGGTTCCTCGTCAGTGAGAGTCGCCAATAGGTATCAGTGGGATTGTTCCACAGAGTCACTGTGTATTCTACCAATGAATTCCCATAGCGAATCGATCATTGCGTGAATTCCAAAATGTTGAATCTAAAAAAACAATATATAGCTACAATAAACGAAATGACCAGAATTTCCTATGCAGAAATCAGTAACGACTAACTTAAAGGAATTCATAAAATCTTTATGTGTCTAACAATAAGTTACTCATTCCGAAGTCTAATACATATGCTTCTAAATCATTCATTGTCAAGTAATGCTATAATAAAGTGTTGTAACCACCCGCTAAAAACACAAAATTTTAATAAAATTGAAAAGTGGCTTGAATTAACTGGCATGCAAAATGAATTTGAATAAAGCGGTTTTTGGGGTCACCCACATTAAACAGAGAAGCTGTTTGGATGTCTTTTTAGGACTACCAGTTAAACGTAAAAAAACAAAATTAAATTAAATCGAAAAATTACATTATAGCCATATGTTTAAGGTAAAATGTGCTTTAACAAAACAAATTTTAACCAAACGGTTTTCTAGACCTTCATAACATATTACCATGCGGTTAAATGACCTTCAAGTCCCTGTTTCGGCGCCATTTTGTTACCGATCTCCTGGCGGCGTACACGTTTCTCTTAATCGGGTATGCTGTAGTCGGCATATGGGAGGTTCTTTGCCGCCAAACTGGAATTGACCGTTCACTTCTATACGTGCACAAAAAAAACAAAAACTTTGACTCACAAAAAAAAATTAAGAACAAAGATCAGACCCACTTAAACCCTTAACACCTCTCAACATCATCATCAATAAAAAGGTTTACTCGTTCATCTTAATTGAACAATTTATTCAAAATTCAAACAAATAATAATCCATTCTTTGCAAAAAAACTACCAATCCCTAGTATATAATATACCTACTATATACATCATTATAAAAATTAGTTAAAAGAAAAATATGTACAAAATTATGCTGGAGCATATATATTAAGGCAAAAGCCAAAAAAAAATAAATTTAATGATTCAAAATAAACTTACCAAATTTCGCCAAGAGTACTCTTCGCTTGTTATGGAAGCTAAAAACAAAAATTAATCTTATATGCCCAAACACTTTCGCTTTGAACACTCACAATTGATATTATCTAAAGAAAATTATTAAAAAAAAACTACTCATGCACAGGATTAATACTATAAGAAAAATTACATTGCTCTGAATAAAGATAAAGAGACTATAGATTAAATTTAAGAAAAACAAAATTATAAAATTATGAGTTGTATCCAAATTATTGTGAATCACTAAAGTTTTTTTTTTTTATTTGGTTCCACACCGCACAAAACTAGATTCTGCTCTCCACTGATAACGCCAAGATTGCCATTTGAGGCAAGCTTAGTCTGCCTTATGCAATATCACACTATGGGCTCTGCGTAACACTTTATTCCGCTGTTTAATACAAATGAGGCCCCGCTGCCGCCACCACAAAACAGCAATTATAGCATATTTGGGGCGCACTATGAAGTGGAAGTTGAGATAATTCTCCCGGCAGTTCGTCAGCAATCCGATCGGTTCAACGAGCTTCAATTTAATATTAATGTTAAACTTTGTTTAACAATGAAAATGTTAACTACTATACGTATACTTGAAAACTCCTATTAATTTCGTAATTACACTTCACTAATTATAGATAAATTATCCACCAAAACTCCAACGCGGTAGCCTCGATAATAAACTGAACGATCAAAAAAAAATTTTTGCATGTTCCAGAAATTATTGTAATTCATTTATATTACATAAAAGATGCATATAAAGCCCATTACACTATTTTGTGTGTATGCATTTACCTACTTATAAAAACAAAACAATACAAAATTAAATAAGTATATAGCCAATTTTTCCCCCCTGACGCATACGACATTGCTTCCAGTTATATACCTATCCACACAGAATCAAACCAAAAAAAAAAATGCATTTTACATAAGACCAAATAAGTGATTCACTCATCATCATTACTAGAGGTAAATAAACCGAAATAAATGCAAAACAAAATTTAAGTTCATTGACCTATATTATAAAAAAAATTCAAATTCAATTTAAATATGGTATTCGATGCTAAAGGCGGTCGGACACTATCATTTTTTTTACTTCGCAATCCTTCAATATTTTCCAAAAAAAAAATATTTTTTTTTTCTTTTGATGGCCGTAACACTATTTAATTAAATATTTAATTTTATAATATTTTAAATGTTAAAATGAACTGAAAATTGTTAATTTAATTATTCAATAATTATATTTGGTTAAATAACCGAAAGAAATAATTGAATTAAAAATTTTAAACAAATAAAATAAGTAGATTAGCAAAAAAATCGTTTTTTTTTTCATGTTTAACCTGAGCTTGCCACCAGAAGTTGAACATTTCATATTTGGTCTAGTTAAATAAAAATGCAAAGTTTGGTCTCGTTAAATATTGAAAAAGTTAACAATTTGTAAAATAATTAAAAAGTAGGCAGAAATGAAGAGTGTTTTCCCATTTTAAGGGTGTTCCGAACTAATCGATTTCCCATTTTTAACCTTTTTACAGATTAACTGGACTATATCATCTGTACTTTTCTCTAGAATAAAACTTTAATACAAATTGTATTGATTATTTTCCAAAATGGTTTTGAATTTCAAACCGTTTTTTAATTTAAAAATGACATTATTATTATTGATTCGCATCATCAGTTGCTTTTATTTACTTCTTATTGAGTAAATAAAAAGCAACTGATGATCTGAATGCATTTTGCACAAATTTCTAAAATAAATGTTTTTATTTTTTATTCGTTTTGAAAATCAAAATTTTATGATTTTTTAAACTTTCATTTTTAGATTGTATTGAAATAAAAATCTTAGATTATTTATTTATTTAAAATAAAAACAATCTTAAAAAATTATTATTTGATTTATTTTTAATTTCATAGGATTGGGTTACGCTGTAATACAAGTTTAGCCTGCACAAACTATTTGAATATTTTGAATGCAAGGAAAAATAAATAAAATTAGATAAAACCATGAATGAAATATTTTCTACGTTTTCGATTCCTTTATTCATAAATTAAATAGTTCGATGCAGAAAAAATCTATTTAAAAGTATAAGTACGAGTATGTTGTGTTATGTATTTGTGCATACTATAAATATGTATGTATAAAAAATCCACATAAACAAAACTATGTAGATATGTTTTCTTTCTCTTCTCCATACCAAATGTGGCTAATGGAATGGCTAAGCTATATGTATATATATATATCTATGTACTATGTTAATGTTATGTACATAATTACGAAAATACAAAAACGAAGTCAAAACGAATGAGAAATACATGAAAAATTGAGAATATGCTTTACAGTGAAGGGAATATATATTCCATTTAAAATACAAAATTTCATATCATATGTAAATGAATTTGTTTCCCTTACTAGACACCTAATGTTAGTACCAGAAAACAATATTTAAAGAGTGGCGCTAGGTTCGCACCGGCTTAACATTTTATTTCGGTATAATCTTTCTTATACTTTTGTGTTTTGTGACTAAAAGTAATCCGTCCAATTTATTTAAGACTTGGACGTAGAATCTTTTACCATTCAGGCGAAACTGGAGGACGAAGTGTGTCGGCAGTGATAATTAATATACTTCATTTTGTATGTTTTTTTGTTTTTTTTTTGGTCAATTATGTATACCCTATGACGAATGAACTCCTGCTCAAAATATGGTGTGCCAAAATTTATGTATAAATGTAAAATAAATAAAATAAAAAGATAAGAAAAAAGTAGGTTTTTAATAAATTATTGTTGTTTATCTGAAAGTCAAATTTATTATCTATAATTCAAAATTAATAAATGGTAGTTACTCATAACTTCCGCAGTATGATATGAAGGGTTTTCCGGTTGATAATAAATCTGGAAGTCTCGCCGAAAACCTCTAAAACAGAGGGCTCAAATTTGTTAATTGTAACTTGCAGATCAATAAAATATTTATAGTATATGCTGTGACTTTAGAACTAAGGAAGCACGTTCGACCGGTTTCTTCTCCAGAATGTTTTGCTGTCCCAGACCATACCTCATTCAACTTTCCGTGTAAGTCTCACAAGACATTCGTTGTTAATCCTCTCGCGAGATTCTTTCCGTGCGATGATTCTACCATCTCCAACATTCACCTTTAATTGGGATTCATCGGAGAAAATCACGTTCTTCCACATCACTTGACCCCAAGAAACGTGCTCCTGGACCGACAGCAAACGTTTTTGTTCGACTCGTAATGGGAATTCTGGCTTTTGGACTGTTATAAGTGCTCGCAAGCCAGTTTTAATAAGTATTCTTCTCACTAAGCTTCATGAAATTCCTTTGCCCATTACTCGTTCAACATCCACTCTTATGTCCGATGATGCTGAGCGTAAAAGTAAAATTATTGTTTCACTAATTTTTTTGCACATTACTTTGCAACAGAAGCAAAAAGGGGTCCAACAAAATACTAATATTAAAAATAGAATTTCGGACTAATGAAAAAACAAAAAAAAGTGTTACCATTACTCCCACGCCCTTAAATTCAAAATAGGGTATTTTGAATATTTTGAGATTTTTTCGATTTTCTCCCCTAAATTCCATGTAGTTTTTTTTTTAAATTGGGTCATAAATGTATTTAAAAGAAAACCATTCATTAGCCAATTGCTTTCAAAGGTTTTTAATTTTAGCTACAGCACTGTACATCGAAACAAAAAATTGTTAGATAGGGAGATGAATATCAAACATCATATACATACATACGTAAAAAACAAAACACCCACACTCCCAAAAATTCGCTTTTTCATAACTATTGTGTATCACCACTTTTCGAAAAATGTAAGAACTTCAATCAAATAAATAAAAAAAAAATAAAGTAAATTTATATTTTGAGTCCTCTTTTGTTTTCTCCCAAAGCTAAAATGCAGTTTGAACAACTAATTAATTAAAGAGTTTGAACGACAATTCATTCCAAGCAAGTTCAACCGCGTCATTCGCTCATTCCCGTTTGGAATTTTTGGTTTTCATCGACCGAGTTACAGAGGTTATAAACAATTCTAATAATTCCTAAGGTGTGATGCTGACTGGTTACAAGTAGATATTATTAGGCTTAGTTAGTGGCGTCACCATAACTCATTACATTTATTTAAATATTAAAAAGTGCAAATTAATATTGTTTCACAGGGAGAAAAAATTCTATAATTAATACATACAAAATCAATCGTGCTGAATTGAAGCTTACTTGTGATGGTATCGAAAGGGGCCACGTTCAACGAAAACCTAACATAAAGTCAAAGCGGACTCGTTGTTTGGGTTTATCGAGCGATGGATCAGTGAATTCCAAGAGAAATAAGATCCCAATGCGGCAACTGTCTGGAGTCCTTCCTATCTAATCCCTCAAAAATCTTCTTGTTTCAATTAAATGAAACCAATTGGGATTTCGCCTATGATATATGTACCTTACCGTGAAAATGGAACATACATGTAGCTCTTCATCAGTCACGATGCTATGACTATAATACCTGCACCCTTGAAAAGAGACGAATTCTTTTGGATGCTGCCTTTGTAGGAAACGTTCTTCTTGGCGTTTTGTTTTCTAAGGAGTAACTCATGTTTCCGAACAGATTTGAAATGCCGATTCAAATATAACTTGTCTTTTGCCTTCACCCTCAAATTCGGAGACATTCAAATAACGGTTTTCAATATATAACTTTTATTCATAAAACAGCCCCATCTCTGTATGAAATGTAGTGGCTTGATTGGGAATATACACTTAATGTATAATATTATAGAAATATTTTTAATTAAAAATAATTAATTAAATTAAACAGAATATATGTCCTTTTATTTCTACTAATTATCATTTTTCGTTTGATAGCAAATGTCACTACTTTTCCGGAGAAATTCAACAATGCTCGCAAGTATAAAGCACTAGTAGCATTTACATATGAGGAACCCAGGATTTATCCTTAACCTGTTCTGAATCAAGTAATATTATAGTAATAAGATTAGATTTTATGGTATAGTCGCCCAACATAACTAAGTCATTTTAGCACTTTCCAGACATTTTAAAGCTAATTTTTTGATTTAAAAATAATGGTGTGAAGCACCTGGTTAAATTATGCAAAAATTAAATCTAAACAAAAACGAAAACCAAATCAACAAATTACGTACGGTATTTTAAAAAATGTTTTTTTTTTTAATTTCAACATATCTGATGGTGATGGAAAAATCAGTTTCCACAATTAGAATTAGAGATTCTAATGAAAAAACACAGAATCACCCTGGAGGAAACAATTTAATGTATCAAGTGACAGTTCGGTTGATCTTGTAACAATAAACATTGTCCGATATCGTCGGTTAATCTTATGTTTAGATCCAATCTCATTCGACCAAGTTAATCATCCGATTTTACATTTAATCCGACCAAATTGATCCGATTGTCCGACCTTATCGGAACCTCTAAGTAAATAAAAATGTACAAAGCTTTTTGCAATTTACATTTTCTGCAGATTAATTTTCCAATTGAATTTCGAAACCAGCAACATGATCAAGATGTACAACTTTGTACTCGAAGAATAAAACAAAAACATTTTGAGTAAATTAAAGTCATACAATTTATTTTTATATGCAACATATTGTATGTAGTAGGCCCATCTGGATCGGGGCCATCCTTTACCATTAGGTTACATTACTTATGAATCGCAAAATCTCGTAATTTAGTGTCAAAGTCCGACAGATATTCGTTAGTCTGAAAAATCAACCAACTAAAGGACTAATGAGCATATGAGAATGTTTCTGTCCCGTTCACATTCTCAGACCATGTGATTTTTGGAAATCTGCAAGTATATACTGTTTATTAATATAAAGAAAACCAGGTTGATACTAATTAACCGCTTGACATAAAAAAAAAACTGCGAGGCCGAAACGGCAGACACGTACCCAATTCCAATCTTTTTGTCGGACAGTTGATTTTTTGATTTTCGGGTTGTTTTAAATAAACAAAATAAAAGAGAATCACCTTGTTGTTAGTTTGTCAATTTAATTAAAAATTTATTTAAAATACATAAATTATGTGCGCGATATATCCCGCCCTCATAATATCTCGACCATCAAAACTTGGCAGACAAGATCACACCAACACGTAAAACAAATTTCATCTTGATGTTAGTTAGTCACTTTTTTGCACTACATCTCCTGGACCAGATGGGGAGTATTGGGATACAAAAATTACCAACTTCTTTGGTTCTATTATATTTTGTTCAATTTCTTTGAGATTGAAAAAATGATGTAAACAAATTTTGTATATATAACAAAGGAAAACTAAATGAAGAAGAAAATATAGAAATTTTTAAATTTTCTTTTCCGCTCGAATGTAGTGAAAATTTCACTTCTGCTTCTTAACACAAAAAACAAAAAAATCACAAGAGGATTTATGGTTTTCGAAACAAATATCTTAAAGTCAAAGATATACTTACGTAATATTATTCAATTCGTTGGTCTTGAAATAATTTAAAAAAGGTTTTAACAATGGCAAATAAAAAACACTAAGCCAACCAATGTAAAATTATTTTCTTCATGTGGGTTCTGTTATTTATTTATTTTCATTTTTATATTATAAAATTTCTTTTTATAAATTATAAAAATTATTAAGCTTTTGTCGTCTCCCTTTAGAAAAATATTATGTTCTTTTAATGTAAAACACGTATGTATTAGAGAAAATCACAAACTTTGCAATTAAATCAAGCGAATAATGTAATTTAAATTTCAAAATGAACAAATAATTAATTAAAAGAGATACACGTTTAGTATTTAAACACAACTAAAGATGATTGATTGATGAATAAGGGAAATTTATCCGTGCTATGAATTTTTATAATTATCTGCTTGATTGATGGATTGATTTTAAATTAAAATTTACTGGTTTAAACAAATTGAAATATTGAAATACTGTATATAATATGTCAAATTACTTTACTGTAGTCTTAATCGCTTGTATTGATTTTTTTTTTTAAAGTAGACAACTTATTTTGTTATTTGAATTTTAGATGGTTCATCTCAAAGTGTGGTTGACAACAGGGATAATAATTAAATTCGACGTAAGCCAACAAATGTCCGTAGAAACACAGCTTCTATTTTGAAACCTCTGATATTAAATACATAAAGCACATATATCACGTATTTATTTATAAAAATATCCACTCAGCAAATTTCTCCAAAAAATAATAAGCCCTGAACTTTTACAAGCTCATTAAAATAAATTTCACCTACTACATCAACACAATTTCAAAGAAATTTAGTGGATTTCGATACTTTTCGTTTAGAATTTTCTTACTCTTCGGAATAAAAACAATCGAAAAAAAATATTCATGCCTTTTTTTGTTTTGGTAAACACTTTTTTTTGCAAATGATTTTCCATCTAGCAGAAAATATCTAATTTTTCTCAAACCTCAATAATTGGATAACAAAAAAGATACCAGAGTGTTAACATAATTGTAATCCCTTAAGGGTCAAAAATAACTAATGGGTATACCAAAATACCACGGAAAACATAAGAAGTTGGAAAAAAATACTAAGAAATAGTCATAAGTAAGAATAAAACTATGTTAAATAAACGTAAAATATAAATAAAAGTGGTTAAATCACGTATCAATTGTTAAAAACAACAAACAAAAATGTTTGTTATTTGAATTTGAATTTTCCGATTTTTCGTTTAAAGAAGGATAAAACACTAGATAAAATATATTCATTATTATTGATTTTACCATCAACAAACACTAGAAAAATCTTCGGCTTAGTTTTATTATGAACGTTCCTTCACCAGATAAGGATACGGGATAAACTATACACACTTAACTTTTCTGTTTTTTTATAGAAGTATTTAGGTAAATACATTCTGTAATGAAAAACAAAAATTGTCTAAAGGATTGTTTAAGTGTTATCCCTTAAGTCGAACTCAAAATAAATAAATTAGAAAAATAAATGTAGGACACCATAAGAATATATATGTGTGTATACATTAGATAGTATAGAGGGACAAAATTTAAAGTTTTCTCACGGGACACTCTCTAGAAATGTTAGGTTACCCTAAAAACTTAATAAAAAAATATTGGGTCAATCGAGAATGGTTTAGATGAGTTGAGCGAGAAATTTGTAAAAAAAAAAAAAGGTTTCTCTCCATTTTTCACATTCGATCGAACATAAACATAATTTGATTTTCTTTTTCCAGCCCAAATGGAAGTTGCTGTTGATAGAGTTGATAACTACCTTTCCAAAATGCTATGACCATTACATTTCATTATGTTAATAGTGACTCATTAGTTTTGGGATCATTAGTCATTTATGACCAACTATGACCATTATGGTCGATGGTTTACTTTAATAACATCTGTTTTACAAACCTAAATACAAATAATTTTCAGTTTTAGTCCAAATTTATCACGAAGGAGACCTTGGATCGTTTACAGGTGATAATTTCTGGATTTTCCAAAATTTTTAAGATCAATTGACTTGGAAATAGCCATATATTTTGAAGTAAATTCTTTTCAATTGTTTTTGCGAAAGCGAACAATTTGCTGTTCTCTAGCTTGGTCTTCATAAGACCTCAGTTTTGTTTGCCCAACTCAGCCGTTTTGTTATCCAAGGTCTATATTGCGTTTGCCTTTTTCTGGTTTATTCTAGTTTGAATTTCCACTTATTGGCACCTGCTATGACATAGATAGAACCACCCCATAATTCATTTTTTATTTGAAGTAAGACGACTCTAAAATATTATTTTAGTCGATGAGTAAACGTTTTGGTGAATAAAAATTATATAATTGGTTATAAAATTTGTATAATCAGACTTTTAAGAGGGTTATATGCATTATTAGTACTTCCATGTAAAGTTCATCGGTGGAGTGTTAGTTAGGTGGTGATATTGATATCGTTTTTAATTTTTCAAACAAAATTTATATTTAAATTCGCTCAAATATACAGTGCTGAGAAAAAAAATTGGGCACACGTATTTTATTACAAATTGGAGTCTTTTTTTGCTAAAATTACAAAACTTTTGAAAGCAATTGGCCTAATGTTTTATTTTAAATTCTAACAAATAATTAAAAAATACCTACAATTTAGGGGGCAAAATCGATAAATTGCTAAAATATTCAAAATATCCCAATTGGCACTTAAGGGCGTGGAAGTAATGAAATAAAATAAACACTATTTTTTTTGTATTTTAGTGGTTTGTAGAAATTTTATCTTCAATATTAATATTTTTTTAAACCGCCTTTTGCCTCTATTATAGCGGTACAACCCCGCAACTGATGTGTAAAAAAATTGGGCGTTCAACAAACAATAAAATAATACGATATATAAAAAAGAATTCTGAAATCAAATATTTTCTGCAAATAACCCCTTCAATGTTATGTTTTTAGTGTGTAACTGTTTTATAAATCGAAAGCATCCGGGAATTGTAAAAAAACTGAGATTGATCTTCAAAACTACACCTAAACATTTCTGGATTAGGGATTTCATAAAATCAAGAGCTTATTCTCCGAACATCATGCGGTTTGGAACAGATAACGATAATCTTTTCCGTCGGAAATCTTTTAACCGTTTCTTGATCAATTATGATGAAATTCGAAATGTATGATGGAAATGATATTTACATAAAACGATTTCTTGATGAAGTTCTGGAATATGACCCAGTTGGATGTAATTTGGCCATTTCTTAACTGATTATGATGAATTCGACATGTGCGATCGAAATGAGATTCTAAAATTATTTTTAGATGAAATTTTGGAATGTGGCTGTGCGGAATGAAATTGTCCGTTTCGTAATCAATTATTGTAAAAATCGACTTGTGCAAGATCGAAACCATTTCCATTACAATGGTCAAGTTTCATCCCGATTGGCCATATTCTAAAACTTCATTAAAAATCCATTTCCATAACCCATTCCTAAATTGATTTTTCCTAAATTAGTTAAGATACGGCAAAGTTGCGCCAAATTTTTAAAAAGTTGAATAATTCAGTCGCGCATTAGTTCCAAGAATGCTTACGAAAATGTATTCCATTTATTAATCCTTTGGAATTAAATAACGAAAACATTAAAAAATTCCTGCATAACGAAGCTTAAAACACAATCGATAAGAAAATTTAAAAAAATCACAAACATTACAAACAACACTTTATTGCTTAATTTTATTATTTTGTTTTTTGCATATTTCTACTTTCACTGTGACAGATACCTGTGATAATTGTTTTTTGAACAAATTTTTGACTGTATTCACAATTTTTACTTTCTTTTACGTGACGAAAATGTTGTACTTTGAGATTTTTAGAGATTTATCAGTTACAAAAAACTACATACAAAATGTTTCCAAAAAATAAAAAAAATAATAATAAAATTTCTCAAAATTCGCTGTTCGTAAAAGAAAGTTGTGTGTTGGCCACACCTCCATTTTTATTATGTTGTCCGAATAGTGTAATAATTTTTTGGTATGATTCGCCGCCTTACAAATTGGTTGGCTTCATTTCATTTACAGTAATTTCCGAGAAATAAGTAGATATTTGAAAAGAACATATTATGTATACAAGATGGGTACATTTATTAAGGCATAATTATGCCATTTAGGTAAAATCGGCACAGTGAGTCATTATTTATCAAGAGTGAGTCAAACAATTATCACAGGTTTCGGACCTATCTGTATGGTTTAAAGAAAATTTTTAAGTAGACTTGCGATAACATGAACGCCGTATGCCGTGAACGCCGGATAACACGAGCAATTTTCTAATTACATCTACTTCTCGGTAACGTGAATAATTAGAAACCTCAATAACGTGAACAAGATTTTGTACACTCTTGCATGTCCATAATTGCACACCTAATTATTAATACATATGTAATATATTTTCATATGATCCGGAGATTCCCAATTTTTCCTTTTTTCATAATTTAACTCGAGTAAAATTGAAAATCCATCAGTAAGAGAACAAACTTTGTGCGGTAACCTCTAGTGTGGTTTATAAATAGTTCTTTGTGCTCTGTGGTTAATAGTTCCTAATTAAAAAATGGGTAAAAAACCAACAGTTTTAATAATTAAGGAAAAATCTACAATTATTGAATAATTTCGTAAGGTGGCAAGTGTTACAAATTTATCGAAAAACTTATCCACTATTTCTGCAATTAACAAAAATGTGAAGAATTTTTCAAAGTTGTTAAGAACACCTATATGGGCCCTGGTAAGAGAAGAACCCTTAAACTGTCTGAATACCCTAAAATGGAAAAGCTCTTATATCGTTGAGTTTTCCTGTAAGTGGGTGGCGATATGCTTTAAGAAATCGCAAAACTTTTGCTTACTAAAATGAAAGAAAACGAGAGCATTTTCCAAGAAAGTGGTAGGTGGCTACTATGTTTTAATATTAGTTTTCGTGTACGGTTCCTTAAAATTACTGGAGAGAAGTTGTCTGCTCAACTTGAGCTTGTGGAGCCATTTACTTAAAAGACAATTGCAACCCAAAATAATTGTACTTGATCTGCCTGTAAACCCATTTATAAAGCAGATGAAACAGGTTTATACTTTAACATATACTAATGCAAATGGACTTCGTATATTACAACATTGTACATTTAAAAGCGAAAAATGCACGATCACTTAAAAATGGTAACTGCCCTGTTGACTTGTATATTCTGTAACGGGGTATATACTTTGTTTGTCTCCGTTAGCATAAAAAGATAAGGCCATGAAGAAGGTCTTAATGTCATATTTTCCCTAGCTCGTCGAAGAGCTTTTGAGCTTCTGCTCAAAACAGAGTATGTTAACTTAGGGTGGAAATGGTTTTAAAAATATGCAGGGATGGAAAATTTATGTCAAGAATCTAAACAAATAAAATAAACAAATAAAGAGGTAATTATTGGTCGTGGATAAATTTTTTTTCTTTACGGTACTCACTGATTGTATGATGACATAGAGATTTATGATTAAAACAAAATTTCACTGCAGATCTCTACTACTTACCCCGCTCATAGTAACACAACGCGAATTTAATCCATTTTAGGCATTTTCCCAATTAGTGTACAAAAAATGTATATAAACATAATTTCGTTGTTATAAAACAATTAATTTCACAAATCTTATTTGATTTATAAATATATAACTATGAAACACCAAAAAAATAAATAAATTTAAAGTATGATTTAAATTTAATGAACCCAAAAAGATCAATTTTAAGAATTGAATTAATATTCGGAATTTATAATTGATGGTTTGATTACGAATTCCCGAAAATATTTTCCATACCCATACATAGTTAACTTTAAGGAGTACTCGAACTGTTTAATTAATAAATTAACTATTTAAAATTAATAATAAATACAATATAAAATAATTAAAAGAAATAATGATAATGAAATTAATTAAATTCAATAGTCTACTTTATATGTTTTTTCCTTTTTATGATATGATGATGATGCGATGTTATCCGAATATTCCGTAAGATAATGTTGGGTACCGCCGCTTCCTCGAACTTGATTAAGTATATAGCAGTACCGAAGCGAACCGATGAGTTTTGTAACAATTCGATTAGGTTACAATTTATCTGCATACAAATTATGAACTTTTCTTGATTAATTATTTGTTAAATTATGAGGTAACGATGAGGTTAGTTTATGAAGTAACGTTATAGTACGAATAATTTTTCAAATTTATTAGAAATTGTACGCTGTTAATTTCAGCACTTAAAATTAAAATTGTTGGTAGGTTTATTCAATTGTGAAACAGTTTATAACACTATTACTACCAGTCACTTCAAGAGTTTATAGAAATGTGTATATGATTCAGGCCAACTGTTTATTTGGGATGATACTATTTTTGAAACACTTCAGGTTTATGTTTTACTGTTGATTATAAGTTTTTATTTTTTTTTATAACTTGTTAATTATTAGTATAGTAAATTAGTTTTAAAAATTATTATCTAACGAAGGAATTTATAATTAGATATATTATAAGTTAGATATTAGCAGAAATATATTCAAATGCTCCCCGACCGTTTTTGAAAATTCGTCCGCATACGTAACATTATGAAAAACCATTGTTAGTGAAGATACGTTATTCGAAATGTTATAAATGACGTTATTCGAAATGTTATACATTTTTTTTTTAATTTTTTTTGTACAAATTTCACAACAATGTTTATAATTATACTTAGTTTTATTTAACACTAGAATCGTTAATCCAACAACTATAAATTCCCAAATTTTTGAGCTAAAAAGTGACTGCAATAATTTGCAAGATCAGATTCATTTAACTCAACTCAAAATGTATCAAATTAAAAACTAGAACCTTCGTTCAAATGGTGAGATAAAATTTTCAATACTTATAATACCGTTTAAATGTAAATATTTCTGTTCGTCTCCCTGATTACTGCAGCGTGTACCAAGCTGAAGTCGTAGCGATTGAGGAGGTCATGACGTGGTTGAAGCATAATGTGTTATCCTCAGACGATATCACAATCTATGTGGACAGTCAAGCGGCGATCCGGTCGTTAGAATCGGTGTCTTTGGCGTCACGGGTGGCGTTGAGTTGTCACTCATCTCTAAATGAGATGGGTGAGCATTTCAACATCCAGGTAGTCTGGGTCCCAGGTCACTCGGGCGTCATGGGGAACTGCAGGGCAGATGAACTTGCTAGGCATGGTACGACTCTCCAGCTGCAACCGGAAAGGGCAAGTCTGGAGAGGCCTATCACAGCGCTGAGACAAGCACTTGGGAAGCAGGCGCTATCCTCAGCGGGAGAAAGGTGGTCTAACGCCCTCACCTGTAGAGTTGCAAGACAAGTTTGGCCAAAGCTGGACTTGGGGCGCACTAGGGCATTAATATCCTTACGAAGACGTGAATTAAGAACGGTCGTAGGAATTCTCACGGGACACTGCCTTTTTGGAGAACATGCAAGAAGGCTGGGTCTGGAGGCTAATGACTTCTGCAGAAGCTGCTTGGACGAAGAGGAGGAAGAGACGTTGGTCCACTTCCTTTGCTCGTGTCCAGCATTGGCTCTCAGAAGGCACAAACATTTAGGTAAGTTCAGGATGGACTGCCTCTCGGATCTCGAAAACATTAAAGTGCGGGACGTCTTACGCTACATAAGTAGCTCGAAATGGTTCCAATAGGGGTAAAAGGGGATACATCCTGTGGTATCACAATGGACCGTCACCGGTCTAAGTGTGCGTAAGCAGCCACTCCAACCTAACCTAACCTATAATACCGTTCACTGTCATTGAACAAAAAGTTGTTGCAATTTTTTTCACAAGTGCATAATTGTTAACACGATTTTTCGGTTTACTTAAAATGTTTAAGCACTCAGAAAATAAATTCGTCTTGCTTTCAAATAAATTTATCAAAGTCACTCAATTATATTATATCTTCTTTTTAAGAAAAAATTTAACTGACTCATTAATGTTAAACTCGACTCGACTGTTTCAAAGCACAACCCTTTTTTATTTTTTTTTCTCCCTCCCAAAATTCATCAATCATCGATCGCTTTTATGATTTCTTCCAGTACTTTTTCCATAGATAACATTGATACAGATGAAGTTGCACAGTTTGTATAGTGGATGAATAAATTGTAACAGGTAGCATGTTACAATACATTAAAAAACTGCGTGGAGGACAGCTGCTTGAAGATAGGTTTAATTTAAGTAAAAAATTCTTTTAGACCAATAAATTAACATTTCATCAATTTCGAAATGGATGTTTACAAGTTTATATTCAAATTCTTATTACAACGTGGTGGTTGAAATCGGTGTGACATTTTGTCCATCGTTTGATTTTAATTCATTTTCAGGTAATAATAGCGCTTTTACTGGCAGACCTTGGTTTTTCGAAAATGTTCATACCTAAATTACACGATCATTCAGCCACCACGTTGTAATAAGAATTTGAATATAAACTTGTAAACATCCAAATTTCATATGAAGAAAACATGAACAACCTCGTAAACATGGATTTGCTTGATTTTATTTTGTTCACGTTATCGCGAGTGTACATAGTTAAAAAAAATTGAATCAAACGTTTTAGAATTTTTTTTAATTTTCCGGTAATCATTGCCCTAAAATGCGTCACCAAATTTAGTTTTATGTATATTGTGATTAAGTTAGAATTCTAAAATAATAGATACATATTTGATTATACAGTCATTAACAAAATTATTTCTACCTGATAAATGTTTAATGCAATGTAACACAAACAACTTTAAAAATTACATAATTTATAATCTTTTTGAACATATTAATTTCAATTTAATTAACTTAAATCCAATCAAAAATGTTTTAAATTTTAATTCTAGGAAAATTTACAATTAATGTGCTTGTATTGAATTGTGTAGTTCTAATAATTAAGTTTTAATAATCTAACTATTTTTCAAATGAACGGAAAAGATGAAATATTAAAATTAAATCAATTGGACGGTGGCAAGGCAATGAATGTTTAAGGAATATAAATTCTAGTTTGTTTCAAGCTCAATTGACTTTGAGATGTCAAATATATCGCACGTTTATCTCACCCTACGCCATTATTAATACTTTTGTTTATAGAACTTATAATGGTAGTGATATAGTACATGTCAGGTGGGGAAATATGAAAAAATTAAAAACAAAATGGTAAATCAATTAAATTTAAAATTATTTTTGGTTAATTAAATAGTGATTTAGGCTGTTTTCGAAACGAATACTTATTTGATACATATTTGTGGAGCCTAACTTGTTCAACGTAATTCCTTATGGAATAAAATACGTTCCACAAATATGTAAGTATTTAGTTTCGAAAACAACCAAAGTCAATTATGTTTTGTATGCACCTACTTATGTAGTTGTTGTATCTTGATAACATTAAAAAAATCACCTAGAAACGTATCCCACTCGGTTTTTTTAGTACTCTGCTACAAATTTTAGGTCTTGTTTCATTTAATACCGCTTCGATTATGCGGCTGTATAACCTACAACTATTCAATGCCAATGTTTAATTTCGGGTTATTGAATGATGTCTCCTAGTTGACGATAAATTAGTCGGCCCTCGGTAATATTTTTGTCAAAGATTTCTCGCACTCTCGTACGTTCACTTGCGAAGTGTGAACGGGTTACCCCTTACACAATTGTACCCATCACGCGAGTGCCTGATGCAGCAATGAATTTATTAATAATTTGGATCCTTAAACTTTATTGATAAATTGAATAAACTAAATGTTATTAGATTAGAATAGAATTTCTGAAAAGTTAACAAATTAATATATACAATGTGCAATACTATTCATATTTTTTTGTCAAAAAATTAATAATTTTTTTAATTAATACAACGAACATAAAATTATCATTTTGTAACCAATTTGGTTGATCTTACAACTTTTTTTGAATCAATGTACTAATTTAATAGAAGTTTCACGAAATGTTATGCTATGGTTTATATTATTAATGAATTAGTTAATTAATCATACTAATATTTATGAGATAAAATGATTGATACAACACCTTTATTTATTAATTTAAATAACTAATTCATTGGCACAATGTAATAGATAATATTGAATTGATAACCTCATTTCACGATGTATGAACTTTGTGTTTAAATCAACGAATAAATTAATCAAAACTGTCGCAACAATGAATGGGCGGTTAATATATATATATAAATATATATATATATATATATATATATATATATATATATATATATATATATATATATATATATAAATATATATATTTATATATATATATATATATATATATATATATATATATATATATATATATATATATATATATATATATATATATATATATATTTAAAAATATATATATATATATATATATATATAATATATATATATATATATATATATATATATATATATATATATATATATATATATATATACATATATATATATATATATATATATATATATATAATATATATATATATATATATATATATATATATATATATATATATGTATATATATATATATATATATATATATATATATATATATATATATATATATATATATATATATATATATATATATATATTCCGCATTAGTGGCAAGTTCAAGCCGACTTGAGGCATAAAAATCAGTTTATGATTCTAAGAAAGAACGCGTTGCAAAACAAATAATGAAATAATTTAAAAATTTTTATGGATTTAAATATCTATTCCTGTTAAAAGGATTTTTCTTTTGAAATCATAATATTTAATAATATTAACATAACTATTTATCTAAAATTTGGCGGCACACTTTTAGAATTTCGCGGCACACAAAAGTGCCGCGGCACAGTGGTTGAGAATCACTGATCTATATATATATATATATATATATATATATATATATATATATATATATATATATATATATATATATATATATATATATATATACATATATATATATATATATATATATATATATATATACATATATATATATGTATATATATATATATATATATATATATATATATATATATATATATATATATATATATATTTATATATATATATATATATATATATATATATATATATATATATATATATATATATATATATATATATATATATATATGTATATATATATATATATATATATATATATATATATATATATATATATATATATATATATATATATTTAATATTCGGGAATATATTGTTTTATATTTTAATTTTTACGAAATCCTGAATTTATTTAATCCTTAAACTAACTGACATGAAAGGTAATGTTTCCCATTAGAATAAGAAAATTAAGAGGGTACTCCTAAGTTCCAGCCTATTATTATTATTATATTATCTAATTAATTAATGACTAATGAGTAATGTCCTATGACTAAGATCATAGACCAAATTAAGGGTGTAGACCAATAGTCAGGATAAATAGAATAAATTTGATAAATAAACGCATTTACCTGGCTCAAAAAGAGGATTACCCCAGCCTAAAAACATCTAAACATTTATTTTTAATTGCACTAATGTTGCCAAATATAAATTTATGTCCAACGCTATATAAGTAGTATTGTGCTTATAATGCACGACATTCTATAGCCGCCTATCATTGAAGTTACAGTGAGTAATAAAAAAAAATATTAGTTGTGAATATCTGACAAAATTGTTTCTGAATTTTTATTAACTACTACACGTACACAAAAAACTAAACATCAAAAATCATGAAGTTCAGTCACTGCTGTATATATATATATATATATATATATGTATATATATATATATATATATATATATATATATATATATATATATATATATATATATATATATATATATATATATATATATACATAAATATATATATATATATATATATATATATATATATATATATATATGTATATATATATATATATATATATATATATATATATATATATATAATATATATATATATATATATATATATATATATATATATATATATATATATATTTATATATATATATATATATATATATATATATATATATATATATATATATATAGGTATATATATATATATATATATATATATATATATATATATATATATATATATATATATATATATATATATTTATATATATATATTTATATCTACATACTTATACTAGTATATAATAAGTTTAAATATGGTTAATAATAATAAATGATTCAAAATCCGTCCTTCAATTCAATAAACTTGTTGAAGTACCGCCACGAAAAATGAATGTTTATACAGACAACCACGCTACCGTGCTAAACATATTTTACCTAATTACATTTTTGGCTAAATTGATTTATTGATGCCTATCGATAGCTAACAAAAATCTTTATTATTAAAATTTTAAAAAAATAATAAAAACGCATAATAAGGAAAATATTTTTCATTTTTGCTTTAAAATATACTAATTTCAAAACTTTAGCATTGATTCAAAAAGCATTTTCTGTTTTTATTTAAAATATGTTTAGTACGACATCATATTCACGTCGATTTCTCATTCCTAAGATCAGGAAGCATGCATTTATATTTTATTTTCAAGCACTTTTTATATACTGTAAGAACACTGTTTAACACTTTAACAATTTTGCACTTACCTTAATAATTAACTCGGTATATTTAAATTGTACACTACTATAATTGGATATTAACTTTTTTCACATAACTAACTACCTTTTCAATTAAACCCTCAAAATCGAAATGAATACGAACGCGATTATTAGACAAAAAAGTGACGCTGACGACCATAATTAAACTAACAAGCCGCGAAAAAGCAGAAAGTCGCTACAATTTTAACACTATAGCTACGTACATTAGTTCAATTAAAATTTTAATGCTGCTAACGAAAATATTGATTAACTTTTAATGAACTTCATTGAATTCATTAAATAATTTATAAAATTCAACAAATAGTTTAAAAATTAATTAAAATGTTAATATTTGATTAATTTTTCCTTTAATGCCATTAAAAAATTTATTAAGTTTATAATTTTCTTTATTATGTATATCAAGAAAGAAACTTTTATTTATTTTAAATGAAATTTGAACTTA
The DNA here is from genome assembly GCA_958295665.1 of Tipula vernalis. Taxonomy (NCBI): domain Eukaryota; kingdom Metazoa; phylum Arthropoda; class Insecta; order Diptera; family Tipulidae; genus Tipula; species Tipula vernalis. The sequence goes on from OY282558.1 coordinate 270,191,271, forward strand.
CTGGAGAATGAAATATTTTTTTCATTTATATGCGTTACACGTTTAATCCGTGGATTCTGAATATTTAAGATAATTCGGGATTCATATTCTAATGTCTTGCTTTTTAAAATAATTAAAGATTACCGATTGAAATGGATTTTTTTATAAAATAAAACAAGTGTACAAACTATTTTTTATTTATTAAAATGAAGTTCAATCAAAAAAGTGGTTTTTAATTATCTTCTCTTCCTCTGGTGCTACATCTTATGACTGGATTAAGCAGCCTCAACGATGCCCCAAATAGTTCGATCCATTATAAGACAAAGTGACCGAGCATGTTGAAGTTCTTTTTAACGTTTTTCATTCGTCGAGTAGGCGGTCTCCCGCGAGATCCTACTTTCGTTGATGCCGAGTCCAAAAGCCTTTTTGGTACCATCGTAATATCATACCATTCTAGCATTCCTAGCATAATACTATCGTACCATCATACCATCATACCAACATTCCATCTTACCATCGTAGCAGAATACACCATCATGCTATAATGACGTAATACTATCAAACCAACTTACCGTCATATTATACGATCCCAGCATCATACATTATTCCATCAATACTAACATCTTACCTTTTTTCCTTCAGATCATACCATTATACCTGTACAACACTAATCTGTAGTAATTCACTCATTCATAGTGACATCTACAAAATATAATACGACTCACCGAATATATTTTGGTTTAAATCCTCACTACTCATGAATGCAGTATCAAATATCCTCACCTCCACACGTTATGCTTTTGCTTGTAAATACTCTCGTTCTGTTTCGTATACACGATACATTCATTGCCCATTTACTTTAGTACAAAAAGCGATAAATACATACAGCGATAATACACTAAAATCCGTGGCATAATATTTCTAAAATTTGTGAATTGTAAATAATAATCAAGTAAAACTAAATTTGATTTTAATAGTGTATTGTGGTGGTGGAAATTACCCCCCAAATTCTGTGTAGTATTTGGCTGCTTATATATATAAATAACGGCCACATACAAATTGTGAATTGTGTGGCCGCATTAATGTAATTTTATGTGTTTTAATTATTATTAAATTTATTATCGAACAATAGTATGTGAAAAATATACATATTGTGCGATAAATTCATCACACGGTGATAACATCATAACACCATAGCAACATATCAACATAAAATCCTACCATCATACCGTCTACCATCATACCATCGTACTGTCAGAACATCACACCATCAAACCATCAAATCGTCGTACCGTAGCATCATACCATAACACCATCATACCATATTATATCATCATACCATCATACCATCAGCATTACAATCACTACCAATCTGTGTATTTGGAGAAACGTCAAATAATTTAAATTTTTGTTGTTTGAAATTTCGTCGTTCCCACGAAAATTTTCAATAATGTTTAGACAAAGTTTAGACAAATGTACAAACGATGCTAATTATTATTATTGGATACTTAGCGAAACTATAAATTGGACTTGGCAAGTCGTTATGGTACAAGTGTTTTAGAAATATTTCAGAGTTCATTGCGATCTTGGTTTGATGATCATTCCATGATTTTGACAAAAAAAAACTAAAATTATGTTTTTTAGAAAAGCTAGTGACCCATATTCGAGTTATGCCAGAGCCTTTAGAAGCTTCTTTAGTGGTATAACTTTTCACTGATTTCCATAGGAATCCATAGTAAAAATGGTGTTTTTTAGCTTCAAGTTTTTCAATGAAAAAAGCAAAAATATTATAAAATGTTTATATAAAAATTCTCTAGTCCGTGAAAAAGTCCGTAATTCTCGTGTCTTCTAATTCTCTTCTCGGTATTAAGTAAATATTAGTTGCAGAAATATTAAAATTAAATTATTTCTAAAATATATTTTTCGAACTTTCATTTTGAAAAATACATTAAAGTTGGCTCTGACGAATTAAAATAATAGTTGCTAAATTTATCTTTAGTTTTACTAGTATATAGCTACGTAAGATGTCTTAAAAATTTACAGAAAAATGCGAAAAAAAATTATTTAATCACAAAATTATCACACGTTCCTATATTTTGTGAATTTGTTTTGCTTTTCCTGCAATTTTTGAACTTAAATTTTTCCAAGTGGTAATTTTTGGTACGATTTTACTAAATTTTTACGGCCATCACTGCCATCTATGTAATGTATATTGCCTTAATGACCAAACGAATTGTAGTAGGCTTTTATTTCAATTTGACCAGAATGCTGTTGTTATGAAATTTTTTTTATATTTTGGTTTAAATAAATCAATTATTACAAGAAAATGAAAACGATTCACTTAAACGATATTCATATATGTTAAATTAAAATTCAAACATTTATGAAAGTATTTCAGAAATCATAATTAAGAATTTGTCACGTTTTCATTTAAAAATTTGTCTTAGGAAAAAAAGTGATTTCCCATATGTTTTGTGTGTTTTACTATGAAAAGTTTCGTTTTTTCCTCGTTTCTAATTCCCTTATAACAGCTCAGATTTTTGATTATGGCTCTATAAAATAGAGGGTGCTCTGGTTATGTTCCAGAGATTATTTGGCATGTGCGAAATTGTAATTTAATAAATTTTTATTAAGCCGTAGTTGTAGCAAATACATTTTTCTTTACATGCCATATATTTTCTGCGTCATTTATGTCCATCATCAGCTTTCTTAAATTTTTATTATGCATCTGTTGAATCTAGGCTCTCTTATGGATTACCTTGTTGGGGTGGAGTTTATTTGAGTACATCGGAACTGTTATACATTTTGAAAAAATATAATTATTTTTGATGTTATGTTTTTCAAGAGTGGTTTTAATCATTTGCCACAACTTTTACGTGTGCTGTTAAGTAGTAGAAAGGTGATGAATTTGATTAAGGATTGGTTATTTGAAAATAAAGATATTGACTTCATGTTTGCAAATAAAATAAAATTATATCGTTTGTTTTTGTTGGTTTATGTTTTACAAAGGATGATATGTAATTTTAATTCTAGTGTTAAGTGTTAACCTATCATCATAACATCATTTTCTTAGCAGTTTAATTATTTCTTAAATTTGTGTATATTTTTAAGGTTAAGAGAAATAAATAAACAAATAATTTGCAATTAGATTTATCTTTGCACTTTGCGAATTTAACTTTCCACTTTGCAATAACATTACAAACTTTGCAGTAATTTATATATTTAGTGTTAGCTTATAGGTAATAGGATTATTAAGACATCTAAGCTTTTGGTAGTAGTGACTGGTGACTTATCGTGGTACAGTCGCTTCCGTAATTAATATAATTACAATATTTCTAGCTCCATTGCATCCTCTAAATATACATTTTATTCATGACAAACGAACTTGTCGGGTTATTCGTTATATAATGCTGAATAAGTTAACCATTATACTGGATTGCTGGGTATATTGAAAATATCATTCCTCCATTATTCGATAGTTTGTGCCTTTCACTGCCCAGTTTTCACCATATCAATCCATTAATTTAATAATCTTGAAGGAGATCAAGCAAAAAGAAACTAATATTGTACGGGTTAGTCTTAATATTTTAAAAATATCCCAAAAAAAAACAATTTTTTAAATATTATTATTATTCGTTTTATGCTCTTAAGGATGGGGGCCTGCCACCAAGTCTTCTGTTTTAACGGGGCACTTTATTTTGTATTTTTAGGGATGGTTTAAGGTGATTTTTATTTTTGGGAATATGGCCGGTCCTCGTCTACGTTAACTTCTATAAATTATTGTCCTGGGAGTATCGACAAACAGATCATAAGCGGATTTTATGTTAATTTAAACAAATTGTTTTCTTCCAAGTATTCAAAATTAAACCTTAAAAGTGATTATTGGCCCTTTTGATAGAATTCATTTAAGGAAAATATCACTCAATCAGTTTTTTATTGGTGAATTACCAGTGACGATATCACATCAACACTAAAGAAAAGTCAAATTCAATTTAAATATAAATTAATAAAAATAAATACATGTTTTTATGTATATTCACATGGACAGGGATGTAGATTTAAAATCAGAAATAAATTAACTAATTTTTAAAATTTAAATCAAAACATTCCCTTTTTCCTGTATTCCATAAATTGCTCACCAAGTGTAACGTATAGAGACAGAAAATCCTAATCTAATTTATAAGTTTTACTTGTTGTTACTGATATATCTTATATTTTTAAGGTGTCATTCCATTCGGCGAATGAACGTAAATTACATTGTCAATTAAATTAAATTTAAAAAGACGCAAAAGCAAAAAATCTCCATGATTTCCCCAGAGAAGATTTTATTTTTACATTTTTAATGCTCTTTAACATTATTCTGTTCTGTAAGTGTGTGTTACAAAATGTACATAAATGATAAAAATTAAATTTTGGTCGACTCATTGAAACAAAAATTTCTGTTCTCTGTTGCTCTTTTTTTATTAATCCGATTGGCAAATAGCCGTACATTTTTGATTACTATTTTCTTATTGTACATACATAAATATATATCAATGTAGCTCAAATAAAAAATGTTTTAAATCAATAACTAATGAAATAAAAATAAATGGCTTTGAATTTAAATATTATTAAAAATATAAAAGTTTGATTATAATATTAATTTATTCCCCTATTGGTACTTTTAATTATTTTTAAAACTTTTTTTTTATTTGTAAATTTCTTTCAAAATAACATTTTTTTTCCGTAATTTCATTCTGGTTTATGTTTTTTATCTTACATACAATATTTTCTTATCAATTTTTGATCAAATTCTATTAAAAAAATTATTTTAATTTCCTGAAAAAGAAATGTAATAATATTATATGTACTTATTTTGTGATTCTACTGGAAGTTACGAGTAAGATATAAAATTAGAATAAAACTTTTATTTTCTTGAATTGAGTACAAAAAAACTTCTTTCATGACTTTTTTGTTATTTATCGTAGGGGGTATTTAAATTTTAAACCGTGCTATATATATATATAGGTATAATAGAAGTATATAGGTATACATAGGTGCAAGCTCTTACAAATAAACGATACCTCAAACATGGCACGAGTACATTTCCGATGAAAAAACGTACACCACGTAGTTAGCGACATGAAATGATTTATTTTGGGGCCCTTCTCCATTAGTTTTATCATTTGTCATGCGAAATAACAGTCATATTCCTTGCATAAACTGTAGACGGCTGCTATTAAAAACATTGCATTGCATGCATTAATGCTGAAAATTTTCCAAGTGAGGAGGAGCGGTGCTAGTAGCTACTTGAAAAGATTATTGTCGTAAAAAATCAGTGCAATGGGATGTTTTTCATAGCAGCTATAAGGAATAAGTTATTAAGTTCGTAACCCTGCGGGTCAAATTTTGATCTGTGAGCCATTTTGTTTACGTTATGTTGGTAACCCTATGCCTCAATTAAATTGCGAATCAAACTTTGTCAGTCAAAATAACTTGAGATAAAAATTTAAAATCGATGGTTGTGTGACAACGAGACATCCAATGCAGTCAGTCAAGATTTTACTTACAAAAAAGATGTCTCTATGTTAGTGGACTGCGATATTAATTGACAAAACGTATCAAATCGAGAACATTGTATGGCAGTCCAACTAATACATAGAATACCTATGTATTTCCATTTTGGAAACTCAAAAAAAAAAATCACAAAATGCAACGAAGCCCCATTAGGCTTGTGTTAACTACGATCCTCTACAATATTATAACAAAAGGATGCTATAAACTTTCTTGTCATGCTTGCGCACACATGACCAATGCCAAATAGCTTTGAGGAGTTCTCAATTTTAGTATGTTAATAATTATTCAAAAACATAATTTTTGAAAATCGTTCTAATTTATATTAATGTTCGAATTTTAATAATTCTCTAAGGTATAAAAAGAATTGAAATAATCTGTCAAAAATTTGTTATATTTAAAAAAACTTGCTTTTTTGGGATTAATTTTAATAGATTGCCTTTAAATGAAATTATCAAAGTTATAAGGATTATTAAGTGGAGAGATTTTTTAAAAATTTAAATAATTTGTACAACAAACATTGAAAGTCATTTTTATTTATTTGTAAATAAAAAAATTTGTCGTTGTTTTTGAATTTAAACATTGTTTTTATAAATAAATTTTTTATTTAATTTTAATTAATTAAAAGTGATATATTATGTCACAGTCTTAAATTATAATGAGTCTATACCATAATTAAGTTGTAATTGGGGAATGATCAGCTTCAACAAATTTATTTATTGTAACTTTGAAATCTACAAAAATACTTCCCCATTTTGAATATTTTACTGGTTTACAAATGCTTTTCTAACTCTATTTTAAACTGCACATAATAAGCACAATGAAAAATTAATTTTAAACATACCCCAATTACCCAATTTTTGTTTATTTTAATTTGAATAAATTAGTACGTACAGGTATAAAAAAAATTATTTGTGAAAGTCGCGGGCGTTCAGAGGAGAGAAGTGGAGAAAAAAATATTTTTCTCATTAGGTTTGCCGTGCGTTGCGTTTATTGTTGCGGTTATTGTGATATCGAAAAGGGTTGAGCGGCCGTTAGTTGGACAACATCGTTTATTACATTTTTAACTATAAATGGTCTGCTTGGATTTACATTTAACTTAACAACAATAGGATACGGCTGACATATTTATTCCCCATACATATTTTTCTTATAATTTACTCGACGACATTAAATTTCTTAAGAAATATGTCTACTAGCTAATGTTTATGTCATTTTATAAATAAAATAAAAGGCATTCCATGCTAAAAAAAATCCTTTTTCTGAAAATAAATTTGTGTTAAATTTTTCCCAGTTATCATTCGAATGTCTAAAATTCTAACAAAAGTAAAAAAGAAATACCATCAATGACCTACTTTATGTCATGTACACCAAAAATAAAACGTATACTTCATAGAACCTATTGTTCTACTACCACAAGTACTATATCGTAGAGAATTTGCTAACATATTGCTGCTGCTGTTTTTACTGACGTTGTTGTTGTACATTGATTACTGTATGTACTACGTTAATCTAGATGCAAACAATGAGTTCAACATAGAACAAAAAATAGTTTTATTCGCTTTAAAAAATCTAAATAAAAATGCTGCGATTATAAATTTTTAGTTTCGTTCCTGTTTTTGTAAGTCATTGTTCAGTTTAGCCAGTTGTGATATGTATATGTATGGTTGAAAAGCGACGGCTGAAAATACAGTAGCATTATTTAAGTTTGGTGTGTAACATTGTAGGCCCATTTTTTGTTTGCTCTTTGCTTTTTATACATAGAAAAATCAGATTAGTTTTTTTTTGCTAATAATATATGGATATTTTCCGATTTAGCATTTCTATTTTTAGTGTTCAAACAACTTTATTCTTTTTGGTCTGAAAGTTCTATCATTATTCGCTTTTATCAATTAAAATCTCATAATATGGTTTAAAATTTTAAAACTCGAAATTTTCCGTTTTCCTCATTAAAGAACTTACTTGAAAAAGGACATTAATTGTATACCAAAAAGACTTACAAAAATTCAATTAAAATTTTATTTTTGACACAAATTGTTTTCTATTAATTGAGTTTTCCATAATAGTCTATTAATTAATAGGGAAAATCCATTTTTTGCCGTTGCCATTATAGCCATTTCTGTTCCTTCTTTTCGATTTATTTTTTTAAATCTACATAAAATTAACAATAAATTTAAAGAGCAACATGATTTTGTTCCCATAATTTAATTCTTCCCAATTTTTGTGCTTTTATGTAAATTTAATAAAGACGATTCTAGGTGAATAAAGAACAAATCTAGGGGACATTTGGGGGGCGCGGGAATAAAGGAAATAACTTCTTTTCAATCTATATACTTATGTATGGAGAGAAAGATAGATAGAGAGAGAGAGAGAGAGTAGACAGCATGTAGGATTGTGTACCAAGCAGTCTTTAACTATTTGAAAAAATGTCGAGCGGCCAATTCGAAAAAATATCTGCAAAATAATGGTTGCATGTTGCTAATAGTAATTTTCGTGCATGAATTCCCTCTTCTTAGTCGGCGGTATCCCACCAAGGGCTGTGAATTTTTAGCCTATTAAATTGGTGTAATCAAAAGGCACTGTGTTTTAGCAAAGCGAGTTTAGCTACAGTACTATTCAATAAGGGTCTAATTATACTAAGCGTGCAATTATGAGATAAAAAACACATATATAAATTATTTATCTATTTATTATTACGATGTTTTCAGTCTAACTAAATTTTATTTAGCCCGAAAATTATTAGAAAATTGGAAGAAAAACGAAATTTTCGCATGATTATGCCGTAGTAACGTCATATTATATTGAAATTTCAAATTTTATCTTATTTTAAAGTGATTTTAGGGCTTAATTTATTTTATTTTGAGTGAAAACCTTATAATAACTGATAATACGATAAATAGATAAAATCTCATATTTATGTGTTTTTGTATCATAATTTTATAAAAACAATTTACTGGGTGAGCGTATGTTCGTCAAAGAGGATAGACTTGTTTTTTCTACCCTCTTCAAAAATTTAATTTAATTTAATTTTTATTTTGTAAGAACAAAGTATTTTGTTTTTAATTTTTATTTTGTAGATAAAGAAATGAAAATTATTGTTTTCTATTGGGTGCATGTTTTTAACGTGTGTGTGATTGGATTGTACATGATTTTATTACTTTTATAACATACGTCGTAGTTAATTTCATATTCGATTTTGTATTTACGCATAATTGAATGCGTTCTTGCAAGCCAAACAAAGGTGTTTATACATACATACGTATAAACATTTTTGTGGGTTTCGGTATGGTTTTGGTTCTTGGTTTTTATGTTATCTACAAAGTATAATAGACAGAAATACATTCTTGAAAATTGACAAATGACAAAGCCAACGAAATGTTTGTACGGGCGCCTCGTTCGCTCTTTACGCGGATCCTATTAGGGAAATATATAGTATAGTTGTTCCCAATATTTTTCTATATCTTGATATATAGATCAGGGTGGTAATTTATATTATATATTGTACTAATAATTTACTAACTATCGATCACATTGGTGTCTGTAACCGGGTCGAGTCTGGCCCAACTAATAATCCTATCCTATCCTTCGGTTTTGTTATATGTATATGGGTGTACTGTGTGTGCCCGGGAGGCCGGGAGATCCTGCTATAATGCTTGGCCGTACACTCTCAATCAGTCAATCAATATAATGTTAATTTTTGTAATGTGTAGTATATTCTGTTTTGTCCATTAATATATTTTAATTAATTTAGTTTTAAAATACTTAAAGGGATCTATTTTTTAATTTACTAATAAATGATCCAATTTTCAGAATAAACATAGTTCTAAAATTAATCATTATTATAGGGATCAAAATTAATCCCGAATTTCAAATTTAAATTTTAGTTTGAATCAACCCTCCAGGATTAACAAGTAGTGAATAAGCTGTAGTTTAGAAATTGTGTTGTCCTGTGCTAACTATTTTTACTATATAATTACTAACAATTTACTCTTATCCTTCGGCTGGGGATGGATAAATGGGTGTACGATGTGTGCTCGGGAATACTGAAGATCCGGTTATAATAATTATTCATTTAAGTAATAGAATTTGTTATTATGATGTTTATTAATTAAATTTAGTTTTCAGAATTGTCTGGGAATTTGTATGTTAATTTTATTTGTTGAAATACCTAATTGAATTATTGAATTATTAATAAATCTATGTATTGTGGTGCTGTAATATTATCATTTAAATCATTTTATGTAAATTTTATAAAATAATTGGATTCATAATTATATATTTTCTTTTCTGGATCGGTAGGAAATTGATGATTAATTTTAAGTAAAATTTTATGTTTAAACGGTTTAATGTTTATGTTAATTCTTGTTGCAGTAAGTAATAATTTTTAATTGGATATAAAAGGACCATTAATAAGGAAATAAGCGCTGTTATTTTAAATTTTTATTAATTATTTTATCAGGTAAATTAATAAAAGACGGACAAGGGTGAAATTACAACATTAATAATTTTTTAAGCCCTGTTTTAGATTTAGGATTTAGGGAGTCCTGAGTATCCGGCCCTGGATTCCAGAGAAATGATCATCTAATAATGTAGTTAGATTGTACTGTCTTATGCTAACCTATTTATTATATATTGTACTAATAATTTACTAACTATCAATCGCATTGGTGTCTGTAACCGGGTCGAGTCTGTCCCAACTAATAATCCTATCCAATCCTTCGGTTTTGTTATATGTGAACGGGTGTACGGCATGGGCCCGGGAGTCCGGGAGATCCTGCTATTGCTTGGTCGTACACTCATAATCAATCATAAAAGTTTAATTTCAACTTTATTTTATTTAATTTTATCTTTATTTTGTTATAATGATGTTTTTTATAATACAGTAGAATCCGTTTATACCAAACCATGTATATAACGAGCAGACGCTTATAATGATCATATGGTTTTGTCATATAGTTCTGTGTCTTGAATTTGCACGAACACTTATTTTTTCTTATACACTACAAACATAGAACTACGTTTATAAACGTAAACGAATATTTGATTAAAATGAACAGCCGGCTATAGTGAACAAAATTATGTCCCTTGAGTGTTTGCTATAAGCGAATTCTACTGTAATTATAATTATAATTTTAGCTTAGTAATTTTAGATTTTCTTAAATATTTTATCAGGTAAATTATTGAAAGGCGAACAGGGGGAAATTACAACATTAATAATTTTTAATTTAGGTTTATGGAGACCTGAGTATCCGGCCCTGGATTCCAGAGAAATGATCATCTAAAAATGTAGTTAGATTGTGTTGTCTTTTGTGCCGTTAATTTACTAACTATCGATCGCATTGGTGTCTATAACCGGGTCGAGTCTGTCCCAACTAATAATCCTATCCTATCCTTCGGTTTTGTTGTGTGTAAACGGGTGTACGGTGTGTGCCCGGGAGTCCGGGAGAGTTGCTATAATGCTTGGCCGTACACTCACAATCAATCAATCAATCAATAATTGTATAAAAACAATTTACTCGTGATTCGTGCTTGTTGTAAATTGGTTAACCAATGCAACAATAAGAAACCTTACAGAATTTGAGGAAATTATTATTTCCTTACAGAAACCGTAACACAACCGGCAAAATTGATTTTTTTCTACGTAAGTGTGCTGTAATAATTGTGATGTATTTTGTCATTACGTTTAATTTGTGCTCTAATTCTTTTTCTGTTAACCGACAGCTGAGCTGAATGAAAAGCTCTTAAACATTCTAAAAGATTTGGTAGCCATTCCATGGCTAGTATTTAAATTCGAAAAAATCACAAAACTCTTTTTATCAAATCGCTGTGTCAAGCGTTTTTCGTTATACTTCGGAAATACATACATAAACATATGTATATATTGTAGGATTGTAAATTAATTTGTTTTTATTAACATACAGTTTTTTATTTCCAGGTAAAGTGCCCAGAAATATTTTATTAATGTTTAAACTTAATGAAACTTGAAAAAAATGATGATAATGTGAGTAAAAATAAATTGATTTTCTTAATTAAGACAACTACTTAGGTTTGCTAAAGTGTTTGTATAATTATGTACAATCAAAAGATTATGACAAATATGTTCATTGAATAGCAGAAAAATAAATAAAATAATTCACTGGTTTTGTCGTAGATAACGTCTTTACTTTAGGTTTGATATGGTCAGTACGAAAAATTAATGTCTTAAAAGTGTGCATATCAGACTTTCCTTAATAGCTGAAAAACTACGATTTGGATAGCTGCTCGCGCAGACAATAAAATTCAATATTAAATTCAACAATATTTAGGAATGAAAAATTGTTATAAAATTAAACATTTTGCACAAAATTTTACAATGTCGCATAAAATTAATCGCACAATAATCTCAATAAGCCAAAGAAGCCTTCGCAAACTGAACAGTAACAAAACTACCGATTGGAGGAAGAAGGAAGGAAAAAATATGGTAGGCCATGTTGGGGACATGACCGCAAGATTTTACATCAAATACGTCTTACGCATAAAACAGGCTTCTAGTCGTAAGCGAGGTTACAAAAAAAAACGGTCCGTTCTAAAGAAAATGTGGATGGAAAAATGTGGCGAATATCAATTTTACTTGTACGAATAAAAATGATTCACTTAAAAAATGTTTAATAAACAATTCCGAATATAATGTCATTGGGAAACACACTTTTCCTAATAAAAACTGCAAATTTCCCACAACCACACAACTGGTTTCGGATAGCCTAGATACAACGCCAACTTTACATATAGGCCACTTTGGTGTCAGCTTTCTAGGATTTTCCCAAGAAAATTGGGAAATTCATTTTTTCATAATATTTGGTATAATTATTGGGTGAGATCGTATCAAACATCATTCTCCTAAACACCCTAATCCCTTATTTTTTCAAAACTAAAACTGGTTTCGGATAGCCTAGATACTATGCCAACTTTACATATAGGCCACTTTGGTGTCAGCTACGTAGAATTTTCTCAAGAAAATTGGTGAGATCATATCAAATATTGTTGTCCTAACCACCCTAAACTCCTATTTTTTCCAAGAAATATTTCTCGGAAAGAACGAAATATTTTAATTAGTTTTTTTATCTTGTAATCTTTGCCATCGTATTTAAACTTCATTTAAAAAATTTCAACATTGATTACCTAAAAATAAAATTCGTCATAACGAGACATTCTGATTTTTTGCTAATACATGCACACACAGTATGTTTTTTTTTATTTTTAGGACAGATTTAGGACAAAATTCACATACATCTGTTTATATATTTTTCACCCTTAAGTTAATTTCGATTTACAGTACAAAGTCTACCCATTAAAATTTCCTTATTGTAAACAATTTGTTTAAACTGCTTTAATAAGAAGTTAGAAACAATTCTTATGCTTTTTAAAATATTATATTACGCGACTCGTTTGTCAGTCTTGGGGTTTTTGGTAGCTGGAATCGAATATGAGGTCATCAGTAATTTACAAAAATATTTACTATTGTGTGTAAACATTTTTTTTTAAATTTCTTCAAATAATTTATGTAAATAAATGATTTATGTAATTTAAAAAAAATTGAAATAATGCAACGAATATTAATATAAAATTCTTCCTGCAAATTCAGTTATGGAACATGGGGTAAAGTACCGGGGAATGATATTTTTACTTTTGTCAGTAGATATATTATAAGTGATTGGCTTCTTTATTTTTCTGATTTACCAAATTGAAAATATTTGGAATGTCATGAACAATTAATATGTCTATAAAAAGGCGAAAAAATCAATTGATTACAGACAATTTTAAATTCTTAATAAATATTCGTATGGGCATAATACACACACAACTGAGGTTTCTCCTTAAGTTGTTTGATGTAGTGAATATAATTCACTAGATCAGGACGTTCTGGTCAGATACTTTTTTTTTTGTAGTTTGGTCGTAGCTACCTGATGTGTAGACCAACTTTTTAGTATGAAACCAAACCACACCAACATAGGATCTCAAGGAGGGTTCTCATTTTTCAAGAGTAATACATAGGTATCACTCTTGGGCTGAAGTACGGGAGAAAAGATATTTCTACTTTTTTCAGTAGATAAATTATGAGTGATTGGTCTCTTTATTTTTCTGTTTTACGAAATCTAAAATACTGGGAATGTCATGAACAATTATTAATATATTTGTCTATAAAAATCCGAAAAAATTAATTGAAGAACCAAGTAGTTTGCTGTTTCAAAACAGGCTGTGGAAATGCCTGTAGGTACCTTAGCCGGGACAGGGACTCTTAATACACCACTATAATATGACAAATAAAGTTTGATGTCACCCAAATATCTAAATGGCGGCAATGTAATGTATACTGATTCTTATTCTAGTAGACAAATAATATAAATTTACATATGTATGAGTCAGCCGCATATTTAATGAAAAATATTATCGTCTCTAATAAATCAAAGCATAAATGATTAAATGATTATTACACATATTATAGAGACGCAAAATGAAAAATCGTGACCAATTCTAAAAGTAAAAGATGCCTTCAATCTTCAACTATAACTAAATTTCCCAAGTTTTTTTTTTAATAAAAAAAATGTAATTATGTACATGTTTTTTATTAGAACCGTTTTTATCGCAATCGTGACCAATCCCCAACATTTGCATTCAAAAGTTTCTGGGGATATAAGTTCATATGAAACTATTTTTAAAAGCAATATTTTGTTCAATAATTTAATTCCACCCATTTGGTTTGTATAGCAGATTTACAAAAGCCTAAATATATACAAAATTAACTTACCCTCATAAATTTTGTCCAAGTAAAATATTCTAAGAAATTAAATTAAAATAAACAGAATTATTTTTTTGTATTTTATTTAGGCTATTTTCAGTGAAGTGGGAAAAGAAGGATTGCGTCATCTGTTATAATAACATAACATAAAGGGTGCTTTTAAAATTCAGTCATACTCATACCAGTACCTTCAAAAATCAATTCGAGAGCAAAGCAGTTTTTGTAGTATTTTTTTTTACCCTAGTTGTAAACCAAATGCAATGTAAATTGCATTTTTACGTCTTCCAACGAACGACCTGGTTTCAAAACGACCAAAAAAAATCAAGGTACAATTTTTACTGATATCTATAATTTTTTAAATTCCGAGAGGAGGATTTTTGTTACTATTCTTAGTTTTCACATTTCTATATTAAATATTCTTATTTAATAATATTCTGCCGCGAACATTGTGAGTAAAATAAATTTTTGTTAAATATTTTTATGACGTGATACTTTACTTTTTACCATAAGATTTGAGGTTCTGGCCGTCAGTGCATTCGAGTTGCTGGGTTATCGACACAAAGAAACCTAACAAAGTTCTATAAGAAATAATCGAGAGGCTGCAAATCACATAACCAATTTACAGCTCTATACCAAAAACCAATTTATCCATCCAGCCAAATTATGATTTCGATAAGTCGATGGGTCCGATCGCCGTATGGCACGTACCGCATCTTACACGGGTGCCAATTACTGCGACCAATTATTACTTCCACACTTCCGTTTGCAGCGGCGATATTCTCTTTAGTACACATATTTCATTAGTATTATTGCATCATTTAAAGAGTATGTGCTACAAAGAAGTCGTCTTAGACATTTTAATAATTTGTTAGCGGTTATCATAACTTCTGTCTAAGCCAAAAAACAAATTTTATATTCAAATTAAAGAAAATCTTAAAACTCTATTACATCAGACCTATGAATTTTGGTAAAATGAATTGCTTAATAAGTAAATCATTAAAAAATATTTTATCGGTCACTCCAAAGTCAAAAAGAATCTAGGCGATTCTAGAACAATAGTTCTGGTTGTAACGGAATGGACGTGAAGTCACTCCGTTAGCAGATATCCATGCCACTTGTTGTTCCTGGGCGGTCATTGGCCGGCTAAGGCTCAGGGGAAAGGCGTGGGGTTTGCCAGGAACATGGCACGGATCTAGTTGAACCGCGGGAAGGGAAGGAGGCAGGATGTGGGAGAATGGAATAGGCGGGGATGTGGATTGCGACGACTCACATCTCGCTTTGGGGCTGGGTTAGGAGAGTCCTGAACTCATCCTAAATGGGGCTTATCTCGCCATCTTAATAATAAAGTTTTCAAATACCAGGTTTATAATTATAACTAAATTATAGGTTTTATATTTTCAATGATAATAAATTTAAAACAAAAAAAAAATTTAATATTTAAATCATAAACAACGATACTAAAAATTAACTCTTAATTAACTATTATTTATTTATTTTATTTACGTTTCGTGCACAACCAAAAATATTTTCCAATTATTTATTTATATTTTCATTTCAATTTTCATTTTTATGGTGCGCACAACACAACAACTCACAAATACAAATATACTTAAACAAAAATTTGAATAAATTTTCAAATTTTATTTTTTCTTTGAATTTTAATTTATAATATGCTTCCGTCTTTCCACTTTTCGTTGTCTTCTATTTTTGTGTATTGTCTGCGACGAGCTGACAAAGCCAAACAAAACGGTTAATGTCCCAAAATTAAAATCCAAAAACCGCAAAGTAAGTAGCAGTAGGTATCTGCTTGTGTAACGGTATTCTTTTTATTCAATGAACCAACATATTCTGATTTTGTATGTTGAAATTCGAGATGGTTAGGTGAATTAAAAATGTATCGACGCACAAACTATTTTTATTTTTTTTTTTTATTTTTTCACAAACTATGTAAATATACATAAAACTTATTTAAAAAAAACAATTTCAATTGATTGAATGATTTTAAATGCACTTTGTACAACAAGTTGTAAGTTGTTTAGAATACTTACAATACTACTTTAAAATTAAATTATATTAAGTAATATAAAAAAAAAACACTGGTAATAAACTGTATAATAATTAATTATATATGCAAGTTTAAGTATTATTAATTTAATTAATGAAATTCACCAGTAAAACAACATAAAAACAACTTCTAATTCCTCTTAAGAAGAACCTAATTTTAAACTACACAACAAACCACAATAAAATCACTTAAGTTTTAAAACGGAGATTCAACTTGAAACTGTTTAGTATTTCTTTATGGTTACTATTATTATTTATTTATTTTAGTTTTTTTGTAAGTAAATATTTAAATTCTATTAATAATATTAAATAATATAAAAAAACACTAGTAATAAACTGTATAATAATTAATTATATACGCAAGATTAAGTATTATTAATTTAATTAATGAAATTCACCAGTAAAACGACATAAAAACAACTTCTAATTCCTCTTAAGAAGAACCTAATTATTAACGACACAACAAACCACAATAAAATCACTTAAGTTTTTTTTTTTTTTTTTTAAAACGGAAATTCAACTTGAAACTGTTTAGTTTTTTTTTATGGTTACTATTATTATTTATTTATTTTAGTTTTTTTTTTAAGTAAATATAAAAAAAAATTTCGTTGCAAATATATAAACTCTACTTCATATTCGTACACCAAATATTAACCGAAAAAAAAATAAATAAAAGCACAACCCGACTTACTCGAGCTCAAACACTTAACTACCCAAAAAAAACCACGCTATGCCCGTCGGTCGTCAATCGCCCACATCAGAAGAGAAAAAAAATGCATCAGCATAAAAAGGAATTAGAAAAAAAAATTATAAAATATGTACTTGGTAATATCAGAAAAAAATTAAAAGATAAGAACCGAAGTGAAAAATGAGCTTCGTGAAACTCAGAAAAATGAAAATTCTCATGCATTGATATATAGCTGACTTGCTTGATTTCCGTAGAGGAATGCTCGACCTAATTGAGCACAAGTAGTCACATGAGATAGGAATTTATTATCTGTTTTAGGCAGACAGATAATTTGTTGTTTGCAATACCAACAACCATGGGAAAGAATGTG
Source organism: Tipula vernalis (assembly GCA_958295665.1). NCBI lineage: Eukaryota > Metazoa > Arthropoda > Insecta > Diptera > Tipulidae > Tipula > Tipula vernalis. Next base: position 270,208,701 of record OY282558.1, read on the forward strand.
GACAGTACGTATAGTACAGGTAAAATAGGCGATGACTTAAGAAAATTGGAGGTACGCCAATTGACTGGCGTAACATGGTTAAACACAGCCATTTCATTCAGATTTCTCAAGGGTACGTTTTATAAAATTACTAAAAAGAATTTATTTTCTCACGAAGATATTTTTAACGTAACTAGGGTAGCGGAACTTGTAAAATGCTAACTCTAACCGAAAAAAATTTAAGTTATACATATAAATGAAATGAAAAAAATTTAAATTTAGAGATAGATTTTGTGAATTATAGCATTGTGTAACATTTTGGTATTAATTGTGACAGCGGTGAAGATACGAAGCTGAAGATGTAATTAAAGCGTGGTTTGTCAATTTAAATGATACTAAAGAGAGTTTAGTGGTGTGACTACTTGAGAGGAAAGTCCAGTTAAATCCCGATGATTATGACTTCGGAAAAGAACTAGCCGATACCGATGTTAAAGAGAAGAGGGGAAAGACGATGTGTCTGATGGTGGATTCAGCTAGAAAAATTTGCTACCTCGTGATCACGAATTGTTGAAATATGGTCATCTTTTGTACCCCCACCAGTTTTTTTTCAAATCGCTACAAAGCAAATTAAAGAGCAACCATAAAAAAGTAAAAAAAAAAAATTGGATGGGGTAAAAAAGATTACGAAATTTCAATAATTCGTGATCACGAGCTAGAAAATTTTTCTCGCTGAATCGACCATGAAAATACTCAAGTACCATCTAAATTTTTTCATTTGTCGTAAATAATAGCTGTTATCAACCAAACGAAAGGGAATATTTGGTGGGACACCAAAAAGAGCCGTCAAACCAAATAATGGTTCGATAATTGAGAGATATTAAACAGTCGAATTAAGGAACGGTGGAAACAACAGACGGAGAAATTTAAATTTAGGCCTTTAAAGTGATACATTTCAAAGTAGTCTCCCTTATGTAGTGATGTGCCAAATCAGTCAACTGTGATTTATTTATTATCATATTAATTTAGCATTTTTGATTTTAACAGTTTTTTTTTCTCTAAAATTTTCTCAATGCGAGGTTCAAGGTCAAACGAAACATGTAATTGATTTTTCGTTTTCTCTTTTTTTACGGTTTTCCGGAATTGATTCCACGTAAAAATTTCAGGAATTGATTCCAATTAGCCACAAATATATAATTTTCGCCACCGTTTATTCGATCTAATTAATTGATAATAGTAATGCGCCATTTATGTGAGATAAATGATATGAGATAAACTGTAAAATAAAACTAAAAATTCACATTAATCCGTATATAGGTAAAAACAGACAAGAAACATTTCTAAACATAGTTTTTATGAGTTAGAAGACCTAAAGCGTTTAAATTCATGAAAGCTGGAGAAATTAATTTATTTGTATAGTTAATTAAATACAACATTAAGGAGTAATAACACCTTGTGGGAGTAAAATCAACGGTCACTTTCTCAAATTTATTTAAGAAAAATGAAGCGATATTTTTAAATTCGGTTTTTAATACATACGAGTATCTAGTTTACTCTATATTTCAATACATGAAATTTTTTTTTTAATTATTTAGAAACATAAAACCAGCGCAGTGGCTGATGAAAAAAACTTCTTTTTTTAATGACATCCACGGGCGGAAATCTACAGGTCACAATTTGCAATCTAGAACAAAAAACGAAAAAGATTTTGAAAAAACATGTCAAAATCTAGTGAAGACATAGGATTTTTGAAAAATACTGATTTTCACAAAAATGGCATCAATTTGAAGGAAATCATTTTTTTTTTTTGTGAAAAAATCTGTCGAAAATCGATCATAAAATCGTTAAATTTCAATTGATAAACAATATAGTATTCTACGTACTTACTAGATTTTGACATCTGTTTTCCAAAATCATTTTCGTTTTTTGTTCTAGATTCAAAATATGACCTGTAGATTTCCGCCCGTGGAGGTCATTAAAAAAAGTAGTTTCCTTTCATCAGCCAGCCATTTTGTTTAAAATAAAAATTTTCCTTGTACCTCAAGAAATATCGCTTCGTTTTTATTCAATAAATTAGATAAAATTACTCTTAATTTCGTTCCCACAAGGGGAACTGAAGAAAACGATGCTTTTTATAAGTTGCGTGCTTGGCCACAGAACTTTTCAGCTTATTGTGTTTGTTTTCTGTTGTAAGAAAAAACACCGATTAGTTTCAGTTTCAAAAAGTGCAAACAAAAGCAATAAAGCATTTCGTGTGGAAAACTAGGTTAAGTCAAAATTCCTAATACAAACTACACGAACAAGTGATATCACACATATATTAAAAGACATGTGATTTTAGTGAATTACAATTACAATACAAATTGTGATAGACAGTGACAGATAGGTTTTTGTTATTTACACATTTTTGTAAATTTCATTTCTTATTATTTCTTAATTTTGTTTTCTTATTTATTTTCTTCTGGTGTAGGGTAGTTAAGATGGATATAAATTCTCAGGTAATTAGTTTTGCTAGCTGAATAATAACTTAGATTTTTCTTTACTTAATATTTTTTTCTTTTTTGATTGACCTCAAAAAAAAAAAAGGAAAATTTAATGTGTATTCTAAAATCACTACAGATTATTGTTTATTTTGCAACGAATTTTCTTGATTAAGGGAACTTTGGCTGCCTAGAATAGGTAGTTTGGAATCAATCGTTAAAGCGGTTACTCGATCTACACCTCATAAACTCCAAGCCCCTAACCCTGATCTTAGCCGGCAGGAACCACGTAAGAGTGTAGATCCACTTTTTTAATATTTTTTTTGTACTGTTAGTAAGACGATTTATAAGATAATTTTCTTATTTTCCTTTATTTTTACTCCTTTTTCCTTTGGTTCATTTTGAAGCTTTTTTTTCTCTCATGTGAAATAATTTTTTTTGTTTAGTTATTTTTTTTGGCGTTCCTCCAGATCATGCAAAGGCTATAATTGTAAAAAATCAAAATACTAATAATGAAAACTTGAATTGATAGTGATTCCATTTTGCTTTGTTGAGCGATTTTGTCGTGACCAGTAGAGTGCGAGAGAGAATGTGAGAGCGCGACAATCGACATGTTGGGAGGTACGCAAACACATTTTGGTCTAGTTTTTTAAATATTTTTTATTTTCATTAGTACGAAATGTTTTTTACCATCATAAAAATTAGTTTGGAAACTGAAGAAGTCAAAAAAAATATTCGCAGTTCGCCATTCAAAGTTTACATTAGAAATTGAGTTCAAAAAATTATTGATTCTTTTCTGACGATTTGATTTATTTTGCAATAGTGATTATAAATACGGCTAATATTCTTCTGCCTGCTTCACAGTCAAAATTTTGCTTTATCTTATAACGCAAAACAAACAAGCAAGGCGAACGTTTTGATAGCTGGTTTTAAAAAAAAAAAAAGAAAAAAATCGACTAAATTTGTATCGATAATAGCAGCCCCAATAATAACAATTAAGTGTTATAATAGTATTATAAAATCGTTTAAATTTAAATTTATTTTAAAATATGAGTGAATTTTGCAATTTTTGAATTTTGCGCAAATAATAAAGAGATTAGACTCGATTTCGCACTTCTTTCTTCTTCTCTCGCCGTATATTTAATGAAATCTTTCGAACCATACTTATGATGAATTGTGAAAGTTTGAGGTATGGTCATTATAACGAACGATTCACATCGAGTCGTTTTTGCTTTTGTCGAAGCTTATTGTTATCAATTAATCGAAATTTTGGCCAGCGGTCTGAGCCGAGACCGCGGCAACTGCCTTAACCACTGCGCCGCTCTTTATTCGGTGTCATTGAGTGTGTACAAACTTAAAACATAATTGTATTAATTATATTTTATTATACAAATCAATAAAATCCTATACATATAAACATTGGAATGTGTATTAAGAACATTTCTTCTTACCAATTTGCTAGCCATTACCCCAGGTAGAAATGTTGATCCCCAGGTTGAAATGTGTCTTATAAATCTTTATTAGTATAGAAGGTTTAGTTAATAGAACCGTTTATAAATTCAATGATGAATCAATATCGCTCAAATGATCTTTGCCCGACTACTTCGATCGATCTTGATTCATTATTGTTCAGATTCTGACTTCTAAAATTTCTTGTTATTCTTGTACCAATTAGATTCAGCATTCCTATAAAAACGGGGAGTAAACCGCTTAACTACCTTCGTGGTTGTTATTGTGGACTGAAAGCGTTTACATAAACCAGAAATTTCCAGCAAGTGCGTGGCATAACCGAGTATTATATTTTTTTTTACTACGAATTCATATAGCAAAAATATCGAAGCACTATAGCAAAAATATCAAAAATTATAATGTGATCATGACTGTGTTGTTTTGATTCTAACAAAAATTTGTATGCACAAAAGAAGGTTATCACAAATGTTTACCACCAAGGCTCACATTTCCTCTGAAAGGCCTTGTTTGTATGTAAATAATTTTAAATTTGCACCGGAAGTTGTATTATTTTGAGCACCAGTATTAACCCGACTCGAGGCCCTATTATTTATTGCTCCTCTTTCTACTAGAAGCGACCAAGCAAGCCTACTTCGTTTTAATTTTTGACTAGCCATAAAACAGGGCGCTTTGATTAAACTCGACTAATTTTTACTCTATTCAATGAATCGCAACGCCCTTTAATAATCATTTTAGACCCTAATGTTCGTATCCATAAAACTCTGCAGCGAACTTTACACGATCAATATTAATATTCTTTCCGATAGCATCAATAAAGTCTTGTGTTTTTACGGTTTCATTATCTTTCAACGAATACAATAATTGTAGGTGACATTAAAATGATTGTATACGTTTGAAAATAACGAAGGGGTAATGACAATAATACTGATCGTGTAAAGTTGGCTTATTAACTTTACACGATCCCTTCGTTTTCCATATGAAACATATTCTAATTTTTATTCTTTAGGCTGTTATCGTACTGGGTATAAAACCATTTACATTTAAATTTATTTTAAAATAAGACTGAGTTTTACAATTCTTGGGATTGTGGATTTCCGAATAACATATTTAATTTCGCATAGTTCTACATTGATTGATTTTTGTGTATCAAATGATATGAAGTTGATACGAAAACGAATTAAAGATTCATAAATCTTCTTACGGTTCGAAAGATTGAAGATACTACAAACATTTTTTTTGACGAATATGTATCCAACAGGACACACAGGAAGTTAGAACTTTTACGTAAAACATCCCAATATGTAGTTTGTGTAGTGCTATCTGCAATTTTTTGACAATTTACTCAAACTGGATTTCGTTCCGATTTTACCAATAAGAAAATATAAAGAATAAAGAAATTATATTCAAATACGAATACTTACACATAATCGAACCTTACATCGTCTTTACACTCAGACTTATCGAAATGTACTTATACGATGTATTGAAGAGATGAAAAATGAAAGTTGGCGTTGGTTAGCCAAACGAATGTTTGACATCCAGTGCTTTTTTTGTTTATCGTGGCGTAACTGTGCTAACCACTGATTACTTGCAACGTCAACATACATATAAAATTATAAGCATAATTAATATTAAGTGTAATAATAAAATCACATATAAACATTCCATGAATATAATTACATCGTTTCTTCTTACTATTTGGTAGCCATTACGCTAAATTGTTTGGTTAAAAAATATTCGCTCGATTAAAATATTGGTGGGCTCGAAATATGTAATCGGCCAGAGTACTGATTTTTCTCTAATTTCATAAATTTGAATTTTTACATTTCAACTTTTAATACTTTGTTGCATACCCTTTCTTGACATTTAACGAACTAATTTTTGTGTTAATTCTGGCCTAATTTTCTTCCATTCCTCCTGAAGAATAATTTGGAATTGAATCTTGCTGGAAATATGATGCTTTCTTATTTGCGTATCCAATAAGAGGAGGAGGACTGAGGCGGTATTTTCAAAACCTTTGGGCAGTTATATAGTAAATATTCTTGAACAACATACACCTCATGTTTTGGATCGTTATCTTGATAGTATTGAAAATTTTCCAAAACATTCAGTTTTTCAGCACTCTGTTTTAAATTATCTTTCAAAATTTTTTTAAGTAATCGTACTTATTCATGTTACCTTTAACAAATACCAAATTTCCAACACCACCGGCTGCAATACACCATCGAACCATCACTGATCCGGCACCATTTTACTGTTGATAAGGTATTTTTGATGTTGTAATCCTCATTTGGTTTTCTCCATACTTTCCCTTTTCCATCGCAACCAAATACATTAAATTTGCTCGTCGGCAAATAAGACAGAATTCCAAAATTCCTCGTTCTTACTTAGGTGCGTTTTACAAAAGTTTATACGCTTTACTTTATTGATAAAAGCAGTTTTTCTTGGTGTGCGCCCATTGTAACCATAGCTTCTGATGACTTTTCGAACAGGGTCAGCATAAACGATTTTACCATAGTATTCCTCCAATTCGGATTTCAATTTTGGAGCATTAATCATTGGATTATCTCGAAACTAACGAATTATCCATCGCTTAATCTGCTGGTTTAATAGATTTGGTCAACGTTTTTGTGGTATAGGTTCAATTCTATCCTCAGTTTTATATCTTTTGATTACATCAAAAACGGTACTTTTATTTAAATTAAAAATTTCTGCAATTGCACGGCAAGATTGTCCCGCATGAACGTTATGACATTATGGAAAATTATCAATTGTCGCTGGTCAAACGACCTTTATCTACTCGAATTGAATTTTGCGCACAAACTAGAGTTTTACTTCAAATATTTTCTTTCCTTTTTAGTTCTCACGTACAGTACAAAAAAAAGACCATTCCCTTAACAATATTTCTATTTTTAAAATGGAAACCACGTAGACTATACAAATTTGACTTGGCCCGAATTTTAAATTGTGATGAATTTCTTCCATTTTTTAAAATTATGAATGAATTTACTATTATATTCTTACATATTGTATTAGAGTAATAAATGAACAAAAATATTCTGATATCAATATTTGCATTTTACATTTGTTAGAATTTTAAATAGCCTTTCAGCGACAAATCTTACTGTATATTAGGTGTGTGAATATGACTCCGCCCTTTTAAGTTAAAATAAAACAAATTTGTTTGTTTAGAAAATGAAAGAATTATTTGTCTGGTCTATGTCTGGTGAATACGGCGGGTGGGGTAGAACTTCCCAGTCCTGTCCTTGTAAATAATTTTTCACAACGTTTGCAACATGTGGTTTTGCATTGTCATGCTGAAAAATTAATTTGTTGTGTCTATTCACCCATTCTGGTCGTTTTTCGTCCATAGCTCGCTTCAAACGTATTAGTTGTCGTCGATACACATCGCCATTGATAGTTTCACCTGATTCCAGCAGTTCATAATGTACCACACCTTTCTGATCCCACGTCGAATGTAGTGATGTGACGAAGGGAATAGGGGTAAAAATAAATAGAAACCGTGATTGCATACATTTAGGCGCATCATGAACTTATGCTAGCCATAAAATAAAAAATAATAAGTAATATTAGGCGCATACAACAATAAAATTGAATCAGTGCACTAAAATATGTGTGGCCGGAAATTAAACTAACATTAGACGTCCACTAATCTTTGAAAAATTTATTCCCTTCACTGCTCTTTAAAAAAAACAACAGGAGATGTGTCGGAGCCACGGCCGCAAATCATTAGAGCGTAGAATATGTCACCTATGATGTAGGGTTGCTAACGTAATATGAAACAATATAAATAAAGACATTTTTAGTTTTACTAATTTTATTTACAAAACCATCAAATATATTAATCAGTTGCTTCAAACAAAACTTTACTTAAAATAGGCAAGGTAGATGTACTCGGTTTTGGATCGGACAAACTCGTCTGCAGCGTTTGTTTTATGTCCTTAGTAATATTAGTTAACAAAAAGAGTTTTTTTCAGATTTGAATTTAAGGAAATATTTGAAGAACCAGAATCAACTTTCCGCAAACTTATGTAGTAAATGAACTTGTAGTTAGAAATTATGTTGTCTTGTGCTAACTAATTTACTATTTTTGTTACTAACAAATTTACTAACTGTCGAAGGCATAGGTGGCTGAAACGAAGGGGGTCGATTCTTTAATACTAACATGCCCTTCCTATCCTTCGGTTTTGTTGTATGTAAAAGGGTGTAAGGCAGTGGTCGTGCAGCCATATCAATAAATCAACAAATACTTTTAGTTTGACTCTCAGCTTTTTGGCAGATTTTTTCAATACACCAATGATCAGAATAAAAAGTAATAATTCATGACACAGAAATGTATTTTGTGAGGCTTCGTGATTGAAAAGAAATATCCAAATGGAATTTAAATGTAAGTAGTAGTGTGATTGCTTTCTATTTTGCCGGAAAATCGCAACCAGCGTTTGTTCCTGAGCCCCAACATTTACGCTTGAATACAATGTTTGTGTATCGAACTAGTAAACATTACAACGATACTGGTGGTAACGCAAAACAAAAAAGGCAGTCAGACAAAACCAGGAACACCATCAGAAATGGTTCGAAAGGTGAAAGGTTCGAATTCAGAGAAATGCACGTCACAGCGCAACAAAATTAGCTAAAAATCTGAGCGTGTTCGACTAAAACATACGGTGTATTCTCAACAATGAACTTAAGCGTCACAAGATACAAATAGTACAAGATTTAAATCCGTTAGAAAAGGCAGTTAGTTTTATACAATTTTTAGACTTCAGCAATACGTAAACAAAAGAAATGGTTATATGTGGTTGAACAGCAGGTCCAGCGACAATTTATACAACCGGGTTGCTATGCGCAAACAAGCATCTACATCCGCGACGGCTTGGACTGCTGAAACAGGTCTTATGAATTTAGAATTAAAAAAACTTAAGAGTTTTAAAAACTTTGAACTTAGGACTCAAAAAGACTGTTTTGTAAATTTGGGAATTAAGTCGATTTGGAGAATTCAGAAATTTAGGTAATTCATTTATTTAACTGAGTTATATCGGAACCTAAAACAAGAATAGGAATTAAAAAATTAAAAAAAAAAATATTTTTTAAATAGCTTAAGATTTTAGAAATAAACAAAACTTCTTTCTGTTGTATCTATCTGTATATTCTGTGTTAACTGTTAAACCAACCAAGTTTTCTTGCCGAGTTCTCGTGTACTACAAATGGTTGAAGGACGATCAATAAACATTTTTTTTTCATATAAGAATATTTTGAAGCAAAAAATCAAGTTATCATAAAAACACTTTCGAATTTAGTTTATTTCCACTGAGAAATGTTTTCATTTTATTTTCCATGGAAATGGAACTGCCCACGGTTCTATAAAATTATATAATTTTGTTTTTTGCATTTAAAAATACAAATGGTTGACTAGAATTAAATGAAAAACTTTGGTTCATTATACTTTTTCATAGGGCAAGAACTGATAAGATGATTGCAAAGATAAAACAGCAAGTGTATCAACAGAACGTGTTAAATTATGATTTTGTTTCGAATTGAATGAACAATAGTGTACTTAACACTGAAATTACTCATGCAATGCGTGTTAAATTTTCAAACAAACTTTAATTGAAGTACAAATAAAACATTTAACATTTTCTAAAACGATAATATTTGCGGCTTTCACTTACGAATTCATCATCATGAATTTACATATTGACCATATTCCCCTATTATACCATTAAGCGTAAAAGAATTATATAAAAAAAGGATATATTTTACTATAACTTAATTATCTCCACAAATGCAACTAATCTGAACCAACCATTTCTAAGGTAAAATAGAAGAGTAGCATAGGAAATTCTGGAAAAATGACGTCTTTGGCTATATCTGCAAAAATAAAATTTAAAATATTTCCAGAAAATGCTTAGAACATATAGTTAATTGTTCAGAAAATTCTGTGCTACAAACCTATGTATTTTGTGTTGAAATAAAATATTAGGTGTTGTTATTGCGATGTGTGTTCATTACAGATCAAGTAGACAGCTGTTTATTTTCCAATTTAGAAGCAAGGTACTGGCCAAACTAGGCCGTGTAAATCCACAAATCTGTATTTACTGGAAAGGTGGAACCTTCTTCTCTTAAATGGTGTAGCGACATTTTATGGCTTTCAAAAAACTAATTATGGATTAATTCCATTATCTAAGACCTTTGTAAAATGAGGCCAGTTTCGAAAATATTAGTTCTAGAACTCAAACCACATCTGTAGTCCGCGTCCTCTAAAAAAACAATGCAAAAACAGCAATATACTGGCTATGTATGTATATCCACAAAATTATTTTCACTGGGAAGGTTGAACCCTTTCCTTAAAAATGGTGTTCTGCAGTGGTAGGTACATACTTTACATTAAGGTATATTTACCCATTACACGATATAAGTAGTAAGAAAAATTTGATACATTTTTTTTATTTGAATTTGAATCATTTGCCGGCCAAACTAAGTACTGACTAAACCAAGCCATGTACATCCACAAATTTATATTTAGTCGAAAGGTACAACTTTTTTTAAAGGGTATCAGACATTTTTTATGGAGTAGTGGCCACGTCCTTTGTAGGTCAAAATAGGTAGGCACTTTCACAAAATTATGTATTGATTAATTTAGTATTAGATAAAACTTTTCTAAGGTAGCGCCAATTGCAAAAATATCTTTTATATAACTAGAGTTTCCAGCCACGGGTAATGGGTACTCAGTTATCTTTGTCATTTTTCAGATATTAAAAAATAATAATTCAATAAACATTTAATTTAATAACTAAACATCAAATTGGTTTATCTGAAGACACTCTTAACGGACTGGTATTCTTAAAATACAAAAAGTAACTAGTGAAGTATTGATTACAAAAATGTTAAAATTTTAAGCTCTTTAAATATAAATTACAAGTTTCAATTATATATTTCAATGCTCGAAATGTTTCCAGTAATGAAAGAAACTGTATTTTTCTTAACCAATTTTTTTTTAAATTAAATATTATTTATTTGATTTTTGCATTTTTTTTTTGTTATTGTCGTCTTAATAGGGGAATCAAAACCGGTTAAGGTTAACCGATTAACCGGTTAATTTTTTAAATCGACTTTTTTAATTATCCGATTAACCGTCATTTATTTTCACATAGTGGACGTTTCTTTAGAAAAAAAATGCATGAAAATTTAAAAAAACATTTGAATTCGTTTAATCAGAATTGATTGATTGATTGATTAAGAATGTAGTAGCAAGACTCCCGGACTCCCGGGCACATACCGAACACTCTTTCACACATAACAAAACCGAAGGATTGGATAGGATTATTAGTAGGGACAGACTCGACCCGGTTACTGACACCAAGGCGATCGATAGTTAGTAAATTATTATTATTATATATAATAAATAGGTTAGCACAAGACAGAACAATCTAACTACATTATTAGATGATCATTTCTCTGGAATCCAGGTCCGGCTACTCAGGTCTCCCTAAATCTAAATCAAGACTTAAAAATTATTAATGTTATAATTTCCCCCAGTCCGCCTTTCTTTAATTTACCTGATAAAATATTAAAAAATTAAAAATTACTAAGCTAAGATTACAAAAACAGCGCTTATTTCATTTTTCATTGTCCTTCTATATATGGTATAATTAATTAATTATTACATACTGCAACAAGTATTAAAATAAACGTTAAAAACCATTTTAAACATAAAATTTTACTTAAAACTAATCATAAATTTCCTACCGATCAAGAAAAAGAGAATAAATAATTAAAAATTCAATTATTTTAAAAAAAATTTATAATAAATAATTTAAAAATGATAATGTTACAGCACCACAACAGTCTAAAATTATCAATAACACAGTTAGGTACTATAATTGTATCAAGAATCAACAAATAAAATTAATATACAAATTCCCAGGCAACTCTGAAAACTTATTTTAATTAATAAATCACCATAATACCAAACTAAAATTTAATTCTGAAATTCAGGATTAATTTTAATCCCATAAAAATGATTAATTCTGGAACTATGTTATATTCTGAAAATTGAATTATTTATTAGCAAATTAAGGAAGAGAAACCTTTAAATATTTTTAAACTAAATTAATATTTATGAGCAAAACACAATATATTACATACAAGTATTACAAAAATTAACATTTTATGAAATTGCATATGAAAACTCTCTCACTTCTAAACTAAAAATTCTAAAAGAATGTTTAAAAATTTAAATTGTTAAGTTATACCTAATTTAAATTCACAGCACTTGTTTCATTAGTTATCGTTCTCCTGTAGATAGTCACAAGTATTTTAATATTTTAATATTGTGTATAATCAAAACCAACAAAAATGTTTATACAAGCCAAACAGTATAAACACTTAAGATATGTATAAACATTTTTGTTGGTTTTGGTATAATGGTCACTGATACATACATACAACTTGATATAAATATGGGAGGATCAACAATATGCTTGTACAGCTGTCTTGTTCGCTCTTTACACGGATTCTGTTAAGGAAATGTAGTATGTTTTGTTGGGTTTTGTATTATAATGTACAAACAACAACAAAGAGCGATTTTTTTTTTTTTGTTGGTGTTTGTTTAGCCGTCACAAATATTTTACTGTATTATCTTGATAGGTAGCAGTAGTCCTTATAGTTCATATAAACATAGGTATGTTTATATGAACTATAAGGACTACTGCTACGCACATGGAAGATGGTAGAAAATATTTACAGTCAATGAGTGTTGGTGGTTTTAGTACCTAAGGTTTTGTTATATGTGTACGGGTGTACGGCGTGTGCTCGGGAGTCCGGGAGATCCTGCTATAATGCTTGGTCGTATACTCAGAATTAATCAATCAATTTATCACTAACTAATTTATATAAGTTAATTTCTAATAATTAAGTAGTAAAGCAATTTAGTTTACAGAGATACCTGGGAAACTCTATTTGAGTTTTATTAGTAAATATCATATATAGTTGCATGTAGTACTTAACTAAATTATTGATATTCTAGATTTTTGCGTAGTATCATGATCAATGTTTAAATTCTATTATAAACTTTTGTAAATAAATAATTAATTTCAACATTATTAATTTCCTTTTTTCTAGATCTGTAGGAAATTGCCGATTAGTTTAAATTTAATAGTATGGTTAAATATATATTTTCAACTTTTTATTTTAATGAAAGGCGGAGGGGGGGAAATTATAGCATTAATAATTTTTAAGTCCTGATTTAGAGATTTAGGGAGACCTGAGTAGCCGGACCTGAATTCCAGAGAAATGATCATCTAATAATGTAGTTAGATTGTGCTGTCTTGGGCTAACCTATTTATTATATATAATACTAATAATTTACTAACTATCGATCGCTTTAGTGTCAGTAACCGGGTCGAGCCTGTCCTTACTAATAATCCTATCCAATCCTTCGGTTTTGTTATGTGTGAAAGGGTGTACGGTATGTGCCCGGGAGTCCGGGAGTCTTGCTATAATGCTTGGCCGTACATTCTTAATCAATCAATCAATCAATCCACAAAATATCAAATCATGCACTTTTAATTTTTCTATCTACAAAAATAAAAACATTGCCGGACAAATGCATCCCGGTGGATTGCATTTTCCAAAATTACAATTAAATTATTTTCACTACACTTTGATTATTATTACACTAAACTTGAATTTAATTAGAATTAAATTTAAAATTATAATGTATATTCATATATATATAAAGTATATACATATCACTACATAAGAAACAATAAATAAAAGGAAAATAAAATAAAATTAAATTAAATTTTTGAAGAGGATAGAAAAAACACGTCTATCCTCTTCGACGAACTCTCGCCCCCCTTTGAATTCGTTTAATCAGAATATAAAAAGATTCTTATCCACCGCACTTTAATTTCATGGTTAACTGAAATTATTATTGTATATTTGTAATCCATCCACATTCTACCTATCAAAAATCAAACACTTGCAATTGCAATACAAGATAAGTACATAAGAATTTTTGTGTAAACAAACAAAACACGGTATAAAATTTAGATTGACTATCAACGAGTGGAGTGATATTAATTTGAAAAAATATTTAAATGTTACGTTGCACTTTGCACAGTAGCAATAACAACTACGTTTTAGGGTTCGTTCAAATTAACGGTTTATCAATTCGGATATATTAAAAAAATGAATAACAAACAAAATGGAAGAATTTGACTTAATTTTTGACAGAGATAAGGGGATCACGCACGACGGGGCTGCTATCGTGATTAAATTTGGAAAAGATATTAACTGTGAAAGTCAATTATGTCAAAATCATGGAATTCATTGGGAAATAAAGGATTTATTTTATAAAAAAAATCACTGAACTACCACGAACGAATAGCAGTAATAGCCTTTTGGTTCGAGACGATAATACTGAGAGTGATGGAACGGAGAATCTGAACAATAACGCAAGTGCCATTCATAATCAAGAAAGTTTAGTTTTGCATTTTTAGGATGGAGAATGGAATTTTTAGGACTTAAGATAGTTCTTGAGGAAATACTAAGTATCCTGAAACCATTAGAATTGTTCAGAAACTAAACAGTGAAAATGCAACACTGCTTACATGTGAGGGAGCATATACATTTCTCTTCTGTAAGTTGCGTGAACTTGACACATTTTTGAGTCTAGATGTACTTGGCAAATCGAAGGAACGAATGTACCAAAGGCACCAAATAAACTATTAATGTCACTTATAATGTATCTACAAATAGGAAGTGTAACAAAATCAAGCATAGACTTCCAATTTTCCACCAAACTTCAAATGTGGGGAACACGAATGTGATTCTGCTTCGGGAGATTCAAGTTCCGATATCGAGGAAATGTTCGACAATAAAAAACCGGAGAAACCGAGCCAGATCTCAGGATAAAATTGGTTGCTGGTATTAGATCGATATCTACTCCAAGTCAAGTTACTTCCCTAAACGTTAAAAATGATTTTAAATTATTCGAGGCGACAAAACAGAGATCCGTAATTCTCGACCATTTATACAAAGCTCTGTTCACTATTTATTTATTTATTTATTGTTGACATACATTTTTAACTTTCAACTTTCGGTACACTCTATTTTGAGCCAAAGCTCATTCGTAACAGAGTGTACCAAAAGAGGTTGATACCACGGCCAACTTCTGTTGCTAGTGAGAGAGTTTTCTCCGTGGCAGGAAACTTCGTCGAGAAATTAAATGTAAACTAATGTGATAAATAAAACCTTGAAAAAAAAAAAAAAAATGTTTGTTAAATTTTTTTTTTTAATATTTTTGGTTAAATAAATGTTTTCGCTTAATCGATTAATTTTCTTAAAATTCTGTCGATTAATTGGTTACCTAGTGTAATAGAAAATAGTGTTACTTCCACGCCGCGGCTCCGAGTTCCAATCTTGACGTTGACTAACAATTAATAACTAATTATGCCACAAGCATCAACGACCGGATGTTGGTCCTGTGCCTGTGTTTCGTACACTGTAACATACTACAGCCATATAACTATTGTGTTGTAAAGGATGTTTCAACGAGATGGTATTTTAAATTATTTAATTGCTTAAAAATATTTTTATTTTAATTTAGCGTACAACCATTCTTTTGAGGAAATTTTCCATTCCCTTTTCGTACAATTGCAACCGTATTTCACGACTAATAGCTCTTATATTGTCTTTTAGTGCTTGAATCGTTGCTGGTGCGTTGGCGTAAACTTTTCTTTAACATAGCCCCAAAGAAAAAATCTAATAGTAAGAAAATGCAAGAAATGTCAACAACATTTATTAATATTACTATTATTGGAGGGCCATGCGGGCGATCATCCACTTCGCACTGCGACCTAAAAGATCTATTGTGCTGATCCCTGCTTAATTATCCGTCCAGTCAATATTCAGGTTCTTAATGAATCTGACAATACTGCCTCTCGGTACTTCATACATACTATCTGGGCTTATTGCTCTCCCTCCTAGATGTTTACTACAGCATGTAGTTCCGCTAGAAAGACGGTAGCATTGGAGCCCAAGGACCTTGAGAGGGTTGTCCCACTCCCGGATATTTCTACTACTGCCCCGTATTCCGTTTGATTTTACTCTTACGAGTTGCTTGGAATTGCAAATCGCCTGTAGGTCACCCAGCTTTACTGTAGGAAGGCTAAATAAACTGGAGGGTGCCTGGTATCCAGAGTCCGCATATTTTGGACTGATTAACCTATCAGCCAATCATCCATCGGCATATGCTGTTCCACCTTAGATTAGGGTTTTTTGTCAAGGTTTTCTCCTTTACCGCCATACTTTAGCCTGTGCCAAATGGCCGAAAATGTGCCAAATAGCCTTAGTTACCAGTGGTTGCCACGAGGAGGCAGTACGTGCACTTGCGAACTGTGAACAGGTTACCTCTTACACAATTGTACCCATCACGCAGCTGCCTTATGATAAGACCAGAACAGCTCACGTGATGCGCACCCTAATGGAAGGTTACGGAGCTGGTAAATTAATCTACTCAACTTTGGTCCCCCCATCCAATAGTCGCTAAACCACCGTCAAGAACATTTAGTTTTAAGAGCTTTCATTTATTAAAGCTTTTCAACTCAAATCATTTTATTCAGTAATTTGATATTAAAAAATTAAGCAAATTAAGGCGAAAATCTCGAATAACCTGACTGTTTCGTAACACCGAATCACTAATTAAGTCTCAAACATCTGTTACATGCCCCTATGACTGACCAACATGATTAAAACAGGATAGTCCCCAGTGGGTAAGGGAGGGTTGTTTTGTCATCATATTCGAATGAGGCACAACAAACTTCATGTTGATAGATATGGTATATGTATACAAACAAAACTGAAAACGAACGGAACTTCACAACCTATCACACCACCATCAATCAATTAAAATATCACACTATTCCATAATTTATCTCTATTTATTAATCGCAGAATTAAACAAATAAATATTTAAATACTAAGATACTTAAATTATAATACCGTTAATTACGTATTGAACTGGATCAAAGAAAAAATCACCAAATAACTTGTTGGGCAATACAAAAAAAAAATCTAGAATATTATACACTCACCCATATAATCTGCCGCAGAGTACTCTCGGTTTCCATATGCGTGACTGAAAAAAAGTTGGTTAAACGCTATGCCCTTGAGATAGTTTTCTTTGATAATTTCACTTATCCAATTCACCACACAATTTATTACTATTATTACTAATCTTTATTTCTTATTTTTTTTTTTTTTTTAAGTGAACGAAACTATTAACATTTTCACTAGCATTTAATAATGAAAGAAAAGATTTAAAACAAATTACTAATTAACCACCACCTTTCTTAGAACAGTTTTTATTTCTTGTATTTTTAATTCCTTTTTTTTTTTCTTATTTTTTTTATTTATTGAACTAATGCACTAATTTATTGCACTAATTTCACTACCCTATGGTACTTATACTTGTGATAATAAGATGTCTTATTTATACCATAAGTCACATACTATAGTTGCGTAGTTGCATTACGCCATATAAAATATAGCAATGAATCGTGATAACGGCTGATTGCCTATCACGCAAGCGGTAACTTTGTGCCACAAAAATGGCAAACAGTTGACATCAAAACTGCATCTGTCTGTTGTGTTATAAGATGGGTCTTATTTATACAGCTATTAATGTATAATTTATCCTCCACTACTATTATGTGAGGCCCAACTGTTAAATAAAATATTTATTTTAGGATTTAACACTAATTTTTTCACTAGCTGAACTCACCGGCCAAAACTATATAACTGTTTTTTTTTTTTTTTTTTTTGATTGTAGTAACTAGTAACTACTAACTACTCAGCAATTATTTGGAAGTCCTAGTTCTCTACAAAAATGATTAGGAACGTTAAGTTAACCTTACGACAAATCACTATAAAGCCCACTACGAGCACAAACCTACCATTCAGTAAGCATAAAAAAACAAAATTATTTTTATTATCTTTCACAGGGCGATATTAGATATGGCATTCGTTGCCGACGGCCTCACTCAAAATGAAATTTAAATCGTTTTTCTTTTTTTTTTAAACCAAATTGATGCTAACACAAAGAGGCTTATATACATCTCTAGTATCATACGATCGGGTCATAAAAGATTATTACATAAGTACTATATACCTATACCAACTTTATTTTGTAAAGGGAATCCAAATGATGGTAGCAAAGCTATGACTAATCCAAAAAAACAACAAGTCATAAAATACACTCTACACTAAATTATCTAGGTCACTTGCACAAATTTTTGGCATAACAGAGTACATTGACCAAAATATTGGGTTGTGCAATATATTGTAATTGTTTGCGCGGATGACAAAATGTTGAGATTTCCTAATATTCAACACCTGTAACACATCGCGCATCCAATTTCGTCAATAAACTCCAAAACTCTTGAGAAATTTTAAAAAGTGATCAAAAGATGAAACCTGAGACAAGCGAATATGAAATTGAGAAGCGAGAATTTCCAAAATCAGGAGAACCCTACCAACCACAACCAAAAAAAAATACCATCACTAGTTGCAAAATTAAGTTGGAATTTGCATTTTCTTGATATTTAAAATAGTTTTTCAAAATAAATCTGTATTTTTAATTTTTATTTACCGTTTATAATCAAAATATCTGCTAAATGAGAAACTATAAGTCGAACGAACGCTAATTGATTATAGAGACTGACTGGTTTGGCTCAAGTAAGGGAAACAAGAATATATTTTCAGTCGCGGTTATGTATTTTTCTAGTTTCTTCTTGATTTTTATGAACATCACAACATGCTAACACCAGCAGATTACTATAAGTTCCCTTTTTCAAATCAAATTTAACGTTTTGCAAAAGAAATTTTATCTATTGGGAAATCAAAACTTGATTTGTAAAATGTTGAGTTTGTTTGGATAAAGGCTCATATTGATTTGAAAAGTTTAAAATTTGATAAATGCAAAAGGGATAAACTTGGAGTTACGCAAAAGGTATAATACAAATAAATGAACCCAGCAATCACAAAAATCGTTGTTTGATGTCGAAAGCTTTTGTTTTAAACGAGTTTAGTTAATTTTCTTATAAATTTAAATATCGGTCAGAACTTATAGGTATTTTTATTTCTGAAGGTCAGAACCGAGAAGAAATGGTTGAGCCTTTCTTAAGAAAATATTTAATAGCAGCAGGAATGATTTCTTCCTTTACTAATAATTAGACCACCGCCTTTTCTTAAAAATTTCCAAGAAATGTACCGTTCTGCAAATTTACACTTTAAGCTTAATCTGAGCTATCTAATCTTAAATTTAAACTAATAGCGGAAATCTCGTGGGCCTTAACAACCGTGGGCCTCCTCGCAGCTACGGGTGCTGCGGGCACCTAGTTACGCCACTGACGGTACTCTAGCATAAAGTGACAGTTTCTTCGACATAAAGTGCTAGTTTGCAATAAATGCATTATTAAATAAATTTATTCCGTTACTTTTATACCTTTAATTAGCTTTTACACTCTAAACTATAAAAATAAATGGACCATTAAGTTTGAAAGTGGTGTAAGTCCATTTTTAAAAAAAATTAAGTTAATGATAACAATAGGGACGTATCAGCATAATCTTTTTATCGGTTAACAATTTAAACTTAAAATAAAAAAAATAAATCCCTTATTCTTATGCAAAAAATAAGATAATTCAAAATCCCATAAATTTGTTCATTTCTAACCATGTACACTTGATATTTCTTTCAAAATACAATTTCAGCTTGAGCGACTCGTCGCATTTTTTTTCGTATGTAAAATAACCCCTACTAATGAGGCTTAAAATTAGTAACATGCTACTTGGGTTTGTATCATGCAGCAATTGCTGTTCTATTCGCATTAAAATGATATTTTATTTGTTGAAATTTCAACGACATGTTGGGGTTGCCATATCTATCTCTCTATCTACCTACTGTAACAATAAATTATAAAAAAAAAATTTAAAACAAAATACAGCTTCTTAAAATATTATTTTTATAACCTTGTGTTGTCCAACCCACGGCCCGTCAAGTGTGACCCGTCCGAATTATAATAGAATAACCCATATATATGGTTATAAAAATTAACACATTGAATTGATGAGCCAACTAACTCAACCATGAAAAGCGGATTTGATAATCTGTTATTTTAATTTTATTGATTAAAAATAAACGATATTTAACACAAAACTCTGAAGCTGAATTATTTTATCAGAACAAAAAATGAATTATAGATTTCAACGAAATTGTAACGAAGCAAGTTTTAATTTAATTTATTAGTATTATTATCAAATGAAAATATATCTCTTTTCTTCTCGTGTACATTTTTTTATAAATAACCAACTTTAACATTTTTACGTGATAACTTTTTGTTAATGTTATTCTGCACCTAATTTTTCTGAGAAACAGGAATTTTATGTACACGTACAAACAAATCAACTATATTTATACATATTAAATCAATAATACAAAATAATTTTTCACTCTTAATGCCAAACCTGCTTGATAAATAACAACTATTACATCAAAAAAATGATGTGTAAAATGGATTTTTTTTTCCAAAAAATGCTTTTTAAAAATTTTCCTTCTGTTGCTTTTAACATGATTTTCACTAACATCCCTTTTATTTGCCTATCAAACATCAGAACAAAAATTATAAAACGATTTGATGCAATAATGCTTTATTATTCTGAGCTCGTATGATGAACCTTTCAGTATTTTCAAGTTTGATTTTATTCCGAAAAAAAATCGATACACACAGGCATAAAATAATAATGGTACATAATAACAACGATAAGAAAAAAGGGGATGCAGAAAAGACAAAATTTAAGTAACAACGACTTGGTGTCATTAATCAAAAAATTAGTTTTCTTGAAAAGTCTTCTTTGTCTGTTCAATTTTTTGTTCCGTTCATTATACCTTATTTATTTTAGAATAGGTTTTGTAAGCCCCTTAGGATTTTGTTTAAATGACGTGGCATTTTCGAACGTTTAATTTAAACGAAAGCAAACATTAAAGATGTTGATATAACTTGAAAAGTTTAATTACTTCGGATCGCTTTTTTTTTTTTTGTTGATCAAATAAAATTAAATTTTCTCTTTACGAATTTTAGGCACGAAACATTTTTTGTTAGCTTACCTAATTAAAGATTTTTTAATGATTTCAACTAAGCATGTTACTTATTATTTCCTAAATATTAGAGCTTTAAAGCTTAGAGTTAGATATTTTCTAATCTACTCTAATTTTCCTTGTAAAAAATTTATATTTTATTTTCAAAATCAGATTCAAAGAATAAAATTTAATATACGAGTATCCCACATAAAAATAACAATTTCTTTTTTTTTTTTTTCAAAAACTGTTTATTAAATAGATATTTTATGATTTAAGCAAAGTTTGCAGAATTAAAGTAACTAACAATATTTTATATAATCTACTTATAGTCCGAGAGCCACTAAAAATAAACCTGTCCGATTTTAAACAGTTTATGAACCACTTTTTGTTGTTTTTCAATCGCAGTTGTATTGCTCTATTTATTTTGAAAATTTGTCAAAAATACACATTTGACTTATTTAAATTATTCTAAATTAAAAAATATTATAGAGGATTAATTATTAGCGAACTGCTTCGATAGAATCACCTCTTTTTGAATAATAAATTCTCTCGTCGCTATTCAAAATAACGGAAAACTATACATATTGTAAATTCGTATTTTTTACGCAATAAAAAACATAAAGGCGAATGGTAATAAACTTCTGGATTTTTCAATTATTGAATTGAAGTTTAAAAAAAAAACCAATAATATTTTTTCAACATTTTTACCAATATTTTCCCAGCGGTACCAAACAGTTATCCGAAGAAAAAGCGCTTCCAGTTCATGCAATTTTAAATATCAAACTAAACTAAATTACTACTTCTCATACATCAATATCTATTTGAATGGAAAAATCACCCGATATGACGATTTTCAAAAATGCTAACTGAAAACTGAAGCTAGCACGATGAGTGTAAAATGGTAAAACTGGTGGTTAAAAGCATATATAAATCAATTTAGTTTAGTTGACGATTTAGGTAAATAAATTCGTGTCAGGCACACATAATTAATATTTATAACAGGCCATTGCTGCCTCGTACCGTTTCAACAATCTGACTGGATTGATTTCTACCCCAAGATAGCTAATCAGATTGTCTTAGACCACCGGATGATCTAAATCGTTCTCTACGCTGAGGAGCCTGGGGCCGATTACAACCTTTGCGCCTGTCAAAAGGTGGCTTACCTCTCAGAGATAGCTTCACTATTCTTTTCGGATCAGCATGCAGAACGTGAATCAGCGTGCTTAATGTCCTTTAATTTCATGTACTAGATCAGGAATTGGCCTTAAATCCCTGATCTCGCGATTATACAAAACCACTTATACATCCATAGCACGATTCTTCTTTAGAATATCATTAGCTATCTTTCGCACTCATCCGACAAGGTCCAACCCTCCCACCCAAACATGTCAACGGGCCTGATCAACGCCCTATTCAACTTCAGCTTTTCGGCATTTACTAGATATTTGAACTTTAGCAGTGCACTTAAAAGATAAAAAGCACGGCTTCCAGTAGCAGCGTCCTCCTTAATATCTCCCCCAAGAGATCCAAAGTATTTGAATCTTGTCACTCCCTCAAATATGTAGCTAAAATTGTACTAGCGGATCAAGTAACTGATTCAAACCGTTGCCATTTAGTCCAATCATACAGTTACTATCAGCTTAACCCATTAACGCCCAAATGAAAAGTAAAACGTGCAGATGATTTTTTTAATTCTAATTCAGTACAAATATAATAAAAATAACTAAAAATATACTTCAGTCTTTCGTTTTTTATGTTTCGAAGGAAATAGAGCAATGTACTCAAGCGAGTACAATGGGCAGATATGAAGTTCCTCGGGTATGGTATACCTCGAAACAATCTCGTTCGATGCAAAGGGTTGTACCGCATTTTTTGCAACACCATCTAATTCTGGCATGACAAATTGCACATCTTAGTTGCTTCTCCAGTTTTTTTGGGTAGTGACCATGGCCGTCTTCAACTACGCTGATTGGTATCACCGGTTTTCTGGCAGCCCTACTTCTTGCACTAAGTAGATATGACCGTGTCACATATCGCGTAAACTCCAATTGCGTCATTTTGATGTCAGAAGCCACCTGAGAGACCTTCCAAGCATTTGTCATGCATAGATCTATCATATGCGTAAATAATACCCACCACCATTTTTTCCCTCGTATACTAATACGGTACGTGTTCACTCTTTGATCGTTTAGGTCCACTCCGCCCATTCCTCGATTGTAATTTTTAAAAAGAAGAGGTTGTGGTACATCGACAACAGCTTTCTGTATCTTCGACCATCTTCTGACTTTCGAAAGCGGCTCGATTTTATCATAGTTTGATGCCATTGTGCAAACACTATTATCGACCCATTTTACAATTAGGATTTCGTTATTTGTATCAAACATATAATCGAAATATCCTCTTTCAGCTTTCTTCATTTTCTTGGTATCTTCAATTGGGCATTTTTTTAAGCGGTTCTCCCTGATGGTACCCGTAGCTCTGATTTTTTTCTCTCTAAGAAGTCTCATAAGTTCCAATGTAGTAAAATAATTGTCGAAGTAAATCACATGTTCTTCTGGATGTTCTAGCTTCTCTAATAAAGAAAGAACCACTTTAGCTCCAAGAGTTTCTGTAGTACTATACTGATTATTATTTTTTCCACAATAAGTGTCAAACGCATAGCAATATCCAGATGAACTACATAACATCCAATCTTTGTAGCCAAATCGTACAGGCTTTCCCCTAATAAATTGTTTGGCTGGATGATGCCCAAAATATTTTATCATGGCTTCGTCAATTGCTAGTTCAGTCTGAAAAACTTCCCACTGCATAAATTTATTATTTAAAATGTTCATCAAAGGACGAATCTTGAACATTTTATCATCCTTATTCAATTGGTTGTTATCAGCTAGATGTATATATCTTTTTATTTCTAGATATCTGTTTCTACTCATACACTTAGCAACTAGCTCAACTCCAATATCCTCGTCAAGGGACCAGTACATCTTTTCTTGTGGTTGTGGATGATAACCAGACAAAAACAAAATAGCAATAAAAGTTCTTGCTTCCAAAGCCGTTAGGTTAAAGCTGTGGTTATTCTTCTGCTGAGCACATAAATTTGTTTGGTCAAAAATAAGTTGAACAACTGATTCATCCAAAATTTTTTCAAAAATTGCCGTGGGAGTTAAATTTTTTAATTCCGATATAAGTTCGTCTCTGCGTTCGTTGTGAAGGGATTCAATAGGACTTCCAAGGGTGGTATATGATGGTTCCACTTTTTTCCATGAAAATGTATGAATTGTTTTCTTTTTTTTAGCAGTCAGGGCACTTATCGGTTCATCGTCGCTAGATGAAAAAATATCATCTTCTTGTAAGGTATTGGGGCCAATTTCAATTTGACCTGGCACATCATTTGGAACCGCTATAGTCATAAGATCATTGTCATCGAATTCTTCTTCATCAGTTAGATAATTTGGTTCTGGGGGCAACAGAACAATATCTTCTTCATTGTCATTCTCACTTAAGGCATCAAAAGCCTCCGGAAGTGTATTGAATAATTTTCGACCATAAAAATTGTTAGTGCTTATTTCTGTAAAATATGCACTCATTTCTAAACAAAAAAAAAATAAAAATATATATTTTAATTACATAACTACCCATTGTACTCGGCTGAGTACAGTAAAATGTTTCGAGAAGTAACGGTTTCGATATTGTTTTTTTTTGCACAAATTTTATTAGAAAATAAAGTTTAATATATATTTAAGTAATTCCAAACATTTAAAACAAAATACAAGATCAGATTTTACCGTTAGAGATAATATAATCAGGTGCAATTTACCTTCAGACATTTTAAGAAAACACGCAACAAAAAACACACTTCTATTCACTTCTGCGATGAAAAGTACGACTAGGTTATGTTACTTGCACTATTACAAATTTATTTAAAACAAAAAAAAAAAAATTTATGCAAAGAGAAAGAAGTACTAGTGAGAAAAAGGGGTGAACTCGCTTGGGTACGACAAGCGTTAATGGGTTAAGCGAAACCCCGATTGAACTGCTGATATCAGATGTTATATAAAATACCGATTGTGAAAGAGAAAAAATGTATCTAAGCAAACGTTCCGGCATACGGTCGATTACGCCAGCTAAGGCTCAGGAGCTTGGGATGGGCTTTCCGGAACATGAGTAGATCTGTGATGACCGTGAATTGAATTAATTTTGAAAGGAAAAAAAAAACCAGCATCACCTATCAGCCACACAATCCACCTAATCTACTGCACTATACTCACCTCAACTCATTCTCATTTATTTTTATTTTATGCGTTCATAATTAATTGCGAAACACTTCCGGAATTTCAACTATAATATAATAATAAACTATACTAAAATTCAATATTGTATTGTCAATAATTTTAGAAAATAATAATTTTTTACATAGTTAAATAAAAATAATGAAAATAAGCTAAACCCTGAAAAGCTACTCTTATATCTTTAAACTGGCCAAATTTCTCGATAATTTCTCCCTTCGTAAAAAATTAATCATTTAAGTTTCTAATTATTTGTATAATATAATATTTACGTATTTAGTAATTTATTTGTTGAACATCGATTATGTAGGTATTATTTTCATTGAACCTACAGCAAAGCGCGACCGATATAAAGTTGATTGATGCGCACGTGTGTTTCGTTAGGCACTAATTATTCATTAGGAATTATTTTATTAGTTAGAATCAATTAAGCTGTGATATGAATTATTGTTTATTTATAGTCAAACTGTAATATTATTAAGAAGTTTTTTATTATTCACTATTATTTGTATTTTCTGTTTTTAACATTTAGTTCATATTAATCATAATTCGTGTTATTTATTTAATCATTTCAGTTTTTAATAACACAGATATCTTCACAGAATACGAAGCGTTATGGCCAAAAAATATATAGTACAGTTTTACACATGGCCCCACTTTTGTTTTATATCACAAACAAATTTTTTATTTTTCATGAACATAAGTTTTTATTAAATTTTTGAAATTAATTACAAATTATTAAATTATTATGATTTTGCAACTATTCTCTTCAGTATTTGCGTTAGGTTTTTCTTAGATAAGCGATTTTATTTTTTTCGTCTTTTGTTCCACAGGAGATATTGACCACTTCAAATTTTATTTTTGACTCCTCTTGTTTATCAACCTCGCATCACCAAAAAATCAATTTTTTATTTTTATTTTGGGAAGACAATAGATCACGATACAATAATATCGATCTGTACAGTATAACCGAAGAAACGCAATGAGAGTTAAATTATCGATAAGGATACTATATGATTACTATCATACCACCTGATATTGTTATGCAAAACTTAAACCTTTATCCAAAACAAACTTGGAACGACTACCAGTCGTAACAAATCGTGGGGCAGACCCACACCCATGAGTTGTCTCAAGCCGGGCAAGGCAATACATGTTAAAGAAAATGTTATACGCTATACATATGGTATATAATATATATATATATATATATATATATATATATATATATATATATATATATATATATATATATATATATATATATATATATATATATATATATATATATACCACTATACTATACATACATTCAAATCAATACCACTTAGTCTCTACGTTCGAATATTTTTTGCATCATAAATTCCCATACTTTTATTCTGTAAATCCATAACTTCGAACGCTACATGTCCAACCTTTCTTAATATTCGAGCTTTAACAAATTTTGGACATAGTTTTGCGGATATTTGATTCAACGCGTCGCTATGAATGAAGTTGCGAATAAAAACGATATCACCGACGTTAATAATACGGTTGCGACTTCTCAAATTATAACGGCGAGCGCTCTGAACGTAAGATTTTTGTAAGTGTTGCAATATACTTTTGTGAATAATACCTTGCCGATCGGAATTTGTTATTGCTATATGTTTGTCATCTAAACGATTCAGTCTCCTCAGAAGCTCGTAATTGTTTCCATGACCAATGAAGTGTTGACCGAACACAATAAAAGGATTTTTCATTTGCTTTTATCATTTTATTTTACCATCAACATAATATAAAGCGATTCTGGTTCGATGATAATTAAAAATGATATAATTATCATCGATAAAATACAAATGGCGATTCGGGTTTGACGATGTATGATATACTTACTATATGTCAAAATTGGTGAAAAAAATTAATATTTTTTCATTTTATTTTTGTCGCTGAAAAGTATTTATGACCGATGATAAAAATTATTTTAGTTAGATTAATCGTTAATCGACCGTTTAAAATTGATTGATTAATCAGAGAATATTAAACGATTAATCGAATATTTATTTTCTTAAAAACATGTGTGAACCGATTTTAGTGTTTTGCACAATGTGATTTCAATTGATTGTGATTTGGGGTAATAAAAATATTTTCTAAGAAAATAATATTTAATAGTGTTAATGTTTTAGTGATTTACTAAAATTTAAAAACAATAATTAATAGAGAACGAAGATTTAACTTTGAAATATTATGGAAAATGGAAATTTTCATTCTAATTGTAAAACGAAATGTCCATTTTCCATAATATTTTTAAAATAAATCTCTACGAAAATTGAAGTTTTAAACAATTTTTGGGTTGTTATTTCATATCCGATATAATGACAACCTGAATATTTACGATTGTCAAGATCAAATTTCAATGCGCATGCTCAAAATTATTTTTTTGGAAACTAATACGAATATTTACTATTGTAAAGAAAGAAACTTTTACTAAAGATACATGTTAAACCGAAAGTGATCTGACTGAAATCGTTCGAGATAAATTCAACATGTACGCACGGCGGCTTGACTGAAAGCAAAGATTATTAACAAGATCTTCTTGTTAATAATCTTTGCTTTCACTCAAGCCGCCGTGTACGTGTTGAATTTATCTCGGACGTTTTCAGTCAGACCACTTTCGATTTAACATGTATCTTTAGTATCTCTTGACAAAATTTTAATGCGCAATGCGCATACTCAAAATCAGTTTTTAAAACGAAACCAATCAACCAATATTAAATATTATCAAGAGAGGAAACTCTCTTACAAGAATGATAATTTTATCATTTTTGATTATCATGTAACCAGAATCGCTTTCGATATGTTGATGATAAAATAGAACAAAAAGATAAAAAGCAAAGACGAAATCAAAATGACAAAAACAATTGAAAAATTCGATGATATTTTTGTTTTTTCATTATCATATCATCGAGCCGGAATCGCACCCCGGATGCGTTCGGTTGTGGACTTGTTTTACACCATATTTCAGTAAAAAGTCAGTAAAACCTTTTGGGGTAAATTGTTTCCCGTTGTCGTTAGAAACCATTTCCGGTACACCGAATAAATAAAATATTCCATGCTCGAGAAATTTAGTGACATTTATAGACGTTGTTTCCCTCATTGGTTCGATAAATATATTAATATTATTTATCCAGAACAACAAACATATATTTATTGCCATTTTTGGACCTTGGGTAAGGCCCTGGAAAATCAACATACATCTGTTGCCAAGGTTGTAATGATTCGATATAATTTTTTATTTTTTATTTTTTTTATTTTTTGTATTTATTTCGTCATCATCAGAATCAGAGAAAGCATAAGCAAATGGTGGAGGTTCAAACTACTGTGTACTTTGCCCCTCCTTGCTTATGTTATTATTATTATTATTTATTTATTTATAGCATTAATAATCGAATAAATTATTATAAAAATTATAAAATATTTAACATTAAAAAAATTAAAATTAAAATTATTAATTTTAAGACTAAACTAAAACTAAAAGTTTTGAGGAGAGCGGATAGCTAATGGATTTATGGTCCTTTAAAAGCTAATCAGCTCTCCTCTAAACCAAAAATTAGACAGAAATAATGAACAAGATATAAAACAATAATTCAGCAATAAACTGAAAGTTAAATATATAATAATAAAAAATATAAAAAAAAAAAAATATAAAACAATGAAAATGAAATAATAAAATAAAATAAGATGAATAAACAAATTAAAAGATACAGATAATGTGTCGCGTTAAAGATAATCTTCGACCCGTTCAGCCAAATACGTCTTTAAAGTTTTCTTGAAATTGTGAACATTCACAGATCTAGTAATAACAGTCGGTAAATGGTTATATACATATGGACCAAAGTACGATATGGGTTTTCTACCAAATTCAGTTTTGATTTTATAACATTTTAAAAGATTAGAACGACGGGTTGTATGGCTATGATTTACATACTGAAACTCAATGTTTGATAGCGTTGACGATAACCGCAAACATTTATACATATATAGTGAAACATGAAATTGGAATAATGCGTTTATTAGCAGGATTCCTTCAGTTACATTCTTATACAGCTCGACGGAGGGAAACAAGTGTGAAAGCCTATAGATAGCTGTGCAGCTTTTGTTTTGTAAAATTTGCAACCTTTTTATCTTTGATTTTCCAGTATGGCCAAAACAAGCAATCGCAAAATAGAATCTTGTGTGAATAAATGAAAAATAAATCATTTTTAGAATATGTTGTGGAACAAAGGAAGCAAGCTTCTTAATCAAATAAATAAACGGACTGACTTTTAAACTCAACGTATGAATGTGTTCATTCCAAGACATATGCTTATCAAGTAAAACTCCAAGATATTTGAGTTTATCAACTCCCTCGATAATACCATTTGAAACTTGCAAGGGTTGGAAATCACAATGAGGGAGGAATGGGGATTGAAAGATAATAAATTTGGTTTTGTTGAGGTTTACAGATATTTTATTTACATTGAAATATTCTATAAGTACAGCAACGTCGTTTTCCATGTGTGTCATGGCTTGGGAGCAATCTTTGGAATTATAGAATATTGCGGTATCATCAGCAAACATTCTAATTTTCCCAACCAGAGGTAGGGGTGATATATCATTTATGAAAATCAGAAATAGAATAGGGCCAAGTACACTACCCTGAGGGACGCCGCAATTAATAGTAATAGTGCTACTTATTACACCATCTAAAGCCACAAATTGTTTACGATTTTGAAGATAACTCATCAAAAGATTATAAGCCAAGCCCCGAAAGCCATAGCAATACAACTTATTTAGAAGTAGGCGATGATCAATGCAGTCAAACGCTTTATGCAGATCTAATAATAGACCACATATATACTCCTAATTATCGAAAGCTCGGTAAATCAGATCAGTAATCTCAATTAAAGCGGTATCTGTGCCAGACCCCTGTCTAAAACCATATTGATGACAGTAAAAAAAATCTAAAGCGTTTAGATATTCAGTCAGGCGAGTTGCAATTAATTTTTCAAGTATTTTGTCAAACACAGACAAGACAGAAATTGGTCGGTAGTTACTAGCAGCTTTGCAGTCTCCTGATTTAAATATTGGTGTCACTTTTGCAATCTTCAAACAATCAGGATAAATACCGGTTTCAAACACTACATTGAATAAATCCGTCAGTATTTGAGAAAAGAATGCAGAGTTACGTTTTATAACAGTATTATGAATATTATCATACCACCACCCTTATTATTGTCTAAATTATTAATTATATCATATATTTCCGTAACGGAGATTGGGCGCAAAAAAAATGAATTCGAGCTGTTATTGTGCAGATTGTATAATTCAATGTTACCATTACTTGTAGAAGAGAGGCTGTTGCCAGCATTTACAAAATGGTTATTGAATATATTCACAATACTGGGAAGGTCTTTGTATTCGATATCATTTTGTACAATGGAGTAGATATCCGCTTTAGTATTATGCTTTATTAATTGATTTATTTGATTCCATACTTCCTTTTGATTTAAATTGTTAAACAATTTTTTGTAATATAATTTTTTTGCATAGTATTTTTTAGATTTGATCCTTCTATTGAGTAAATCTAGTCTGTCCTTTAACGCAGAGTTGTTTGTGCTTTGTTTAAACCTTTTGAGTGTGCGATTTTTTTCTTTTATTAGATTCCAAAGGTCTAGATTCATCCAGGGACAAATACTAGCATTTTTCATTTTCACCTGTACTTGTTTAGACTTCGAAAATTTACCAACCAACTCATTATATTTTCCAAAGATTAATTTTAGGGTTGAATCAGGGTTGTGAATGTCAAATGAGGTTGAAAATAAAAATTCATCGAAGTATTGATTCACTTTGTCATAATTTATCGTTTTCTTTTCTAATACCTTATTTATGTATTTCGGTTTAAACACGAATTTTGAAAAAATAAAACTATGATCACTGATATCAGATTCAATTGTTGAGTTAAAAACTCGTTCTATATTAAGAAAACTGCAAATAGCATGATCCAAGATATTACCACTTACTGGTCTGGTAGCAAATGTGTTAGTAACAATCATACCATGACTTAATAAGGTGGAATTGTACTCAGAAATTAGTTTTAATTTTTTATTAATCGGTATATTCAAATCTCCTACAATAATAAAGTCAGAATTGGAATTGTTGCTACATAGAAGTTGTTCCAATATTTCTAAAAAATAAGTAGTATCAGAGCCAGGTGGCCTATAGATCCCACAAACATTAATTGGATTAAGCCCCGAGAGTTGAATATAAATAAACTGGAACGGCAAGGTCCCATCGTCAGTGTTTAGGATATTATAGCCGTGTTTTCCATGAGAACTGCACTAGAACTCGATAAACTTTAAATTCCTTTTATTCTATGTAAAACGAAAAAAAATAAATTCATAAAGCGCGAATGTGTAGTGTACTTGATATAATTACATATTTTGAGTTTAAAAATTTCCCCCTTCAGTTATTTCATCAATATTTTCTTATTTCTTGCTGACGTCATTACACGCAACTACACTCGATAAATTCATGGGTTTATCCAGTGTAACTAAAAAATTAGCTATAATTGTCATTATTTATTGCTGTAACAACTTAAAATATGTATTTATGTGAAATGCACTACACATTATCACTTTATGAATTTAATTTTTTTTCCTGTTTACATAGAATAAAAGGAATTTAAAATTTATCGAGTTCTAGTGCAGTTCTCATGGAAAACACGACTTATAGCGAATATCTTCCCTGATAAACATCGCAATTCCCCCCCCCCCCCCAGACCTGTCATCTCTACAAGAGAAGACGTTTGAGAAATTTTTAATATTAAAGGAGAATATATTTGAGCTTTTAATAAATGTTTCGGTTATAACTATCAAATGAATCTCAGTATGTAAATGTAAACTATCAATGAAATTTAGTAAATCGTCAAACTTACTTAGTTCATCCATACCCCAAATATTAAATTGAAGTACACACAGGCTTTTGGAAGAAAGATTCATATCAGCATGATCCAATGAGAAATCATCAATATTTGAAAAATAATTGTTAAAACATTTTGCTTTTAAAGATTTAAAAGTCATTCAATAAAAACTGATTAGAAAATCTAAAGCGATATATAAGAAAGAAAACTTTAAAAGTATGTAAAAAAAAAAAAAAATAAAAAAAAATTTGAATACAAAAATATGAAAAGCTGAACGTGGATATAATATAAAGTGTGGAAAAAAAAAATAAAAAAAATAAAAAAAAAATCCATGCACTAAAACTAAAAATATCGATAAAAGACTGAAGGACAGAAACAATGAATCACGATAGTGTAATATTACCTTTAAAATACAGAATCTTGATACCAACATATAGTGCAAATGTAGTTGTGTGATGTAATTGTGATGATGCTTTATTAATTGTAGATGTGTATTAAACCGTTTCCTGTGTAGCGGAAGCAGCAGCCGGTGGTGATTTTGGTGTCCTAATAGTGGATGAATCGTATGGATGATGAAATTTATCAAATTGATCAATTTGATAAATCCTTGAATCAGCTTTTTCCCGTAGGTAAATAATATAGTTTTTACGCCATAGATATTTGAGATTGAGTCTATTTTTAACAATTTTAGCTGCATTATATAGTCGTGACTGGAATTTCGTGAGATGGTGTAGAAAAAATATCCTCTGATTCTGAAGTGCTGTGGAATAGTCAGTTGCAAGCTCGTGAAAGAAAATTGTTTTCCTTTTCCGAAAAGAATTCAGTAACATATGTTTAAGTTCAACTGTTTTAAGTGTTAAAATAAATGCATTTTTTAATAATGAAGTTGTTTGTTTAATATGCGACATCTGTTTGGTAGATATTAAATCCTCCTTTGTTATTGTAACACCGACTAAGTTACCAATTTTCATTATTATACTCGGAATGTCTTCACAGTTTGGTGGAATGCCACATAAAATAATATTGTTCTTATTTAGCTCTTGAGTAGGACGATCTAATAGAGCTTCCATAGTGTTGAAGAAGCTGAAGTCTCTGGTTAGAACGTTGGGCATCCTTTGACAGTTCAGCTACGGTGAGTTTCATATCATCCAGTTAGTGGCACAAGAAATTAACCGAATTTTTTAATGAGTCCAGTTGACTTTGTATGCCTTTCAGTATAGTTACTACATCCGCTAAATTGGGTATCGTAATATCACCGAGAACATCATTTGTGTTAACTGGTACCGTATCATCAATAATGGATGTGTTAGAGGTTGAACGACAATCGGGACAAAGCCATGTTGTTGATCCAGCTTTAAGGTCCTTAAGAACCACTTCTGTTATATCAGCACACTTAACATGGAAAACACTCGTACAAGTTCCACATTTAACTCCAGGGCGACTTTTGATAATGCCTTTGAGACACTTTTCACAATTTCCAGCCATTTTGGCGCCAAAAAAAATATATATCAACTCGGCACAGTAATTAAAGTTTATAAAGTTTATACTAATTAAAAACAAGGATAACAGTTCGGCAGAAATAAATCGATACACCCTAAACAACAACGAAAAAAAAAAAAAGAATTGAAATACAGTAATTAGTTAGGATTACGGGATAATTCACTTTATTAGTTATTATGTTTGTATAACAAATCACAGAAATGTTTAACTATCAATATTATTATTATTATTATCACTACCTATTAATTACGTATTATTGTATCTCAGACAAGTAAATTTAAATTTAAATCACAAAAACACACTGGGATTAAATTTCTATTATAGAACAAGATTTTTTTATTTATAATTTATTATCACTGTTACCACTGTTAAAATTAAAAATCACGTCTGTATCGAACGATGGTTGAAAACACAATTGCATTGGTGGTCGATTTATTTGGTTAACCGGTTTAGCACCCTTGCAGAGATCGCACTTGCGAACGAATTTAGTTACGACTTTTACCAAACTGGGCCAATGATAATATCTTCGCAGAATTTCCATTGTTTTCAAAATCCCGAAATGAGCTGACGTAGGTGGTGTATGCGCTGTACTTATTAGTTTATTTCTGAGACCATAAGGTATATATATCTTCCACATGGGAATATCAGTGAATCGTCAAAGGTTCCGAAATTTCGGAGTATCGTGAAATAAATCGCCGGTTCCAACCGGTACGGTTATAATACTACGAATTTGGCGTACATTTTTCGGTTGTGGATACCTCGCAATGGCGGACACCTTTCCGGGTCTACCTTTAAGATCCCGTCGCCCATTATGTAGCCCAAATATTTTATTTCTCGTAAGAGAAACTTACTCTCATCAATATTGATTGATAAATTGGCATGTTTTAATAACTTTGCTACTTGATGCAATAGCTCGATATGCTCCTCGAATGTCTCGCTCATGATCAGGGGGTCGTCCAGGTATACAAAGATTTGATCATGCAGTTCGTGGGGAATCACGCGATGCATCAACTGGCACATCGTTTCCAGTGCGTTGCAGAAGTCGAATGGAATCCCGTCGCCCATTATGTAGCCCAAATATTTTATTTCTTGTAAGAGAAACTTACTCTCGTCAATATTGATTGATAAATTGGCATGTTTTAATAACTTTGCTACCTTATGCAATAGCTCGATATGCTCCTCGAATGTTTCGCTCGTGATCAGGGAGTCGTCTAGGTATACAAAGATTTGATCATGCAGTTCGTGGGGAATCACGCGATGCATCAACTGGCACATCGTTTGCGGTGCGTTGCTGAAGTCGAATGGTATGACGGTAAACTGATATAACGGCCTGTTAGGGACAGTAAAGGCTGTCTTATCCCTAGATCTCTCATCTAATGGAATTTTCCCAAAGGCGTCTTTTAAATCCAAACTGGATATATATCAGGTTTTATTGAGACGCCCCAGCAAACCATTGATAAATAAGTAAGGGATAAGCATCCTTCACGGTCACCTCGTTCAATTTTCTTGCGTCAAGTCGTAACTTAATTTTACCATTCGTATAGTATTTTAAATTACGATAAATATTTAAACCCTGTAAACAACAATAATTTAAAATTAATAAATTCTTACAATTTGTTTAGAAAAATTTCGTTTTCTCGATAATTTAATCCTCTTAAACGCAAATGAGTATGAAGCTAAGGTGAGGGAGTTTTTTTATATTTTTTTTATATACAGTGCTGGGAAAAAAATTGGGCAAACATATTTTATTACAAATTGGAGTATTTTTTTGCTAAAATTACAAAACTTTTGAAAGCAATTGGCTTATTTTTTCATTTTAAATGTATGAACTAATTTAACAAAAAAAAAAAAAATTACCTGTAATTTAGGTGGAAAACCCGAAAAATGCCAAAATATTCAAAATACGTTGATTGGAGTTAAAGTAATGAGATAAATTAATCACGTATTTTTTAATTTTTTTTTTTGTTTTTTACTAATTTACAAAAATCTATCTTTAATATTAATATTTTGTTGGACTGCCATTTGCTTTTATTACAGCGATACACCTCTGATTCATTGAATTTGATAAATTTTTCAAAATCGTAGAAGGTGTGGATTCCCAAATCGTCATCAACAAACTTTTTAAAGCCTGAATTGATTCTGGGCGCTTTCTTCTTCTCCTTACGAGAATTCTTCCATCTCTCGCGAGATTATCTCCTTACGAGAATTCTTCCATCTCCAACATACAGCTTGAATTTTGATTCATCGGAGAAAATCAAATAATTCCACATCTCTTGAGTCCAGGAAACATGCTCCTCGGCCCATAGCTAACGTTTTTTTTTCACTCGTAATGTAAACTTAGGCTTCTGAATTGGTTTAAGTGCTCTCAAACCAGCTTTAACAAGTCTTTTTCTCACTAAGCTGGCTGACATTTTTTTTCCTGTTACTCGCTCAAGATCCCCTCTTATGTCCGACGAAGTTTTAAAACGGTTCCGACGACATTGTAATATTAAAAAATGATCTTCCACTG
Source organism: Tipula vernalis (assembly GCA_958295665.1). Classification (NCBI taxonomy): domain Eukaryota; kingdom Metazoa; phylum Arthropoda; class Insecta; order Diptera; family Tipulidae; genus Tipula; species Tipula vernalis. Next base: position 270,245,020 of record OY282558.1, read on the forward strand.
GCGTTGTCTTTCTGGGCCTTCCAGAGCCTTTCTTTCTTTGTGTACTGCGCATCTCTCGCATTTTTTTAATATTCCACGCGACAGTACTTTTAGGAATGTTTAATCTTTCTGCTATTTCACCCGTGGTTAAATTTTCTCGCGCCAAAACCAACATATTGCTTTTACACTGCTCACTAACTTTTCCCATTTTTTTAAACTAAAATTGCACTTTATTCTTTATTTGACTAGGGTGATCCTACAGAATAACTTAATCTTACAAAATATGCATTATTTATACTCAATAAAATACTTGCAGGCAATAAAACATCTGCACCCTAATTACGGCCAAGAACGGTAGGCTTAACATAAACTAATTGCTTGACCAATTTTTTTATACATCAGTTGCGGGGTTGTACCGCCGTAATAGAGGCAAAAAGTGGTTCAACAAAATATTAATATTGAAGATAAAATTTCCACAAACCAATAAAATACAAAAAAAAGTGTTTATTTTATTCCATTACTTCCACGCCCTTAAGTGCCAAATGGGATATTTTGAATATTTTAGCAATTTATCGATTTTGCCCCTTAAATTGTAGGTATCTTTTATTTTTATTTTTTTAAATGAGTCATAAATGTATTTAAAATTAAACATTAAGTCAATTGCTTTCATAAGTTTTGTAATAAAATATGTTTGACAATTTTTTTTCCCAGTACTGTACATATGTAAAATCAAAATAGTTCGTGACAAAAATCCATTGTCTGTGTTATTTGCAATAGTGTACATTGTACATCATCCATTTAGTGCCGATACATTATCCATTTAGTGCCGAAATCTATAAATTGGAACTGTAATAACTGTGTTAAAGCTGTTGATGGTAGCACAAAAGCTCATTTAGCACAGTTGGTAAACGACCTTCATGATTTACGTGCTCAACATGCAGAAATATCAAATCGTCTTTAGGTGGTAGACGAACTAAAAACAAACACGAACAAGTCTCAAGCATGCTTAGCACCTTTAATGATCGCTTTGAGTTGGTGATATCTAAGGACAACAAACTCGAAACATTAGACTGTTCAGTGAAAACGCCTTTTAATGAGAGTCTTAAATTAAAAAGTGAAGTTTCTTTTCTTAGCAGCCGATGTTAAACCTCGAACAAACGTGCAAAGCTAGGTGTGCTGAAATCGTAGGCGTTCTATATCAAAAGAAGGAAGTATATGAAATCGTTCGCTTATTGTAATTCAGTTCTACTCCAATCCAATTAAAACTAATTTTCTTCTAGCGTATAAAATATATTCACGAGATATAGCCCCACATGATATTGGTGTACCAAAATCCAATAATTTAATTAAAATATTTGATTTTGTTCCGTAATGGAAAAAATCATAAGGTCATTGAAGATGTCACCATTTTAATCATATATGGATGAAAAATAACAACATATTCTGTAAAATAAATCAAAATTCTGAACCATTGATCATACACTCACAAAGTGTTTTGGATATAATTCGATATGAGCATAATCCTAACCATAGAATAAATACTGCAACTCAACATGAAGGTTTACCTGATCCAGCTCAACATTCAACTGCAGATGGGGTCTCGGGCAGTGATATACCGACAGATAGAACATTAGTTCAAATTGAAATTAAATTAGCTGGATTTTGTAATTTGGTATTAAGGAAAGTAAACCGTTTTTGGTTCCAGTTTTCGTAGCTAATTTTAGTTTAAAATTCTTTACAATATCAATTTGTATTAGCAGAATGAAAAATTTTAAGTTTGTCTGTTTACCGGAAACATGGCTGAAAAGGATATCATCAACAGTTCTGAATTATTTGATGCTCAATTTAATGTTTTTAGGAAAGATCTCAATTTGGAAGCGACTGGTAATTGCATTAGTGGTAGTTGCCTTATAAGTGTTAAAAAGAAAGTATGTCCATTAGAAATTCCCATTTGGAATAATTTCGATCTAATTTGGCTTAGAGTAGAATTGAGAAAAAGGTCGGAACTGCTTCTTTGTAACGTTTACTTTCCTCCACAAACATCCCATGAAGATTATGCAATTTTTTGATTATTTATGGGGCTTTTTTAGCTACAGATTCAATTGTATATCCAATTTCATTTTCACAGGAAAATGTAGTACTGAACTAATTGATAGGGTAAATTTTTTGGGACTTAATCAAGTGAACAATATTCGAAGTTCACAAAATAAACTTTTAGATCTTGTCTTCTCAAATTTTCCATCAGACTCAATATCCATACTCTTTTATAGAGTCCGTTGACGTATACTATCCACAATTATGGGTAACCCTAAAAGTATTTAAAAAAGAGAAATTTTTGTCTGTCTTATCTAATATTAATTATCAAAAATTGGATTATATTTTATTGAATGACCGTCTTATAGACAATTGGATACATTTTTTCATTGGTAGATCTGTTGATCAATGTGTAGACTTACTATATGTATATGAATATTAATAAAATATTGCTCGGTGCCGCCTGTAGTCGTCGTGCTACGAACAACCGTTTGAAATATCCCTTTTGTTTTTCTAGTATTTGATTTATTTAGTTAATCAAAAAAGTAAGTCCCATCGAATTGCAACTAGAACCAATATGAACATTTTTAAAGTACAATTTAATCTGTACAGGCAATTAGTAAAAAAAGAAATAAAATCATGTTTTGAGAGATATCTCTTTTCGGTCCAAAATAAAATAAAATCTAATCCCTAACAATTTTGGAATTATAACAGGTCATTAAGAAGCTATAGTGATTATCCAGAACTGATGAAATTTGCAGATCAATCAACCAGTATCTGTCAATAAATTACTAATTGGTTTGCACAGCATTTCAATTCTGTGTGTTCAGTTAACGATAATAATATTGTTACATCAACTAATCGTAATGATTATGTTAATTTTTCTCTAACATCACTCTAGGCGAGACTGATATTATGAACGCTATAAGTTCTCTTGACATAGCTAAGGGATGGGGTTCAGATGGTATAGCCAATATTTTTATTATTAATTTAAAGATGTTGTTACGTGCCCCTATGACTGACCAACATGAGTAAAACAGGATAGTCCTCAGTGGGTAAGGGAGGGTTGTTTTGTCATCATCAAAAAAAACTGAAAACAAACGGAACTCACAAACTATCACACCACCATCAATCAATTAAAATATCAAATTATTCGATAATTTATCTCTATTTATTAATAGCTAAAGTGAACAAATAAATATTTAAATACTAAGGTATTTAAAATATAATACCGTTAATTATGTATTGAACTGGATCAAAGACCAAAACCCATCAAATAAATCTAGAATCTTATACACTCACCCCATATAATCTGCCGTAGAGTACTCTCGGTTTCCATATGCGTGGCTGAAAAAAAAGTTGGTTAAACGCTATGCCCCTTGAAATAGTTGTCTTTGATAATTTCACTTATCCAATTCACCACACAATTTATTACTGTTATTATTAATCCTTAGTTTTTTTTCTTTTAAGTGAACGAAATTATTAACATTTTTATGGTTGTTTTCCAACTATTGGGTGTAAATAAGTTTTGAGGAATTTACAAAAGATGCCGTAACTAGTATTAAATCGCATCGGACCATCTTGTAACTATATTCATGTTAAAGCGTCGTCATTTCCCTCTAAAAATCAGAATGTGTCATTTCGCTGAAGTGTAAACAATATATTTTTTTGTGCTCTCACCATGTCAGCCTATATAGATAGAAAGATGGAATTACTTGTCCTAAATTGCTAAATGGGTTCAACAAGTTATTTGAAAAATGCATGCATAAATACTTGTTCCATTTATTAAAAACTTGTTTAAGTCCCCAACAACATGGTTTTATTAAATGTAAGTCAACATTTTACAATTTTTTGGAGTACGCAGAATTATTGAACCATTTTGTTGACAAAAACATTCAAGTCGATAGCATATCACTAGACTTTGCTAAATCATTTGATAAGGTTAATTTTATAATTTTATTGAACAAACTGGAACTTTTTGGGTTTCATAGCAAAATGTTGATGAAGTTCTGTTCTTACATTTCAAATAGAATACAATTTGTTCGGTCCAGCACAATCGAAATCTGGTGTTCCTCACGGATCCACTCTAGGGCCTCTTTTGTTTATAATATTTCTCAATGAAATAACTTTTAATCTAAATTCTAACAAAATTTTACATGGTGATGATATTAAACTTTGCAGCTCGATCGAAAATCAAGTTAGCTGTCATGAAATAAATTCAAAACGACCTGAACACAATCAGAAATCTCTGATTCGGGGTTAATTTTTGATACCCAGTTAGATTTCATATTCAAATTGAGTCAGTGTGTACTAAATCGATGAAGATGTTGGGCTTTATTTTTAGAATATGCTCCGAATTTACTGGCCACCGGATAATTATTGCACTATATATTGCTGTAGTCAGAAGTACATTGGAATATTGTTCGCAAGTTTCGAGTCCACTTTATGAGACATACCATATGTTAATAAAATAGAAAAAATTCAACGTAAATTTATGCGGTTCCTCTTCTTTAAATACAAGTTATCATTTGTGAAACTCCCATATCCTGTAAGATTAAAACAGCTTGAACTTTTACCACTAATGACTCGTCGCGAGTATTTGGACGAACTTACTTTATTTAAAATTGTATTTTCTATAGTATTGATACCGATTTATTATCCAATTTGACTTTTAACGTGCCATCGTATAATACCACAAGTCGAAATCTTTTCTCAGTTTCTAAATTACGCACCAATATTGGTTTTAGCTTAAAGACGAATGCAACGAAACCATGATAACACGTTTAATTTCTGCGATTTGTTTTCATCGTCTCTACGGAGCTATAAAGCTAATATAATTAAGATTTTAAATGAGTTATGACATTTTTTATATAATTGTATATAAGCTTTGAATTTAATTGAATGTGCTATTATGATTATTATTACTAACATAATTGATTATTATATCTGTAAATTTATCGATTTATCGTTATGTAATTATTTTTGTACACAAAAATAACTGTAAATATTCTATTAAACAATATGTTTTTTAGCTGTTCATTCTTTTCAAAAGTTCTTTAGCTGTTCATTGTTATTAAATAAATAAATATGAAAAAGCTTAAAGCAAGATGAGTGCCGTGTTCGCTCAGAATCGATCAAAAACGCGAACGAGTAACAACTTCACAGCAATGTTAAAGCATAAAAAATAAGACTTTTTGCGTCGATTACCAGAGTCTGGATAACAGTCTGAATCTGGTCAAAGTCGACCAAAACAACCAAAAACATAACAATCAGCTGGAGAGGCTATGGCCACTATGTTTTGGTACAGACAGACAATCTAGAAAAAGGAAAAACAATTTCTGGCGAGTAAGTGCGTCATTGGTCAAACTGAATGATACAATCAAGGCCAAATGCACATATTTAGCGAGGGAAATCATTCTCTATTGCTATGGCTTTATTATATTTTATTTGTGAAATATGTATGTATAATAATTTGAATTACTTTTTCAAAACGTATTCGAGCGAAACCGTTCACAAAATCCGTTTATTGCTTTGAGTGCATATGGTCTTTAGATTGAATTCATCAATAAAGTGAACCATATTCACAAGATGAAGTGGAACGCCGCAAACAATTTTAAATATTGTATAGCTGATTGAATTTTTTTGGCCCACCCTGAATTTATGCTTACGACCCGCCACTGAATTATGAATATGAATGCAAGGATGGATTATTGCAGAGATTAACGCTAAGGTCGTTTTAAAGCAGTTTCATAATCGTAATAAGGTAAAACAACCTCAAACGTTAGTAGCTCCCGAAGAGAATATCATCAGAGAGGTTATGGTGTCCTGATCGAAATATTGCCAAACGGTGTAAAAACATGCTCGAACAAGCACCAATCTACTACGGCCAAGGAGTTATAGACTCCAACAATGTGTATGTTATTTTTGTTTTTGATTTTGTTCAATTTGGTGTTCGACGATTACTCACAGTAACGTAAAACATAATTAGTAACCGGGTTTTTGGGCCACCTTGTATTTACTTCAATACTTTCGTTATTACTCCTAGTTCCATTAAAATCAAAATACAGGTCGATACCACACAGTAAACAAATTTCTGAAAAGAAATTTTAATTATAATTGATTTTTATTATTAATAAAGAAAACGAAATACACTATATAATTAATTGAATGAATATTTGAAAAAACTACATAAAGCTTTACAAAATTTTTTTAATGAATAAATTATTATTATATAAATCTACATTATGTATACTTATATTTGAAAATGAAATAATTATAACAACATTAACAAATTACATAAATAAATTCCCAAAAAATAACTTTTGACAAAACCACTCATTATTTATGTCGTACATTTTAAACAAAAAAAAAACGCACACGACAAATTACGAACATAATCTTAATTTTCATGTTTTTGTTTTCTTTTTTAGCTTGGTGGAAAATATATAATAAAAATAATTATATATTTAACCACTTTCACTCAAATTTTCACCTCGACATTTTACACTTTAAATAAATTGTTGTTTTCGTTGGGTTTTGTATTTCCTAATTTTTTCAAGTTATAATTAAAAGACACAAAAGGTTAAGTACAAACAAAATCTTGTGTGTAATTTTGAAATGGGTGGATGACTCCTCAGAAAAAATATGAACACTTTACACGATTTTCTTACATTTCGGACGTTACTTTAGGTTTCTATAAATTTAGATTTTTTATTATATTTATCTTTATCCATTTATCATTTATAAAATTTAATGAGGTGCATTATACATATATAGTATACTGTGAAAAACAACCATTCAAAAAACTTTTAAAGGAGTATGGCCTTTTACACGAAAAGAAAAAGTTTTTCAGTCGTAACTTTGCAGAAATTACTTATAGAGAAAAAGTTACCGATTAGTTCTCGTAGATCGATTATTTGATAGGTAAAACATTTCATGTCAGTAGTAATTAAGATAATAATTGTATCTGTACTACTTCATAGAAAAGATATGAACAATATTTTGACGTCAAAATTGTTTTTCTTAACACAAAAAATTACAATGAAGTTTATTAGTAGTCAATCTATTGGAAAATAAATACATGGTGCATTTGCCTTTGTTCAGTCGGACAAAAGTGATAAAAATTATCATGATATTTTTTTATCATGTTTTACCATAAAACGCTCTCATTTTAAGCTGTAAAAATAAATACATATTTGAAAACAAAATATTTGGCTTTGGATTGTGGTGTGATATTTCTAATATTATTTAGAAAGGAAATTATTAACAAAAAATCGCGATAAATTGATTTTGGTGTTGCTCAAATAAAGATGATCTACAGAAGTTTTACTTGTATCATAACTTTTTTCATTTTGCTTGTTTTGTCGGGTAGGACGTAAAATACAATGAAGTGAAGTTAGGGTCATAAAAAATACCATGATATTTTTGATCACTTTTGCCCGACTGAACACGACCATTGATAAAAAGAATTGTCAAACTTCAACATAATAATGGACTGTACGCACCAAGCGTGGCGCATCATATTCCACACAATCCATTTGTGATTCATTTTCTTCGAACACGTTTAGTGGTGCTTACCATTTGAAAACGTCATCGTTGAATTCGTTTCACCCAAAAACATCAAAAAAAAATTAATGTACATCGAAAACCATATATATTCGTTTCGTCAAAAAACATATGTTTTTTCGATGTACATCAATTTTACGAAATGATTGATTGATTGATTTGAAATACGATCAAGCATTACGCAAGTCTCCCGTATTATAAATGCGAATACCACACCACTATACCCATATGTACAACATGTCACCATTCTTCATGAAGCCAACCAAACCCCGCAAAGAAAGGCGCCACATCGATAACTACATAAGTCTAATAAATAGTGTGATATATCCGCCCCTGGCCAGGCAGCCATCGTACCCCCTTTTTACACATAACAACATCGCGGGATGGGAAAGGAATGTTAGTGAGAATAGACTCGGCCCGGTCACAGACACCTAATAAAGCCGATAGTTAGTGTTTTTTTATGACAGCACAATGACAACACAAATTTCCTGGTGCCGCAAGTTCTTTTTTCTGAAAAGCTGAAAACAACTATTATTATTCCCTCTACCATTTTTTCCATCGGCGGTTGTGAGGGGGCGAGATTTCGTTCCATCATCATGTTCCCATGCGGTCGCCCAAATTTGTACTATAACTGTAGCTAGTGTTGCTTGACTTTGTTGTTGAAATCGTTGCATCTCTGATGTCCCTGCTGCTCGCCCCCATAATGTACATCAATTTTACGAAATGTGCATTTTTTCATAAATTTTCTAACACCAACAAATTAGAAACGTCAATTTTTAGTTGTCAAAGTTGTCAATATAATAGAGTTTTTGTCTCGATTTTTAATTATTTTAATTGTTGTGTTTAATTTTAATTGTCGAATAAAGCACTAGACTAAACACTACAAAAATCGATTCGAAATTTTTTAAACGTCAAATGTTTTGTATTACCAACACCAACACAAAACTGCATCAATTTTGGTTTCATCTACGTTTCACACCACAAAATTTACATTGATTTGAAAAATATAAAAAAGTGTGATAAAAAAGACAAACGTTTTTGTCATAAATTGGTCGGACCGCATTGTGATCACTGATCACATATTTTGGTTACTCGGGAAGGATAAACTACATTCTGGATTGATTATGTATAAAGCAGAATAAGATTAAAAGAAGAACGTGCTAACATGTGACAGCAGTCGACGGTGAAATAAAGAACTATTATAGTGTGAGATGAGATTAGTAATTGAGTAAGTGTGAAGAGATTAGTAATTGAGTAATTTTACTCAATTTGTTTCATTTTTTTAATAAGTAATCAGTAACTGTGAGCTTCGTTGTTTGTATGAAATATACATACGCAAAAAATAAATAAATGTATTGTAAAAGAATGGAATATCTTTATTAAAGAGAATACTAACTTATTAAAGAGACAAAAAATCGACAAAAAGTTGATATTAATTTGTGATTTGTCGACCAAATCGTTTAAAATTTTTTCAATTTTTTGTGAATAATTTGTCGACATTACGGTACCCTGAAATCACCAAACTGTCACTTTTCTATGACAATTTGGTCGATCAATTCGTCGAATTTTTGTGGATAATTTGTGAAATATTTTTTCCTAATAATAAAATTACAAATTTCACGACAAAATTGTGAAACGTTTTGGTTAAAAAATTGTCAAATATTAGATAACATTTTTGTATTTGATGATATTTTATGACAAAATTTGTGAAAAATTTGTGAAATATGGATAACATTTTTGTGTCTAATTATTTGATACTTTGTGACAAAATTTGCGGAAAAATGGTCAAGAAAACTGGTCGTGAAATTTTTGTGATTTGGGTCAAATATTTTTGTAAATATTTATTTTAAATAAAAAATCAACAGCTTTTATTTTTCCATTCTTTTCAAATTGTTTTACAAAGCTAATATTGAAACGAAACAACAAAAAACAATAATTTTAAGAGAAAAGAAAGAAAGTTCAAATTCACTTTCAAATGAACGCGGACTGTTCTGTCTAAATATAAATAGGTACTCTCCAAATTGTTACGAAATGATTTATTCGACTGAGAGTTGCTAGTATGCTTTGGCACGAATAGAAAGGGAAAATTTTACTTTTACATGTCTTCTTGTGTATGTTCAACTAATTTGAAACTAGTCCTTAGTGATGTATTATTAAGCAAAATAAAATATAGGACAAATGTTTTTTAAAGTCGTATTGTGTAGCAGCATATCTATTGCACTTGGACTAATTTAAAATTAGGCCAAAATAGAGAAATATTATTAATTTTTGGACAGTAAGAAATGGAAAACAAAATACATAGCTACCTGTATTTTCCAAATATTTTTATAAGGATATTTCGCAATAAATCAGAGCTTGAAACTATCTCAATACGTAGAACCGCCACTGACAATACTTGTTCTAACTATGATAATATGAATAATTCTATATGTAGCAGTGACTGATCCACTATTTACTTTACAAATTACTGTAAAAATACTTTCCACCCAAACGCGCACGAAAATCATGTATAAAATTATACAGGGTGACCCATTTTAAAAGAACCACTCAAATAACTACCAGGGGAAGGCCTAAATAAAAAAAGAGTAGATACAACAGTTGCACAATTTCTAGGGGGATTTGATACTATATGGCTGAACGTAGAATTTCACGCGCTTTCAGAATCCAGAGTCAAAAATAGGAGTTTCCTGCGCAAATTCGTTGGAGGAGTTCTCTATTTCACACACACGCTGGTGTGAACGTGATCGTCACCTGTAATACTGGGCTTTTGAGTTCGTCCGGATTTTGCAATTAAAAACACTGTAAACTTTTATCTCACTTAACTCGACTTTATTCCACTTTACTTCTATACACTGTAATACAGACAAACCTGTCTAATCGGACCACCTTCGAGTCAAAAAAAAAATTGGTCCAATTAGAAGTTGGTCCGATTACAAAGGTTTTGCTTTTTTCATTATTTTTTTTTTTTTTTTGCTTAAACATACACATATGTATAAAAGTAAATAAGAAATGCTTTTTATTTAGAAAATGTATTAGGTTGTATGTACATACATGTAATTTATGTATTTCAGATAAAAACTTCAATCCATTATAATATAAACAAATGTAACAAAAACAATAGTCATTCAAATCCACAATTTCTTCTAAATTATTCAATTAGGTTGCTTTTGAAAAATACGCGGAAATTTGAGTTTGTACCGTTTTTAAAGAAATTTCTCTTTCGATTAGCTTCTGCTCAGATTTTTCCAGATAAAAGAACATCTCGTCAAGCCCTTGCTCGCTGGCATAATTTTTCAATTCTTTTAAATTTGTTTGAGCTTTGGCGAATGTAATGGTTAAAGGCGATTTCTGATGTAACTCCTCTCCATCAGACGACGAGCTATCATTAATTTCATCATTCTGTTTATCTCGTTCGTGTATTGATGAACCGTTCTTCCCAGTCTTCCTTTAATCCCTCAGATTTTTGAATATTTTCTTCAACACCAATATACTCGCTATCTGATTCAAATTGCATCGGCTCCAGAATAATTTCCACATCAGACTGATCTTTAAACCCTGAAAGTCTGAAACAGTTTGCAATTGTTTCCGGAGTTGTATTTTTCCATGACGTTGACAACCATGAGCACGCCTCTAACAATGTTATTTGTTTCGATAATTCCTCTACGCCATTAGAATCATCTATTGCTATGAGTAGACGATTCATTAATAGTTTTCGATAGTTTGCTTTCAAGCTTCGAATTATCCCTGATCTAAAGGCTGTAAGGCCGATGTGGTGTTTGGTGGGGAAAAACTGTAGTTTTACGTTGCTGTAAATTTTGTCTGGGTGGCAAGCTGCGTTGTCCAGAAACTGTTGTGCCATTTTCTTGTTAAATTTACCAATCCACTCTTCAAACAGCACCGAAGTCATCAATGCCTTTTTGTTAAATCTCCAATAGATCTTAAAGGCTTGCTCTACATTTAAATTTTTAAAGGCCCACATATTGCACAGTAAGGCTATTGTTAGTCGCTCCTTACACATTTTTCCACCTTTCCATTTTTTAATTGTAAGGTACGTGATGGACTAGCTCGAAAAAATAAGCCAGTTTCGTCCAAATTATAAATGTTTTTTCGCTCGTATACATCAGTCAATTTCCATAATATATCGCGATATTTGTCGTCTATATTTGCTGCATCCACAGAGGCACTTTCTCCACTAAGAAAAATGAAATGCAGGTTATGGCGCTCTTTAAAGCTTTGGAGCCATCCATTTGATGCGGTGAAATCAACCAAATTTAATTGTTCGCGAAACTTTAGAGCCCTCTCTTGCAACAAAGATCCAGACAAAGGCAAATTTTTACTACGGGCCATTGTAAACCATTTAAATAACAGTGAATCAAGTTTACCATATTTGGTGCAGGATGCAACGCGTTTCCTTTTTAGTAATCCAAAATTATTTGCTTATTCTAAAATTTTGAATTTGCTAGTTAGAATTCTTTGTACTTGCGTCTTACTTATTTTGAATTTTTGAGCCAGTTTCCGTTACGATAATTTTTCTTTTTCTGCACATTCAATTAAACTTATTTTAGTTGATAGATCCAGTTCTGTGTAAGATCGTTTTACTGTGCTCATTTTCCTAGAAAATGTAATCATAAATTTTATTAAAACAAAATTATCACACGAAATAGAACAGTATAAAAATGTAAATTCCTACATACCTTAATTGTTAAGTCAAGTTCAAATCAATAACGTACTTAGGTCTAATGCTTGAATTATAAATCGTGTAAAAACTAATTGAGATGTGTGTAGTGTAACCTATACGACCTGCAATCTTGTTTCAGAATGAATGTTTATCCATATTATACAAGAGATTACGAATAATATGTGATGTAAAACGTTATAATACCGTTATGTATTAACAAATACATTTACAATTAACAAGAAAAGGAAAAAAAACATTTTGTGCGAGCATGGAATAAACAAGCCTAGAACACCAAATTTTATTTTCCTTAACGGTCCAATTCAAAGGTATAAAAACAAAATAAGCGGTCCATAGGTCTGATTAGGAGGTGGTTCGATTAGACAGAACGTTTTATATGGAAATCGTTTTGTAAAACATAAATGATGGTCCGAATTGGAATTGGAGGTCCTATTAACAGGTTTAGATGTATATTCGCTTTTAACTTGACTTCTTTAAATCTGTCTGCTTGCCACTGGTGGGGGCTGTGACAACAGATTTATTTCATTTGTTACACGATTTAAAGTAAAAAATAAACTATCCCCTGCTTGCCATCGGTCGTGTTTATATACCAGTTTGATAATGCTCTCGAAATTTCCTTTATTGTTTGTCATAAATCATCTTCATTCTTGTTTATTCTTTTTATGACCCATAATCACAACTGGAAATATCGTTTATGGCTGATCATAATCATCATCATTCATTATAGTCGACGGGCCGGGTGTATGTATTTGTGTTGTTGTTCATTTTATTCTACAATCACTGAACCACGCCTCCCTTTGTACGCTATATCACGGAAGTTCTTGTTGTTACTAGATCATTATGCATTTGTGCGTTGGTATACAAACATGTTTCGATGTCCACAATAAATAATTGTAATAAAAACATGGGCTACGACGAGCATCGAACCATCAACCTTTATGTTCGTACTAAGCGCCAACCGTCTGAGTTATCGCTATTCAAAACGTCAACTTGTTGTATGATGGCCATAATCGTCACAATATTTTAAAACATAGCGACCTGTGAAAATGAGAATAACACACGTATATTGATACATAATAAACTAGTAGGCACGATTCAATCTAAATCTTCGATTTGTATTTTCTTCTGTTCTTGCATTATTTCTACGGAAACTAGATCAGATTATGCTTGTTAGTACTGCTCGTCCTGTTGCTAAGTTTGGTTATGCAGCATTTGTAGAACTTAAAAACTATAAAAGTGTTAAGCAGATTCGAATGAAATATTTAATGATGCGGGCACGCAAGGAACAAATCGCATCATTCCAGCCGCTAATATAGTACGGTCAACATATTGTGGCCATGTCTAAGAGAACCGCTCTACTTCATTTAGTTTAAACTGATCAACGGTAATGTAGCTATGTATGAGTAGTGAAATATTTTAATAGGTCAGGGGGTCAATTCTCGTTCCGTGAAAAGTAAAATGAAAAGTATTTTCAGTGAGAAATACACATTTCCGATTCATGTTCCTTGAGAAGGAAAAAAATGACGTCAAAATCTTTTCATATGAATAAAACTTTCTCACCGACCATTTTGGCGGTGAGAACATCATAAATATGGAAATAAAATTTTATAAAAACTAAATTTGTATTTTTACCATTAAATGTGCATTGAAACTATAATATGATTCACTTTAAACTTAACTAATAAGTAAATATATTAAAAACTATTCCGTTTGTTTAAGAAAATCCTCCAAATAATTAATTTAGTTAAGTTTTAAAAATAATTGGGTCATTTTTATAATTTATTTTATATTTTGACAGGCAATGACGAAATCTTATTAACTAAATCTACTTTATCAGTTATTTAGCTAATATTTAAACCAATTGTTGTATCAGCTAGCGGAAATCTACATGCAACTCGATAAACTGTCTGTTTACAGTGTAACCTGCTATGAAAGCAACTTATTCAGCGTTTTTTTTTCACGATACATTTTCATTTGAACATCGAGAATCGCTTATTGTCGTTGTGTGAAATGTTATAAATGAAAAAGACTTGATGGAATCAAAATGAAAACTTTTTTTCATTAGGTTTTTTCATAGAACAAGAATTGACCCCCAGGTTTAGATGATTAACTTAACAGAAATGTATTTTGCTCGTGCTCACCGATACATGGCTAAACTGAAGAATAACCATTATTTCCCGATGCCAACAAATTATCGAATTATACATTTCAATTTTTATTTCACCATTAATGTGAAAGGTTCGTCCTCCGAAACCAAAATAGAATAACTTATTGACTTTTTGAACCAAAAATGTAACTTAATTGAAATACTGATCATACAATAGCCGTTTGTCTGCAGGGGTTTTTCAGGCTTGAAATCATTCAATAGATACTTAAACAAACAGATTTTAACATAAATGTTTTGCGAGAATTCGTTCATTATTTTTTTATTACAGTTTCTTTAACACATTTAAAGGCCATGATGGCATAGCTTACACAGTGAATTAAGAGACAATAAGGAAAGAAATGATAATGTTTGAATCAACAGTCTCGCAATGACCTTCCGTTGACATTGTTTTCAAACTTGCCTAGATTAAATGCAGAAGAAAGACCGCTTCATTAGGTATACTAAACAGTGTGGTTGAACGCGGTCAAAATGTTGATCTAAACTAACTTTTGCATCCGAATACTTCCACAACTTTGACACTGATTGTATTTGTAAAAAACACATAATGCACCAACGATTCTCCTATTATCTAGAGAGGCTATAGAATTGGTTATCGACACGCACTGAAATCACTGAATTTTCGCATTTTCTCAGCACGCAAAAAGTATGGAAAAGAGTAAAAAAGGATCAGCGGCGATTCGGGGGCGGGGGGGGGGGGGGGCGCGTAATTTTCGAAGTTTTAAAGGTCCAAGGAACATAATTTGTCTATTGCCCGGGCGGGTCACGGTGGCCAAACTTTACTGCCTTTCCAGACCACTGTGTATATATACCAGGTGACTTTAATTTTGATATACTCCAAAATTCCGGCTTCCCTCGGGATTTTTTGAATCTTTTAAATAGTCTCAATTTATCCGTACACAACACTGTGGACTAACGTTGTCTTGTCCAACCGCTAGCGTGGCCTCTTATTCCCCTATTGATCATATCATCTCTTTTACTAATAACTCTATTTGTTTTTTCAATCAGTTGTCTCTCGGTATGGGATCCCATCATGATCTTTAAGTTTTTTCTGTGAACTCTTACTCTCCACCTAAACCTAAGAGTTTTAGCTTTAGAGATTTTTCTAGTATAGATAATTCCCGCCTTTACTTAATAGGAACTCAGTTCCTTGGGAGAATATTTTTTACCTTACTTCTGCAACTAGCCAAATAGAATTTTTCAACTCGTATATTAGTTTGGTGTTTGATAGTTGCGTTCCGCTTAAAAAGGCTACTTGCAAAGCCAAACCCCCGCCTTGGTTGTCTCAGGAAATTTCGAATGCCATAAATATTAGAGATAGTAAATATCGTTTATGGAAAAGGTATCCTAATAGTCAGTCTCATTTAGATTATAAGTAGGCTCATATAGTGTTGTAGGGTTAATACGAATTGCTAAACGTAATATTTTCAAAGAGAAGTTAGAATCATCTCTCCCTCCCAAGGTTTTCTGGCGTAATATCGGTAATTTAGGCCTAGGCCGATGCAAGATTAGTTCTAGTGGGGTTTTCAAACCCAATGACATTAATAGTTATTTTTGCTCTCGTCTGAACTCGGGCAGTAGTACCGTCGATTTGTTCTCTAACGCGTCTATCTAGATCAGTGGAAGCTAAGTAAAATAATCCCCATCCCAAAGATCAGTAATCCTTTAGAGCTATCCCATTTTCGGCCAATTAGCATTTTAAGTTCTCTCTCTAAGGCTTTCGCATTTACATAGCAATAGTTTAATTAGTTTCTTCCAATCTGGGTTTAGAAAATTTTATAGCACTTCAACTGCGTTATTAAATGTATGTGATGATATTAGGCGTAATATGAATAATAGGGAATTAACTTCTTTAACTTTGTTAGATTTTTCTAATGCTTTAGATTTTAGTTTAGATCTTCGGTTTTTGCTGCCAAATTGATTTTTAACTATCTTTCTGATTGTCCTCAGGCAGTTTTTTTCGACAATTCCTTGTCTGATTTCCTTCCTGTAATTTCCGGCGTGGCTCAGGGTTCAGTGCTGGGTCCTCTGTTATGTTCTATGTACATAATTGACATAGAATCCTTCATTCAACTTTGTTTATTTCATATTTTCGCTGATGACGTTCAAATTTATAGAAATAGTCGTTTAGATCAGGATTCTATTGTTAGGAATATTTCTTTGATAAATGAAGATTTAGGAGATTTTTACAGTGACATAAAGCCTTAACAAATTCTCTATTTTATTTGAAATTTTTAACAAACTTGATATATTCCAACTCACAATTTCATTATCAACATAGAAAATCTAACAGAAATTATATTCATACACATTTGATTGGAAAAGGCGCCTTAAGCAGTTTTTATTGTGTTTTTGTAAACCCAATAAAATTCACATTAATATTATATTTACTCCCACTACAAATTAAAATCTTCTACTATTTGCAAAATAGGAAATATAAAAGTCTTAATAAATTACAAATCATTTCAATTTAATATACGTATACCCTGATTCTCTCAACATTAAGATAAATTGTAATATGGAAACGTTATAAAGATTAATTTCACGCATTAATTTATCTTTGAACTCTTAAATCATATTCTGTAACAATTATTTCTTCACAAGTTAAAATTATTGTCAGCACTCTGTCATAAAGATACGATTAAATGTCAAACGCCAATTTTTAACTTTTTAGAACCCCCACCTGTAGGTGCAGAACCTGAAAATAATAATAAAAAAATAACCTAGTTATAGTAAAAAAAAAAAAAAAATTCGAAAAATTTGAAAGTTCGCAAATTTTTATTTTATTTTGTAAATTTCAAACGACCCTTATTAGATAAAAAGACTACAGTTACAGTTTATCACAGGAAAATTTATGTACCTGTCTAAAAGCAGATTTTTAAATGTGCTGTATATTATTTTAAGGGGGAATAAAAGGTAAAATATATTTATTCAGTTTAACTTTGAATATCATTCTATGTAAGAATTATATTGAAAGTATATTAAATGTCGGGAAGGAAAATTATTTGTGTGATTTGTGACAAGATAATAGAAAAAAGGACTGTACGGTTGAGAAAGGAGGAATGTAAAGTTTAATCGAAGCATCCAAGTCAAGGAAAGATAATCTGTGGACACTATACTAAAAAGAGTAGTATCGTTGCTTCAAAAAGAGCGTTTGAACAAGTAGTAGCACTGCAGTTATAATCAAAAACATAATTAATGAAATAGAAAATCAATGAAACAGAAAAGTATAAGAAAGAGCATCCACAAGATACTACTTTAGTAATAGAAGATTAGCTAGGTCTTACAACCATTTCGGCCATATACTGCCCAGTGCCCACCAAAACATGCAACGAAAATGTTCTAATTTTTATAATTTTTTGGGTCATCGCTATATTTTATAATGCAAAATATTATAACGCAAAACAACAAGATTGGGTTATTAAAATCAATTAAAAAAAATTATAATCTTCATCATGTATTAACCAGAAACCTATAAATTGGCCTAGTGATAGAAGAAAGATCTTGCAGGTCATCGATTTCTACGTCACCAAAGGAATTGCAAATAATTATATCACCAGACGAATTTCATCGGACCACTCACCAGCCTTAATCACTTTGGGAGCAAAGATGAACAATAAAACTGACTGGAACCACTTCAGATACAAGGTAACAGAGAAACTGAACCCAAACAACAAATTAAAGGCCGAACAAGTTAATGAATATATTCAGTCGGCAGATTGAAAGTCCACACCAGTACAAAATAGGAGGGAAAAGAAGTGGGCATTATTCAAACGATGTCAAAAAAACACAAAGCATGAGAGTTAAATCCTAAAAAGTGGCCTGCATATGATCTTATCACAGGAAAAGTTTTGGAAGATTTACCAGATAGGAGTATTCTAAACTATTTATTCATCGCAATACTTAGAACTGGATATTTCAAAATACAATGGAAGGTTTCACGAGTGATATTGAATTAATACCAAAAGTAGGCAAGCACTCAGAAAAATTACCTTCAAAAATTACGTCATACAGAACTATACGCTTGCTAATGCTGTAAAGCCTTTAATGCTGGATAAGAAGCCGATTTCGGACCATCAGTTTGGATTTAGAAAGATCCCTCAATAATAGAACAAGTACACAAAATAGTTCAAGTAATTCAAGAAGCCTTGGATTAAAAAAAGTTAATGTTGCATAACCGTTTGAGATATGGCATTTGGAATAAGTGATAGCAAATGAAAAGATGTTTTATATTCTCTTGGGCTTGCTGGCTATATATTCTGCGACTTAGATTTAACTATGGTAACTCCTGTTTAACACTTTTTTGTTTAACCATTATTTACTCAAGCCTCGTTCTTATTAGTCAAGTTACATGATTTCAAGTACTTGAATTCAAGTAAATTGTATTCAAGTTTACGTTTTTATATATTCAAGTTAATTTAGTGAAGTAGCTAGTTGTTTAAAATGTAAACGAATGTTTCACAAAATTTCATAGGATTAATAAATTTTCAAAAAAATTATGATGTCTGCACTTCTGAAAGGTTCCCAACTTTACTAGAAACTTGAGGTCAAGTAAAATTAACTTGAATTTAAGCATAACAACACGTTCATATTGGTCAAGTAGGTTCAAGTTACTTGAATTTAAATACATACTTGAAATTAAGTATCTTGACTAATGAGAACGAGGCTTTAGCAGAATTAAATAAATCTACTTTATCCTCATAATATGAAGTTGGGAAGCTCAAAGATGCTTGAAATTGTTTTGGGCCAGGTAGCCATGTACTGCACTACTTAGATTTATCTCTTTTAATTACTGTTTAACACTTTTTTGTTTCACCATTTTACGAGTTGGAAACCAGTTATAGTAGGAATTAAATAAATCTACTTTACCACATGATAGTTGAGGAGCAGAAAGAAGTTTCATACTCTCTTGGACCAGCTATCCATTTACTCTGCTACTTAGATTTATTCAAATATTTTATTTATAACCAATTTATGATTTATAGTTTATTTTGTTTCACTGAATGTTTTAAAGAGTGCAAATCGGAAATCCGTATTTAACTAACTAAAAAGATTTGTTAGTCGTGTACTCCAAAGTACATGCCAATGTAAGCAAAAGAAGGTATATAATAACTAGTACATAACACACTATTTCAGATAAAGACTTAACTGATTAACAATTATAAAATATTTATGTATGTAATGATAAGATAATAAAATACAGCTGCCTGCTATGTACCGATCAGTAATACATCAATAACTGAGCGACAGAATATAATGAGGCAAAGCAAATAACGCAAATTTAAGTAAGTGATTAAGACACTGTTTTATGTCACTAAGTTATGTAAAATGTACTCGTGGTTTTGGTTTATCGAAAAGACTATCTACATCGTCCGTTAAGTACGCCGGTTTAAGTTAGTCTATGGAGATAGATGTGTTCTTTCCATTCACTTCTATAATAAAATACTTAAGCAAGCACTTGATTACTCTGTAAGAACTCTCGTAAGGAAATGTCAGTACATCGTTCTTAACGAAGTTCAACTCGCTCTAATACCTGTATGGGACAAGCCATGTAATTTGTCGAAGACAGTATTACACTCGGAATGTAGGGTCTATTTTTACCGGTAGAAATATCACACTAGATGCTTTTTATCTGATAATATATAGGAACAATGCCGATTTACTCTGTGTGATATATTAGGGAAACCTGATGATCCTGGATTTCCATCGCCAAGTTTATATTCATTCGCAAAGCGACAAATTTAGGATAATCGACGATCTTGCAAGAAAACTTTCGACGCCGTAAAAACGGCCAAAAGGCTACATTCAGCGAAGTGCTCAAAATTCTTGATTACACAATAAATTGTGTAGATCTCTCTATCGAATGCAGTTAGGCTGAAAAGAGTTCGGGGAAAAATGATAATAGATACCACCGTCCTGGTAAATACTGTTCCAAAATAGCACACAACGCGATACCAGAACAGTACGTAGTTCACGGAGAAAAAAAATTACTGATTTATTTACTATATAATATAGTACTCAAATTATAGCATGCGGTGCTTTACATTTCAGTAAATGTTACCATATATGTACGGCGGACATTACACTACTATATAAGAAGCAAATTAACTATATAATATAGAAGTGCTTCCTATAATCAATAGTAATTTTTCCTTTTTGTTAAGGTAAATCTCTTATTTCACAATGATCAAATATGCATTTTTCTGTTAATGGTAATTGTTACTATATGTCATATGAAATTTTATGATTTTTATGATAACCGATTGTATTCACATCAACTAACGTTTTCATAATGTTGTAGTAAGCGCTCCGATAAAAAACCACAAATGCCTGGGCTCCTATAATTTATGGCAATGTGTCCTATTTTTTCTTCTCCGTGTTATTGCTAGAATAGCGTTCTCTATTGGATGAACCAAGAGGGTGGCGGTTACTAGTGTTGAGTTGATCATGTCAATGGAGAATGAACGCCCCATAGTAAAAATAAATGGAGCTTTCGTAATTTTCTGTTTTTCTGGACAAAATCTTCTAGGGCGAGAAAAAGGAAGGTGTTCTCAGTAAAAATTTTCAGTATGATAGTTTATTGCCATAAGTTTTGATAGTGTATCATTGCTAGCAACTAAAATATTTTGAGATTCAGGGGACAATTCAGGAAAGTACGAAAGCTGGACAACTGAAACATCGCGAGTCTAGTTTTATCCTATCAAACTGTCCTAATCTTTTGGAACATTTTATAGTAAGACCTCGCGGCGACTGTGAATTACTTCAACTTCGGCCGTTACGGCTTTGAACGATGGTAATGTGGAGGTACTTGATTGTTACAAAATGTACATCCGTAACCTCCATATTTCCTAGCGCGATGTTCAAATTTACGATGGTTCCAACACATGCCTTTGGCGAGTCAGACCGCATGCCTTTGACCATGCGTCCATGCCACTTATTCTGCCCGGTTATTCAACCCGGCAGTAGTATAACCACATTTTAATGATTAACTCTAAGAAATGTTTTCGCAAAAGTGTTGGTACTAATTAATTTTTAATTTCCATTTTCTTTGTGAACCTTTGGTAATTAGGATTACCAGCAAAGCTAAGGCATAAAAAAAAAGTTATTTTGACTGTTCACGAAAGGCGCGACCGAATACACACACCTCCATATGAATATTTTTCATATAGCATTTGTACATTGATTAATAATAATCAAACAATAAAAACAAAAAAAAATTGTCCTGTAAAGGTATCGTATATTTCATTAATGGTGAAAATAATTTTTGCTTTTTGAAATTCTTTATAAAATTATGTTTTGATAACAATTTTCGTCTAAAAAAAATGTACTGTATATACAAAGCATTCCTAAATATACGTATATCTAGGAATGCTTTGGTACATCCAAATAGTACAGAATCTACATTGTTGAATTGTGTGTAAATTCTGAAAAGGGAAATATTAGTTTTAGAAACAAAACAATAAGAAAACGCTAAAGAATTGACACAGGCAAGATCCAAAATATTAAAAAGGGGGAATTTTATTCCGTAGTAAAATGGTTTGTTTTTTGGGCACAATTTTGATAAAGCAACATTTTGAAACGCAGGATGTCGTTGCGACTATCTACATTTTTTTTTCTGAACAAAATTATTAAACAAAATTTAATAAAAAATATTTCAAAATATTTTATAAGAAAACTATTAAGCTTCCTGTTAATAAAAAACAGAACGTTTCGACTGTATATTTCATCATTCTAAAAAAAAAAACAATTTGTTGCTGGTAATTATAACCTTGAGAACGACGGAATATACCGTTGAAACGTCGGTTTTTTTGTTAAACAATTAATAAAATATTGAAGCTAAAATCGAAATAATCATTTGATTTTAAAAAATGAATAAACTGGTGGTCAAATTCTGTACACACAAACAAAAGTTTTTTTGGTGGTAAAATTTCGTGCAAGTTTTTCTAGTTTTACGCACACAAATGTTTTCAATTTGTGAGGCCAGGCCCTACGTACCCCTTTACACGTAATAAAACTGAAGGAAAGGAAAGGTATGTTAGTAACAAAGAATCAACCCGGTTCCAGACACTTAAGTAGTTGATAGTTAGTAAATTTATTAGTAATATATTTTTAGTAGATTATTTAGCACAAACCAATACAATTTAAAGTTCATAAATTGTTCAAGTTCCCGGAAAGTTATTCCAGGTTCTTCAAGAATTTCCTAAATTTAAAATATGCATTAATCCTTATAATAACTATTCTAAAATTAATTAAGTATAAATTTACTTCTCTGAAATAAATTATAGATTAATCTTTATTTATTACAAATAAATTAACATTAATAGTTTGACAATACATAAACCAACTGCCACCCACCCATCGTGCTATCACCTCAGCCAGTGCAATCTTGGTCGAGTTTCTTTGGTGTTTCTAAATTAAAACCAATATCAATACTACATTTAACTAACCAATATCCACCAGAACTATCATTAACATCAATACAACTATGAACACTAATACCAATACCAACACAAATGCCAACACCAATACCAACATCCACATCAATACTAATACCAACATCAACATTAACATTATGACATTAATGATTCGATTAGACCGAAAAATTAATTTCACTAAATTTAATTCAATTTAATTTTAATAAAAATTAATTTAATTCCATTAAATTAAGTTAAATCCAAAACCTAATTTACTTCATCATTAATTTTTTATTTAAAATCAGCCCTTAACACCTTTAAACAAAATAAATTCAATTCAGCATCTAGATTGAAGGACAGCAAATTAATCACTAACTAAATAACCTGAAATTCGAGAAGCATACAAATTTAAATTCTAAATTATGAATTTTAAACACTAAACCAAAAATCTGAAACCCTAGAAAATTTAATTTCCAATTCTGTAGCTTAACTAGCTATTGACTCTAGAAATGAAAGAAATTAATTAACTAATTCCAGGAATACCACTAAAATCAAAATTAAATAATTAATTGTTTATTACTTTATTTTGCATAAATAGCTCTGCAAAATAGGTTAAATTAACCTGAACTATTACATGCTAATAGTTCAACGTTTCCATACTAAATTAAAATTAATACATCATAAAAATAATAAAAATAAAATATACAAATAAATAATGAATAATAATTAAATAAAAAACCGCGCCCGGTTTCTCCGCTCTAAAATACAATAATAAATAATTGAAATAATGAACAAAAATAGGTATAAACAATTAAGCCGCGCATAGTAACATGTTATAACTATCACTTTTTCGCTTCGATGCATTTTCGACAGAGTAACGGTATCTTACAACAAAATTGTTTTAAAATTTTATATTTTTAACAAAGGAATACAGTTATTCTATCGAAAATGCATCGAAGCGAAAAAAGTGATGATGGTTATAACATGTCACCCCTGGTTTCTCATAAGCAAATTTCACTGCATCCAATCCATTCGTAAATATCAAACAAATTCCAAGACAAAAATTTAATTTAATTACATACTTAATTTTTTTTAAATTCTAAAATTCGAATTTAAAATCGTTTAATACCTGAAACCATATAAGTTTAAATTCCAGATTTATAACTTAATTAGCTAGTTCCAGACATAACCTCTAAAATCAAATTAATAATTAATTATTTGCCTCTTACTCTATTCCGTTAAAATCCCACTGCACAATAATTTCAAATAATCAAGAACACATAAAATTAAAGAGTGAAACCGGAACCGAACTGTAAACCGAAAACCGAAAAAAACCTAAATTTTTTTATGAACCGAAAACTGGAACCGAAACGAAATAAATAAAATGTAGTGGTGAAACGTAACCGTAACCGGAGCAATATTTTCATGCGGTTTATTTCGTTCTTTTTCGTTTCGGTTCAAGTATTTTTTGCAAGAAAATTTCCCATATCTCATAAAAACAGAAAAACCTTTAAAAGTTTCTAGTTAAATTCGGAATAAAATACACTTTAAATACAATTTTATAGTTTGATTTACGATTTTAAAAAAAGTCTATAAAAAAGTACTTAAAAGCTAAGAAAATTATAATTAATGACAAATTCACTGAAATGAATTTCTGCCTACTATAACTTATACAAATTTTTTAGATTTGTTTCTCGGGTTTGCTTTTTTCTTTTACGATTTTTGTATGTTGCATCTGAATCGTCAAAATTTCATTAAATGTAAAGGGGCTGTTAATCAAACGAATGATGAAATGAAACGTGAAAATTTCAAGCATTAAATGTTTAAGTGGTTATATGCCAAATATCGTTAAAACCAAATGTCGTTAGCTCACGCATACAGAGGTCTCTAGCTAATGGTGACATCGCTACGAGCGATATAGTAAATTTCTGTGTATCAAATTTTGTGTAACAATTTTTCTGCATTGAACCTTTACTGAGTGACAAATGGGCGAATATGATGGAAAATAATCTACAAAATATTTTATTATTATATTATATAATGAATTTAAAATTTGAGAAGATTATATCGTTAAAAATTTAACTTTTTATTATACTTATATTAGTCCAGTAAAAAAAGCCTCATGAGAAGGAAAAAATTCCTACACATTGCAACTTTGCAAGTATGTTCAATAAGGTACCGGAAACTTTTATAAAAACGTTTGCCATTCGGCGGAGCCTGTTTTCTGCATGCTTAGGGGTAACAACGGGGCAAAATGATATTTTACAAATTTTTCTGAAACTACGTAAAATATCAAAATTCTTTTCGAATAAGAGTTGATGTTGACAATATTTTCTTTAATTTAGTTTCTGTTTTATTTTTATAAAACAATAATTGGTTGAATTATGAACATTTTAATTTTCTGTGTTCCTACTAACGGGAAAACAGGAAATCACCTTGTATAGAAAAATCGTTTTATAATCAAAGACTAATCATTTTTCAAACGTAATTTTTATTTTAGCTAGCACCAGACGCAAAATCACTCGTGTTCAATACCACTTTTGGTTATACCAAAATAGCTTCTAAAAGTTAAATTAGCTGGCTCTCTGTCATACACTTAAGTGATTTAGTGTTTCATAGTGCCTGATTACTCCCAATTTTCTGGTTCCCATAATTGTCAAAGCGATCAATTTTACAATGGGGTTGGTTGTCGTCCTTCCCATCAATAACCTTGCTCGGCAAAACAAACAATACAGAACCACTCAATCATGACAGAGAATTTCAACTTTGTACTACTGGAAATTAGAAATGGTAGCAGCCAAGTAGCCCGACAAACTTGAACTCTTTGTACTATTCGGTCAATTTGCCAATTTTACTGAAAAATACGGATTAGGAAAAAGTAAATACACCAATTAACTACATACATACTATATATCTGACATAACAAATCTCCCTTTAACTGGTTTCACCGTCATTTTTCACTTTCTTTTTCAAATCTAATTTATGAATAATAAAATTCAGTATTGTTGGTGCGAAATTTAAACTATTCTAGATTTTCGGAATACTGCGATAAAAATTGAACGAGATATGATATTTCAAATTAAGTGTAAAAACTGAAGAGTTAAATATTATCATATTTTCATAATATTTTATATTTTCATCTTTCTAAAATCTAAAGTTTTCATTGGTTTTTCTACATATGAAAATTCCAACACCCTTGATAATCCGAATAAATAAGTTTGTACTTGTTCGTATTTTAGTGCAAAATGATAATTGTCATTTAATTATCATTTTGCAATAAAACTGGATCAAACTTTACAAATACAATTCGATAGTTACTTTTAAGAACACCTAATGGTTACAAATACAAACTTCTTTATTCGGATTATCAAGGGTGTTGGAATCTTCATATGTTGAAAAACCAATGAAAACTTTAGAAAGAGGTCATATGAAAATATTTAACTCTTCAGTTTTACACTAAATTTGAAATATCATATCGTTCAATTTTTATCGCTTAAAAATAAAATTTAAACCAAATTAAAGCATGTAAAATACCATTTTGCTCTAGGAACCCCCCCCCCTGCAAGAGAAGCGCTTGAATTATAACGGTATACCTTAATATACCTCAATAAATATGTCCCCCACAAAGCCAAAAACCATATATGTATATACCAGAAATATTTGACTGCGTATATAACTAGCTATACCAAAACCAACAAAAATGTCTACACAGCGTCCATCTCACTCTCCACACAGATCCCATCAAAAAATGCACTCCATACCTTTCTACATATTTTTTTTCTTATAATATTTAAACAACAACAACAAAAAGAAGTTTTTGTATATAATATGAATACAAATACAGTCGTCGGCTCTGACTATATACATATATACAATCCTTATTATAGCAAATCATATAATAAAATAAAAAGAAACAATAAAAATTTTACACAAATTCATATCACATATCCATATGTAGATAGACCGGTATATGTGGTATGAATATCCCTCTAACGATATCTGGATAGTACCGTTATAATTTTTTGAACACATCTTTCCATGTTGATGTTTTTCCTCATCAACTAATTCTTAAAACACTTCCACTACACTATTCGCTATGCGAACTATTTACTACACTAACAGTTATTACCATTTTGAGTCAAAACCAAAAAACTAAAACCCAAATATAAAACGCACAAATTATGATCACAAACTTTCACCATTTTTGCACTTGTTTCCACTTTTATTATTTATTTTGTATTTTGATACAAAACCAAATTAAATTAAATTTAAAATATTTAATTAAAACTTTATTTAAACCAAAAATAAAACCAAACAAAATTAAAAATTAAATTAAATTTTCGAAGAAGACGACAAAAACACGTCTTTCTTCTTCGGGCGACTACAATATGGTAGTACCGTAGCTTACCGTGTAACTTACTTTTAATTATGCAATGTGTGGGAGTCTGTAAAATAAATTATTCGAGTTTTGCAAAAGTCGAGTATTAAGTAACGAGTAATGTCGAATAACTCGTCGAGCACTCAAAAAAAATTGGGTCTATCCGACTACTCGGACAACACTTTATCCACAAAGCGTCCGTTAAAGATCACCAAACTAATCATTTATATTTTACAAACTTTTTCCGTTATTTTAGGCAAGCAATATCACAATCGGCCACGAAAATATAAATCTTCTACTATCATATGCCGCCAAATCACAGACTCATAAATAATGTTAGTGATGATTGCGTAATGTTAAATTATTTAGAACTGACACGTGTTGAACAGCAATCAAAATCGAATTCGCCATTTTTCATCTTCGACATTTAAAAATTAAATTCAGCTATAAATCTCTAGTACACTGTTGAAAATCCTTAAGAATTTAAATTAATCCGTTCAGAGTCCATCCACAATGTTCAAAATTTATTTTCTGAAAATTTGTACCGTATCGTCAGATCACAATATTACGTGAGCGTACTCACGTAATATTGTGATCTGAATTTTTTACTCGATGCTTCAGTCTGGACGGGATCATTCGAGAATACAAAATTATAAAACACAAACAATACAAAATCAGAAAAAATTTTAAATTATCTTTTGTAACCGAGTCCCACCTTCTTGTCATATTTCATTTCATTTTAAATATCTCCCAGCGCCTTGCTTCTAAACTTGCCTCACCCTAATGGCCTGATATTATTTTAAAGTTGTCCTATAATAACATGATATTAAAATTTATATATGAGCTTTAATACCAAGAGAATAAATGCGATTTTATTAAATCAATTCACAAATAATGTATCGATCAATAGGTCGTTGAAATATCAATCATTAAAATGTCATAAAACGTCACAGAAAGGTCAATAACAGAAATATTAGGCCCGTTGTACATTTTAGCTAAGCTAAGCGAGAAACGTAGTTTATATTAGCATAGTTTAGCTCGCTTAGCTCACTCCGTTGCACATTTGAGCTAATTACATCGCTCACACAGACATTGATGTTTATACAAAATTCATTTATTATGATTTATGACACGATCAAAACCAACAAAAATGTTTATACAAGCCGTCTCGTTCCCTCCTTACACAGATCCTATCAAAAAAATGTACACTATATTATTATGAATATATCACCTATACTTATCTGTTTTGTGTATATATATATACTTTCTGATTTATTTATATGCATCACTAATACTACGCCTTAACGTACTTTTTTATATCTTAAGTGTTTGTACTGTTTGGCTTGTATAAACATTTTTGTTGGTTTTGACACGATACCTAATATAACTAAGCAGCCTACGAGTTAATAATAAAACATACAAAAACATCAGTGTATATATGAGCGATGTTAGCTGACATAGCAAGGCGAAGACAACTCGAGCTAAGATAGTTTCCATTGATCAAAACAAAAAACATAGCTCGCATAGTTTTTAGCATTTAGCTCAAGCGTGCAACGTTCCATTAAAACTCTTTATTTACAACCGAAAGCTATGCACATAGCTCACATCGCGTAGCTTAGCTTAGCTGAAATGTGCAACGGGCCTTAATGTCACAGAAATGGGAAAGTTTTGCTTTATTTAAAAGCTTACTAGATATAATTTATTTTTAAATGTTAACGAAATTATTTGCCACCAGCAAAGTATTTAAGATAAATTTAGAAATTTAAATTCCATACTACTATATATGGTAATCTATCGATTTTGTCTTAAAGACATCTATCATCCAACAATTGTTGGAATTTGGAAGGTCTATTAACAGTAGAAAAATTCGATACTACCTCGGAAAAAAGATCAAAAAATTTATATTACCTTTTCTATTCAAATGACCCCCACGCAATGCTTCAATCGACTTCAAATTTTGTGAACAGGTAGATGATGAATTGTCAAATTTATCATCAACATAACAAAAAAATTGTCGATCCCGTTTTTGAGAAAATCGGTTTGGCAGTCTTCTCTTCCACTGCATACCCTCTTTTCTAGAAACGTATGGACCAAAAAGTTAAAAGAAACTGCTTATTGGCAAAACAAAAATAATAAAAATGTATAACTGAAAGGACAGACGGACGAAAGGACGAATCTAATTCGTCGAGAAACGTGAAAATCTGGAACAAAATTTTTTTCACAATAACAATACTTACCCAATATAACTTCGTTATAGTGTGAAAGGTAATATAATAATAGAAATTCCGATCAATCTTATTTTGTTTATTTATTATGCAATTGACAGACGTTATATGTTTTAAATTACAGGTGTGAGTTCCGTAATTCGTTTGCATACTTTAAAGTCGCATTCAATATTTACCCGAACTGAAATTATTTGTTTGAGATACCATTATATTCCCGAAAATAAAAATCCCAAAAAAATACAAAATAATAAGCCCCATTAAAACGGAAGACCCCATTAAATTTTTGGTAACTACAATATGAAACTGAATATGTTGTGATCCTTGGGCATGAAAGACCAGCGAAATACAAACGTAAATATTAATATAAATGTGAATATTTTTGAAACATGTTTGTTGTTTTCCTCTCATCCTTGCGCTATAGTATATGTATACATATACAGTAAAATTCACGTCGGAAATTTGAACTGATTTGTTATGTTACTCGACATTCGGTTATAACAACGGATTCTCAATGTCGTTATAAGTGAACTTCACTGTGTATGTACATAATTTTGCGATAAAATAAAATAATAAAATATGGAATTATATTTAGAAATTGATAGTTACTTGAATGTCTAATTTTATTTGGTTCCACTTGGCTTTCGTTAACCTTTGACAACCATTTAAAAATTCTATTGTGTTTTGATTCCAAAACAAAAATTTAAGCACGTACGTGTAAAACTGGCTAAGCATCAAACTTTTGAAAGCAATGATAAAAAAAAATTTATTTCAAAATGGACAACGCTTTCAAGTTTATCATGTTTCATTATTTTGTAATTTTAAGTTCAACTATAAATTCTTGATTTTATTCTCTAAGATGTCTATATTTATATAGTACAACAATAATATTTTTCTTGGAAGATTAATAAGTTGATTTTTTTAATTTCAGATTTAATTTAATTATTCTTTGATTTCCTATTATTTTACATTTTTTTTTTGTTTTTGTCTTACAGCTAATTTCAAATTAAAATGAATGAACTAAATCGAGCATCGGATTCTCTTTCGCAAAATACATCCGGGATATTCGGATCGACGGGGCCTCCTTCAATCACCGGATCAAATGAATTATTTATAACGACAACAACACAGCCAGATACTGAAACGTGGGTTGATGATTTATTATTAATTATCAAAGCCTCGATTATGGTTATCATTATGATAGCAGCCGTGTTTGGTAATTTACTAGTTATTATTTCGGTTATGCGACATAGAAAATTAAGGTAAACCTAGCATACAATTTATAAAATTTGATGCAATTATAAAAAACATTCTTCTTACAGGATTATTACCAACTATTTTGTAGTTTCACTGGCGTTAGCTGATATTATGGTAGCCATGATGGCTATGACATTTAATTTTAGCGTGCAAGTGACGGGCAAGTAAGTAAAAACATAATGATTTTTTTATATAATTTTGAACCTTTTACTGATAACTATTTTGTACTATAACTTCTTTTTATCAAATTGGTTTAAATTGTTTCTATAATTTCATTTTATGTTATGTTATGCCTGTTTATTCAATACAAATTTAATTGTACTACAGGGAAATAAAATAACATAACAAGTATTGTTGCGGGACGCAATGCAACTTAAATTTTGAAACGAGATGGCTTCAACTTGAATTTTTAATACAGTTTTTTGTCTTTGAGAGCTTTCAAGATAACAAGAAGGTTACTTGCCTCATTCGCAAGCACTCCTTATCTAATTGGAAATATAGAGCGTCATTATAATAAAGCTCATACTGCGAGGGAAAAAAGGAAAACTGTGGTGTACTATAAACAATCTTACTTAAGGTCAGTTGTTTCAAGATTATTAAATCGCTGCTTCCCTTTACCGAACGGAAATTTGTCAAAAATTGTTTAGAATTTAAGAAAGTATCAAGCACGGTTCAATGAATTCCTTTACCTGAAAGACTGTATCTCGAAAAATGGAAACTGTAAATGAGTTTTTGCATCATAATTTAAAATGTCCATTGAGATATTTTTTTTTTTTTTTTTTTTTTTTTTTAATAATTTTATTTATGATAACAATAAAATTTTTTTACAAAGTAACTAGTCATTTTTGACTAACAGGGTTTGACTCTGACAATATAATAATAAAGCACTCATATGTGTTCTTTACATAAAGTGTTGTTTTGGTTGATGTTGCATTGTGCGGACTATTCAGGCAACTCAAAAGGTTTTAGTCTTTTGAGTCTTCTTATTATACCCTCTTGATGAAGTAGTCTTGCAGCTTCGATGTTAGGGTGATGATGGAGCCTCTCCTGGTGTTTTTGAGCACATTTCTTTATTTCACTTGCGACTGTGTCTATTCCGAGATCTCTATGAAGGTCACTATTACGAGTGTACCAAGGGGCATTTACAATTCCTCTGAGGACTTTATTTTGAAATCGTTGAACTATCTGTTGATTGCTGATTTTGGTGCATCCCCATAGTTGAATACCATATGTCCAGACCGGCTTGAGTACTTGTTTATAAAGCATAAGTTTATTATGAATGGATAACTGAGAGTTTCTTCCAATTAACCAGTACATTTTTCTATATTTTAACTGAAGCTCTTCTGCTTTCTTTTTCATGTGTACTTTCCACTTTAACTTTGCATCAAGGTTCATACCAAGGTATTTTGCTTGATTGGCATGTGGTACAGAGATATTATTGAGAGTCACAGGTAGTGGTTCGTGGTTAGTGAAGTTAATATGAGTAGACTTCGATTCATTCACTTTAATTCTCCACTTAGCTAGCCAATCTTGTATATTATTTACGGCTATTTGTAGTTTGAATGTGACTTCACCGATTGTGTCACCAACAGCTAGAATTGCAGTGTCATCTGCAAACGTGGCGATAGTTGTATTGCTCGTCTGCGGTATGTCGCTAGTAAACAGCACGAAAAGGAAAGGCCCTAAGACACTCCCCTGCGGGACTCCTGCTTTAGCTTCTTTAATACTGGAGTAAACTCCTTCCTGTTTAACTCTAAAATATCTCCTTTTCAGGTATGACTTTAGCAGTTCGCAATACTCAAATGGCAGAGTTTTCTCCAATTTAAATATTAAACCATCTAGCCAGACTTTGTCAAATGCCTGCGCTATGTCAAGAAATATGGCTGAACAAATCTTTTTTTCCTCTAAGGATTTTTCTATTATATCTGTTATTCTATGGACTTGGTCGATTGTGGAGTGTTCCTCTCTAAATCCAAACTGATGGGACGGAACAGCTCCTGATTTTACAACTTCTGGTTTAATTCGTTTTAATAACAATCTCTCAAATAGTTTTGACATAGTTGGAAGAAGTGATATTGGCCTGTACGAGGCCTGTTCACTTGGTGGCTTACCTGGCTTAGGTATCATTATCACTTCCGCAAATTTCCAAGATAGAGGGACATAACGGAGTCTGAAGGAAGCATTAATTATGTCCGATATTTTTTTAATAGCTTTATTAGGTAGTTGTTTTAGAATCTCTCCAGTTATCAGGTCATATCCTGGTGATTTTTTAAGTACTACATGGTTCTTTATTACTTGTTTTACTTCTTTAGCATTAGTTAATGGAATTTCCTGTCTCAGGATAGTTGTTTGGTTTTCGAACAATATATCCTGTTGGTTAAGTGTTGTTAAATTTGACTGAAAGGTACGCTCGAGCTCTTCTGCTTTTTCTTCTTTGCTTTTAGCCAGATGACCATTATTTGTTCTTATTGGTGGTATATGCATAACTGGCCTTTTCAAATATTTGGTTGCTTTCCACAATGAATAATCACTACCTTTATCATAGGTGAGAGATTGTAGGTATGAATTTATTGATTTATTTTTAAATTCCCTTATTTCTCTACGTATTCGTTGTGTTAAATTATTTAATCTATTTTTGACGGTTGGGTCTCGTGTACGTTGCCACTCCTTACGGGTACTTCTCTTCTCTATAACTAGTGATTTAATTTCCATTGGATAGCATTTGCCAGCTATTTTTTTGTTTGTTGTGTTAGTGCTTTTCCACGCCGCTACCTGTATGTCCTTGACGAGCTTCTCCACCTCCTGTTCTAATGTTTCTTCTGATGAAAGTTGTGTGTTTAAAATGATGCTATTGTTTAGTTCATTCCTGAACTTTTTCCAATCAGTATATTTATTTGTTAACAGTGGCTGTTTATCATTAGTAATTATTGTATCACTTATTATCATTAAAATAGAGGAGTGGTCAGATGTGGAGTCCAATCCTTCCTGCACTTGTATATAATCAACCGGGATTTTTCTTGTTATAAAGAAGTCAATTAGGTCTGGTATTTTATTTTGATCACTGGGCCAATAAGTTGGTTTTCCAGTAGAATGCCAGTTGCAGTTGTATTTAATTATTGCTTGATGAAGCTCTTTCCCTTTAGTTGTGGTTAGTCTTGATCCCCAGTCAGTATGTTTAGCGTTGAAGTCACCCCCGACTACAAATTTTTCACCGAGCTGCTTGAAGAACTGAGTATAAGCATTCTCTTTGATGTTATATCTAGGTGGGCAATATATTGCGGATACCACTAACTTGTGGTTGCGGGTATTAATGCTAACGCTAATTGCTTGTATTTCATCACTTTCAAGTTTTTGTTGCAGATGGTATTTAATATCTTTTTTTATAATCACGGCACTACCCCCTCGTGCATTATTATTAGGATGAACTGCTGAGTGAACTTCGTAGCCGCGGATTTTTATATGACTTTGTGTAGTAAGGTGTGTTTCAGATAATAAACATAGCTATATCTATTTTTTCTAAATCAAGAAATAGTTGTATTTCATTTTGTCGTTGCAATATACCATTGCAGTTCCATGCAAGAATTTTTAAATTATTTGCCATGTTTTTCGAGTAGAGTGAGCCTTTGTAGGATTGATATAAGGGCTTTTTCTTGCTTTTCTTCTTGTGAACTAAGCCTATCAAGAATATCTTGTAGTATTTTATTAGTTTGGTTATTATTTGAATCATTTAATAAAAGAGAACTATGTTGTCTTCTCGAACTTCCAGTAGATAGTACATCAGCAAATGTTACATTTGGATTAGTTCTTGATGGCTGGATTAATGTTTGGTGTGGCCTTAAATTTGTAGGTATTCTTGTTGAGGCTGAGTTAATTTCTGGCCTGGTAATTATTGAAGTTTCCCTTGTTTTGTTGCGAATTTTTTGCAGCTCTTTTATAACAATGCAACCTCTGTAGTTGGCTGGGTGTGTCTCTCCACAGTTAACACATTTTGGTGGGGTATCTTTTAGTTTCGTACATTCAGCCGTACGGTGTTTTCCTACACATTTCACGCATCTGGGCTCCTTATTACAAAAGTTTTGCGTGTGTCCGTAGACTTGGCACTTTTTGCACTGGGGGATCAGCTTAGATTTTTTAACTGCTTCTATTTGCACTTTCATATGGAGTATTTCGCTGATTGCGTAAATATTTTTAATGTCTTCTGTTCTTTCAAAAGACAACATATATAATGGAAGAGGTGTTTTGTCACCTCTTTTTAGCAGCTGTGTAACTTCTTTAATTTTGTATTTTTTCTCCAAAAGATACTCTTTTATCTCTTCTGGTTTGCATGAAGCGTGTAGCTTCCTAGCAATGACTTTGGTTTGCCTTGTCTGCTTATCTTCGTAGGAATACCACGCTGTCTTTTCTTCGTTAAGAGCTCCTGTTAACTTTCTATAGCTATCACTGTCTGTGACATTTATTTTGATATCACCACTATTTAACGCTGTAGCTTGAAACTTTATATGATTGTTGTCCATGATGTTTCTAATACTCTGATAATTATTGCAATTAGATATTATTACTGGAGGTGGCCGTGGCACTTTTTTCTCTAGTTGTACATTCTTACTTCCGGTTGGGAGTTCATTACTTGATCGTTTCTGTTCCGACGGAACCTGAGCTTTATCCTCCTGTTGCACGTGCCTACTTCCGGTTGGAAGCTGCTCAACTGATTGTTTCGAATCGGGTGAAATCTGTGGTGATTTACTCATCTTACGTTTCTTAGTTGTACGAGTTGGTAGTGGGTCTGGTTTGAGAAGATCATTTACTAAATTCTCGATAGTCAGTTATACCGCCGTGTCTCGGTCGCCAGAGCCTCGTTAGTTATCTAGCAGGGTGCACCACGTGCAGGTGAGGATGACATTTGGACTATTTGTAGACCAATTACTTAAGCCCCCTTTCCCACCCCCCATTGAGATATGATCTTACTGTTCTGTTGTATGAATCTTGCCACATGACTGATGGCTGCCAAATGATTATTTTTATTAGAATGATTTTTAAGGATTTCCTATAAAAGAAAAACTGCTGAATTTAATTGCTTTAAAACCCTCTAAAAGTCTTGTTGATATTCGTGAATCATTGAAAAAAGCTACAAATATTATTGGATTTTTTAAATTAAGTTGCGTTACAAATGACAGTGCCAAAGTAATGAGAGGAAAAACTCCGGATGTGTCGGTCTGCTTCAAAACAATGGCATTAATGTCCCGTCAATTCAATGTCTTATTCATCTGAAGGCTCTCTCACGAAAGTTGATGGTTTTGACGGAAAACCATCGTGCAAATAACCGATCATGAGAAATGTGGTCAGTATAGTAAATTTTGATTCGTGAAGGTCATCAATCGCACAGTAGGAACCACAGTAGATAAAGGTATTCCTGGAATAATGCAATTCATCTAATGGCGTTTTGACCGTTGATGCATACGGCAATTAGACGGATAAGTAGAGGAAAACGTGTTAAAAGATTCCAAATTTTGCAGCATTGAAACTTTCAATTTAATTCAACAATTTGAATTAAGATTTGAAGGTACACATCAAATTAAACTACAAGCCGCACTATTTTTCAACAAGAAGTAAAATTGATGAGTATAGTCCAGAAATACAATTAGAACTATGCGATTTACAAAATATTGCTGCAATCTTCCGAGAAGGTTGGTATTGAATTTTGAGCAGCCAAAGGTTTTAAAAAGTACACATGCACTACTAGTCAAACAATCAAGAAATATTTGTCTATGTAGAACACACGTTTGCGAAAGTGCATTTTCCCTCATAAACCTAATCATATCAAAAAATAGAAGTCGTTTGACCGATTCGAAATTAGAAGCAAGTTTGAAAATCTTGTTTTATTTTAATATAGTGTAATTTTGACTTAAAACTGCTACATGTACAGCTTAGGTATTTCACGAAATATGATATACCCAGTTTCACTGTTATTGCTCAAGATGGGAAGAGCTAGAGATTCAGAACATGTATATGAATAGTTCAGGTGGGTTGCGCCTGAGTTAGTGGTAACGTCTCAGAAATGAGTGAAATTTTGGACGGTTGTTTTTCGCCGTACGTTTTATTGTTAGTTATATCTCGCCAACGGAAAGACAGATTTTAATGGGATAAAAATAGGAAAAACAATGGATGGCTAGGACAGAAATAGTGAGGTAGAAAGAGACAACATTGTTTTATTTACAAATATCAAATACTATTAATTTTTGTTTATAACAAAAAATTAATAATTTACGAAAACCCCTAATTGGAGAGACGAAATTATATTTTGCATAATCGAAAAACTCCAATTAAATGATTTTGTGTGGATTCCGCGTGGAATTAGACATTTTTTTCGAATAAAATCTCCTGCTTATAAAATAAAAATAAAAAACACACAACCCGTAAAAACAAAGTTTTTGAATATATTTCCTTTATCTATAAGACTCGGTCGATTGCAATTCAGTTTCGACCTTCTTCACCATGACTAAAATTTAAAATTCAATCAGTAAGGGTCATTCAAAAAACAAATTTGAATTTTAAACTTACTTGAAGAAACATTTGGAACACTACTAGATTGAATTTTTTAAATTGAAAATTAAAGAAAAAACTTAGTTATAGTATGTTAGGTGATGAAATATGTGTTAGGTGACAAAAGTCGATGTGAAAAATTTCAGCGCGAGAGGATCAAGGGAAGTGGGTCAATTTTGAACTTAAAGATCGTAAGGACACTCAAGCAAGCAATCAAGCAGATGAAGTTAATATAAAGGATATAAAAACAAACTATTGCGTTGTTGATCTTTCAACAAAAAGCATCCAACAAGCGCTGAAATATACTGTGGCATGATTTTTTTTTTTTGCTAGAAATGTGTCTAGGATAACTGCTATTAAAATTGATTTTTGCTTTATATTTATATAAACTACCCCTATTGTGTATACACTCATTCGTTCGATAATTTGCTATACCTATTATTTCTCCCTTTTTCGCGATACTTTTCTAGCGCTTAAAATGTCGCAAAAACAGCCGGTGTCATAATACCATTACTCTGTCTTGAACTAGCTCTTACTTCTTTTCCTCTTTACTGTTTTACTGTCATATATTTGAGAAAAAAAACCTAAATTGTTAATGCCTTCATAATTCTTAAATATTCTTTGGTACTTATAGATTT
This sequence comes from Tipula vernalis, assembly GCA_958295665.1. Classification (NCBI taxonomy): domain Eukaryota; kingdom Metazoa; phylum Arthropoda; class Insecta; order Diptera; family Tipulidae; genus Tipula; species Tipula vernalis. Next base: position 270,282,904 of record OY282558.1, read on the forward strand.
TGGCGGTTTTTTGTCTACTTCGAAAGTACCAGATGAAACGATAATAATTTGGACATTTCTTTTTTGAATTTTGTTTTTTGTATTTTGGTAATGTAGACTGAGCAGAAATAACCGCGAATTGTTGGTTTCGCTAACAATTCGGAGAAAGCGCGACCGACGGTTGAAAGAATGTTATACTCGCCCGTGACGGTATAGAGGTACGCAATGCGCGGTTGATTTATTTGGTACACAGTACATTGTGATTGAATATATGAATATTATAGCGTTGAATTTAGGGCATCCAATATCAGTATACCGGAAACCGGAATACCGGTATACCGGACCATTTTTCAGTACCGGTTTTGAGCGATCAATACCGGTATTTCGGCATTTCAATTTTTATTGATTATTCGCCCAATAATCATTGAATTGTAATTAAAGTCAGAATTCTTATAGGAATCGTATAAAGTCAAATTTTTTCTCTTCAAATTAACTCTTGAAAATTTATAAACAATACAAAGTTCAGGATGAGTATCGCAATATACCTACAATATCAATTTTTTTTTTGTGGTGTTTTTTGAGTGTTGAAACAATCTAACCGTATAGCTGATTCGTATGATTGAGGTTTCGCTCTACAAAAAATAAAACAGGATTTTGCTCCATTAATAAATAATATTAGAAAGATTGTAAGGCTGTTTCGACGATCACCGACCAAAAATGTTAGTCTAAAATCTTACGTTAAACTGAATTCGGCAAAGTTGCAAATTGCTTCTTGAAAGCTCCAATCGAAGTCAAATCAACTATCAGCTTTACAGAAACGTGCGTTCCTGGAGTATAGAATTAATGGTTTCTAACTATGATTTCACCAGTCAAACTGACAATAGAAGCGTTATGTCGGAGGGATGCCGGAGAGATCTTCTATCAGCCGACGCTATCCTGGCATTCATGGTCTAACATTAAAAACCATAAGCTGACCGAATGAAATCCTCTTTGATCCAGAGAATCATAGAAAGACGAACTTATCTTGCCTTTTGCAATATTTGTACAAAGGTAAGCAAGTTCAAAGCATTTTTGGCTCGGACGTCAATTTTAATCGACTAACTAGAAACGAAATAGTTAATATTTTCTTCTTCTTTCTTCAACCCCAGCTCCAGATGAAGCTTCATACTCAACATCAGAAATTGTTGTTGATAGTAAAGTCCTCAAGCGGGAAGGGAAATCTTTATCGAAAAGATTGCTAGAAAGGCTTCATGTTGCAATAAACAATGAGGTTAACAAGAAAATTGCACAAAAAGTAAATCGAAGTTGATTACCTTATTATGTATATTATTTAAAACTATTTTTTTTAATGGTCAATGTTTTTTAAGTGTTACATAAACAATACCGGTATTAATACCGGTAACTCGGTTTTGTTGTCAAGTAATACCAAAATACCGGTATTCATATTTTAGACAGAAATTAGATGCCCTAGTTGAATTGGGTGAACCGCTATCACCTGAGATTCCTTATATCTCCCAAGCTCGAGTTAAAACTGTGGTCGGCAATGAATTAAATATATTTTCGAAAATTCTAACTTCTACATACATGCTACATATTTAATATTTTACGCCTTAAACAAATAATTGTATCATACTTATTAATTTTATTTTACATAATAACGAAGGTGAAATTATTTTGTGTTTGCAATTTCTGTTCCGATAAGGATTATGAAATATTTATTCTATTTCATCAGACTATGGCGATTGAATTGTTAATTATTCCCTGATTACATTCTAAATGTAGAGAGCAACCATGTCGTTGTAGTATGCAGAAAATAATCAGAAGGAACCAAAGAGGTCGGTCTTTTTAGTGGGAGGCAAGCAGATGTGCAATTAATCAATATCAATATGATTCTAATAGAATTAATAACTGGGTGGTTTGGAGTACGACATGCTTGAATAGGTGCATGATACATCAAATAACCAACCCTATTCTGTTTAATTTTGTTCAAGCCGGAATTCCAATATGCCTAGCTTAAAATATGACAGTAAATAAATCACAAACTTAGACCTTTGATAGAATAGGTTTAGTTTATCTATCTCTTTATACCTGAATCGATGGAATTTTCGATATTAATAATAAATAAATTTGCAACTAGCAAAAATTAAAGATTTCAGTATTCTTTATGGAAAATATGGAAAGTTTATTTACAGGTATTAATGCCTAGTAGGGTTTGAGGTTGGGGCTTCCTTGAACAATTGCAAAATATCACCACTCACAAAACTTGACGGTGGGTAGCTCCTAGATAAACTTATGGCAAATTAATTTTATTTGTTGAGGAGCCCGCTACGGGGTAACCCGCTACCATGACCCAGAGTGCAGGCCTCTAGTTCGCGTAGTAAAGAATATTCTTTTTATTCCAACTTTCGGTTTAGGTCTTTATTCCGAACGTCCGAAATATCTGGAATGAATAAACGAATAAACTCCTATATTAAATTCCGACTGAAACTCGATACATACCCCGAATATTTTTATCTTTTTATTTATTATTATATCTTTACAACTACTACTTTGCAACTAACTTAATTTGGTTATGTCATTCATTTCATTTTCATCTAATTTTAGGTAAAATTTTAATTTTCATACTAATTCTTAATAAAAAAAATTAAAGTTAGTTGCAAACTAAGGCTGGACGTTTAACCCAAAAAAAAAGTTGTTTTAGTGCTTCCCTTTGGGCATTAGTATGATAAGATTCGAGTTTACTGGCGCTTACCCCATATAATTGTTTCAGATTTTATTCAGGATCATTAACTAATGATATAGGATCATTAGAGTTCATAAATAAGGGACGGTACTAAAAAAATTGTCCATAATTCGCAACTCTATTGTTTTATAGCAGTAGACAATAAAGAAAGAATGTATTTCATAGAAAGCCATTTAACCCAATTTAACCTGTTCCTGTTCACACCATGTATATAGCGCATCCCAATACTTCCTCGTTTCATACCCCCTTGCCTACAAACTTTGACAAATAAATCAAAGTTTGTTGGCAAGGGGGTATGAAACGAGGAAGTGTTGCGATGCGCTGTAAATATGGTGTGAACGCCGAATAGCCATTGTTTGGAATATAATAGGTGTTTAGACCAAACTGGTTGAAGCAACCTTCCGGGAAACATTGCTCGATATTAGAAAAGGGACAGTTGGAACCGCAAATAATATTTTGGAACAACATATAAGAATATAAAGAAATATGTCATAAGGACAAGGACATAATTAAATACTGTGGCGACAAACATTGGCATCAAAATTAATAAATTGGCAACAAATATAATGGAATTTGGAACAGAAAAAAATAATTTTTGGTAATAAAAAAAAACTCGAGGCAAACCATTTAATTTAGAATAAGGCTAATATAGTATGTACATATGCAATTGGTTATTTATACATATAGTATGTATACTCAATTGAATATTTATACACGGGATCCATATGAAATTCCAAGAAAGAAAATTTCAGCTACACAAAGTCCCAAAAAAATGAATCCCAAATATGAAATATAAAACAGAAAAATCCCAAACTGAAAAATTCCAAAATCAACATTCCCAAAGTAAAACTATTCATTATTTTACAAGTATTTCAATAATTTTATTTATATTATTTATTTAATTTATGAGGTGCATGTTATAGGCTATATTTCTTAAATAATCAATTTTAGTTGTCATCAACCATTTTTTGATAACACTTTTAATTTGTTTACACCGTCTAAATTTTTATAAAGAACACTGTTTCGTTTCCACACGATCGCATTGAGTCGTCGATGCCAGGCTTATATACGCTATTTTGAGTGCATGGAAAGTTTTCCTTCCATCCATCTTTAACGGACCAAAAACTAGGATTATATCGGGTTATATCGGGTATTTGTACGGTTGAGCCCGGAAATGTAATTAGTTTTTATCCATTTGTCAATTTTTTTGGAATCCGGATGCTTGAAGTGGTTATATAACACCTTAAAATAACTTCTAATTTCGATAGGAGGGACAAAAACCAGGCTTTTAGTCATTCGAATTTCCAAACTAAAAGCTTCGTTCTTTTCATATTTGGTTTTTAGTTTTGACTTTTGAACCTGACGCCAAATAATTTGTCCAAAGTGAAAAAGACACCCTTTAAATTCGGTGAAGGGGAAAAGCTCACTTGCTGAAACATAAATAGTTTTTTTCAAGATCGCAGATAATTCGCTTTGGGTCCAATGGAATGTTGTGATCTGCTGCTATCCGATAAAGTTCGAGAAAAAAATCCGAATACAATTTTTTGCTTTTCTTGCTCATTAAACAAAACACGGGAGAAGGGATTATTTGGTCATCATATTCTACGTGAATACTGTAAAACTGTGGCATAATTGTCGGAACTACATGAAAAGTTCCGTCCAATAGCCAGTAAAACTTGAGGTAGTGCCAAGTATTATAATTTTATTATCATTTTCGATTTGTTTTTCGGAGAGTATAAATAGTTCCTCTCCTATAAATCACAAGTACTGTGGAATGTTGATTTCGAACAGATTTGTTGGTTCTTTATATTAATCCCCAAATTCTTTTAGTTTTATTATTTTGAGATTGCTTATTAGGAAGGTAACTACGAGATACCGAATCAAAATTTACAGTTACTTCCCGAATTATTATCGATGGTGGCATTGCAGTGGATGTAGCTTGGTTTTTTAAATCATTATTTGCTTCTGCAACATCCGCATCCGCAGCACAGGGATCATGCGAATGTTCCAATTATTTTTCAACTGCTTTATGGACACAATCTTCCACTGTTGTCGTCATCTTGCTTTTACAAAAAAATATGTTCCTCTTAGCACATCTCCATTTAAAAATATTGTCTTTTTTGCCTAGATCAGTGCTTCTTAAACTTTTTCATACTGCGGCCCCCGAAATCGGAAAAAATAAAATCCAGGGCTCCCAAAAATTCAATAATAATGAATTTAAAGCTAAGCATTTTGGGCATTCATGTTCAAGAAATTCAGACGTCTCACATCCATGTGCCGCTAATTTAAAGAAATGTTCTACCAACCCAAAATGTTCTCCTAGCTTCATCCGATTTGAAGTTAAACAAATTCATATACGCAATAATTTTAGTATTCCAGGAAATAGTTAAGCAGCTTGATTTTACAAAACATGAAAAGATTCTACATAAGGAACTGTTAAAAATTAGATGTAGCTGTAAATGCTTTGGAACTAAAAATATTAGGTGGACAAATGAGTGGAGCAGAACAGACAACGAAATGACTAAACTAAGGTTAAAGCTAACCATTTTTAAGCTTTCTAAATTTGTCTATGAAAATTCTGGAAGTACTTGAAACATTAAAAAAAAAAATTAAATTTTTCCACACAAAATTTCTTTAGATTTTTTCAAATACCAATTTCAAGTGTAACTAACCAATTTGGAAACGTTGGCCCGCTTAGTAATTTAATCCAAAATTTGAAATTTTATTTATGACGAGTTCTTCCAAAAGGAAAAAAAACTCGCCATAGCATAGAAAATGATAGCTCAGTAGATGATAGTACGGGGTTAATAAGGTTGACCTCATTAAACAAAATAAACATTCAATTTAAATTTTATAAATAAGGTCGTTTTGAGTCTTAAACAAATTAAGACAAAATTTATATTTTCTGCAAACTGCTCTACGGCCGCGAAAATGCACTTTCAATTCCACGGAAGATAGTTTTATAGTTAAAAAGTGTTGATAGGTTAATCAAAACAAATTCCTGGTAATTGTTTGCTTTAAACAAAACTGCTACTCATTTTATAATTCTAGTGAATTGATTGCGACGAATATTGAAGGGTTTTATTCCCCAAACCTTTTGCCTATACTTTTTCCTTAATTGCCAACTTCCATGATAAATTAATCGGCTTAATTGAATTTTTAATCGGATTTGGGTAGATTTGCAAATCAATCGAAAGATTTTTAGTCTGAAAATTAGAATGACACCAATGACCAACTTGACATTTTTTGTGTAAACCAAAGGTAAAGGTTTCGACACATTTATAAATATTATAATAATGGTTATGATCCATTATTATTTGGTTTTTGCTGTGCACTTTATTTAATCTCTGAGATTCGTGCTATTTGGTATAGTAGGGAACAACGTCCTTGTTCCAAACGAAATTCGTTGATTTTCTAAATTTTTTTGCAAGAGCCCTACGGCTCATATCAAAATGGTACTGAGTGATTTCAATTCCGCAATGTATGCCCTTTACAACCTATATAGTCACTATATGAGCCAATCTCTGAGATTCGTGCTATTTGGTATAATAGAGAACAACGTCCTTATTCCAAACGAAATTCGTCGATTTAATAACTTCAAAATTTGTTTGTAAGAGCCATACGGCTCATATCAAAATGGCACTGAGTGATTTCAAATCCGCAATGTATGCCCTTTACAACCTATATAGTCACTATATGAGCCAATCTCTGAGATTTATGCTATTTGGTATAATAGAGAACAACGTCCTTATTCCAAACGAAATTCGTTAATTTTCTAAATTTTTTTGCAAGAGCCCTACAACTCATATCAAAATATGAAAGTGGTGCTGGACTGATTTGTTGAAAAGCATTTTGAAAATGAATGTTAGAAATTATTTGAGGCTTGTTTTATTTGAATAATTTTTTTTTTTTTTAAAATACATTGTTAAAAGAAGTATGTACACTCGTATAAACATTTGTCCAAAAAACAATTTTTTATTTTGTCCAAAAAATTCACAATGTATACTCGCATAAATTGTTGTCCAAAAAAGTGTCCAAAAACTTCACACCATTCACAATTTGTTCTTAGAACTCTTATGAAAACTCAAATTTTATAGACATTTCAGCGGCTTAGTTCTTTTTTGTGCGATGTACCTAAAAGCATGTTTTGGGATAATCAAATTTTTAGCTTTGATTAAACTTTTTTTATCTTATTGTTACAATATTGCTCATTTTTTGATTATTAATAAAAATTTTATGTATTTAACAACCTTTCCAAGTTTCAAAACTTTTCTACGAGAATGGGAATTTTCACGAACTGGAAAATGCTTAATCGTTACTTTATTTGTTTTTGTTCCATACCATGCATGTGTAACAATTGCTGTTTTTTTTCTTTTTTGTGCAACCGGTGTTTTCCATTGACTCTTACGGATATGGAACAAAAATGAATTACTAATTGAGAAAAAGTTTGTATCACATAGAACAAATATGTTCTAATTTTTGGACCGATTTTGTAGGTTTTTTGAAAATTTGGAAAAATTTTAGAAAAACCTTATTCAACTTGGCCATTTCTACTAATTATATTTGCGGAGGATTTTATGCTTAAATGCTATTAACTGAACCTTATTCTTATTTATTTTTAATAACTTAATATGTTATTTAATACAGGTCAATGCAAATTTAACTTTTGCGGGCCTTACAGGTTTGACCAAATTTTATTTGTGCCATTTGAAAAATCTGCTACTTTTAATGATTTGTTTACGTATAACCCTTAACATCTATGGGAAACTCCTAAGGAAAACTTCCAAATATAGTTTTCAAATTCTATGAAATGCCAATTAACAGACAGCCTGTCTCAGAAATGTCAATTAATAAGCGGCCTCTGTTTGCGTCTGGTTGTGGTCGCTCTTAGTGGTAGAGTGAGTATAATATTTGCCTTATTACTTTGGGGGTCCCGCGTTCAATTTCCGGTGGTGATAACTAAAAAATGTAACGATTGGGTCTTGTTTTGTATGTATAAGAGTACTGTGAGAGCAAGTTGCATTAAGTGCACAAAACCCTTGGGCAAGGTTACGCCAAATTAATTTTTTTTTATAGAAAGACAGCTGGTTTGTACGTTGGAGGAATTAAACAATTTTGCTGAATTTAATGTATATATGTATTTCAATTCAAAATAATAAATAAATTATAAATAAACAACTTACAAAAAGTAACATAAAAATAAAATATACAAAAATCACATTTTTCGTTATTTTAACACAGCCTCGTAGTAATTTTGTTCAATTTCTGGCATGTATCCCTCTTTTTCTCCAGTGTGATTGATTTTTTGGAAATTTGCCATTGCAATGTTTGGTATGTTTATTTATTATCGCTTTTACTCCACATTTATTACGAGTAGGTTTTGATTTTAATATTATTTTATATACATAGGGTTATCGGATAAACTTATTTTATAAGATATGCTTTTGATATTCTCTTGGGAACATATTAATTCCTTAACCTTTGAGAAGGGAATTATTTGAAACTCGAACAAATCCGCAATTTTAGAAAAATTTAGGAAATGATTCGCTTCCATTTGCATAACTTTTAAGTTTACTTTAGGATATTTTAAAACTCTTAACTGTCTCATTAAATATATTGTGCTATAAGCATCTTGGTACCTCAAATATTTCTCGATTGCTGAATCTACTGCATCTACCTCTTCAATGCAAGATTGTCCAGGTTTCGAAAATCTTTGCGTTATTTTTTTCACTATCGCATGATGTTTTAAAAAGGACAATACTGCTAGTGCCGTTTGTAGGATATTGACCAAAAAAGAAATTAGTCCTATTTGTATGCTTTTTGATTCAATGTTCCGAAAGACCACTAAAGAAATAAGTGAAAATATATCGAGTGGATCAAAAAGGAAATTTTATTAGAGCGCTTAACATGGAATCAACCAAAAAAGAAATAAACTGTAATTTTGAATATTTTCTTAACAAGTAAACGGAGGTAGACCAAAAAAGGTTTCGTCTCTATAGAACATACAAGCATAAAATAACATTTTATATCAGGTGTAAATAAAACAAAAAGAAACCAAACACCTCAGAAAGTAAAAGGCCTAGAGGCATGCCGACAAGGTCATTCGAAAGAGAATATTTCAAATCCTTACAACTCGTTAAAATCTCAAAATCGACTAAGTGTGAGATAGCACAAAAAAACTAAGCCGACGATTTTATAAGTTTTAATTTTAACTTGGGCCACAGTTTGATAATTGTATTTCTGGATTGTTTTTCTGGATTTTTACTTCGGAATTTTTAGTTTCTGTATTTTATTTCTAGATAACGTAGTCATCCCTTTTTCAAAAAATCATTTAGAATCCCGTAATCCGTCGGGATTTTGTACCCACGGGAATTCTTCCCCAAGACGAAAAATTAAGCGAATAAATGGGTTTTTACGGTACTCGGTACATAAACATACGTTTTAATTATGTAGATTTTTCATTTCCTTCTTGTGTGATATTTACAAAAATAACAAACCGATCCAGTATTTTATATGACCGCTATTATTTCGTCAACACCACTAATAGGCGTTGATTTCGTGTAAATAATTTGAGAAAATGCGCATGGGCAAAAATTCAATGAAAACGTTTAAGTTGGATATTGGTTTTTAAGCGACAAAAAAGTCACCCAGCATCTCTACGAACCACCTACACGGTTATATAAAATACAATAATATTATATTAGTCGGCCAATAGTTGAAAATAGTAAACAAAAGGTGTCAAGTTGATGTGAAATAACGCTCTGGCGACTGGTAACATAAAACGTCGCATTGTTGTCCTGTGGTCGTGCCGATGAAATTTATGACGTTGTATCGGCGTCGGCAATGTGTCAGTTTACTATGAAGTTATTTGGTGCTACTTGAGGAGTGATAAACGATTTTCGTAGTGACTAAATCACCATTAGGTTGATATTTTTAAACACGTATCTGCACATCAACAAAACAAGCAGTTCTCTAGAGAGAATTTTAGCGGGTTTTGCGTAATATATGTAAATGTTTTTTTTATTCCTCTTTATTGTAGTATCGGTGCCTAATCGTATAGTCAAAATGATTAATTTTGGGTAAGCAGTCGATGAATAGAACGATAAATTTATACATTGACAAAAATAAATAACTATGAAGAAAATATAAAGCAAAACAATTTGTTTAAAACACTTCTGTTGTATTTTGAACTAATACATAGGTATAGTAGTATTCAGATCTCACTGAAATTCTGTCAGTTCACGCGCAGAAAAAAACATAGGTCCCTTAGTTCGTACCAAAATTGTTTCATAGACGTTGTTTCCGTAGGCGTGCAATTTTTTTTACACATATTAATTTTCACTTAAAATATGATTATAATAACATGAAATATTAATCATTTTGAAACTGAAATATAATACATTTTAATCATTATTTATTATTTTATTTAGAATTACCATAGAAAATAAATGCGACTCATGAAAGTTTTTATAATTTTTTTATCTACTGTAGCGAGCACAGAAATGTAATCAACTGAATTTTTTATGATTTCCCAACCTTTAAGGCAGTAAAGCAATTTTTAAGACCAATATTATTTTTTATTTAATTAAGCAACTTAATGCTAACATTACAGCACCATTTCTTGAATTCGAAGTCATAAGTTAAAAAAAATATAAAATAAAATACAAAATGTCTTAATTTGTGATGAATCTGTAGTTTAAAAAAAAATATTTATTCTGTATCCGCTTTATACTGCAGTCTTAAAAAATTAATTAATTTTAAGTAGTCATCCAATCCCGAATTATAAAATTTAATATTTGGTAATCCCTCCCTTATTTTTGATGACAGCCTTAATACAGTGTGGCATTGAATTCACTAAATTTTGTATTACAGTCAGCGAAATGTCTTCAGACCAAGTTTTTCCCAACAGCTTCTCTAGCTGTAATTTAGAGGAAGGTTTTCTGTCAGCAATTCTGGTTTTCATTATGTACCACACATTTTCTATAGGGTTTAGATCTGGGCTATTACTGGGCCAAACTATGGCAATAATACCCAATTTTTCTAAAAATTCCTTTACCTACGAAAAATACAAAAATTATTCCTGGAAGTTTTCCTTATGAATTTGATTGCGGTAGACCGCTCTGTTAAAAAAATAGTTACTAACCGATTTGGCATGATGACACGGCGCAGGATCGTCTTGGAAAATACAGTTCGAGGCCTTAGATAAATGCATTTCTAATGATGGAACCAAAAACTCTTCTAAGATTTTTTTGTAGACATTTGCATTCACAGTGGTTTCCATTTATGTCATTTCTCCTAAACCGTAATAGGAAAAACAGCCCCTTATCATTTTTCCTGCTGGATGCTTCACAGTTGGTCTTATGCACTCATCATTAAATATTTCTCCTTTTCTACGACGAACGTACTGTGTTCCCTCACTACCAAATAAACAAAATGGACTCTCATCTGAAAAGACATTTCTAAATGTCAATTAAAATTGCAGATTGCTTTGTTTATCGCAGGATTGGAAATTTTCCTAAGCAAAATAAGGGAAATTATTATTATTATTTTTTTTTTTAAGAAATATGTAGGCATAAAAAATTTAAAATAAATTGCGAATAATCGCAAAGCTACTTGGGTGAGAACCAATAGTAAGTTACTAAAAAATTACTTCCCGATACTGGTATATATTTAGTAAAGTATACATTAGTATACATAAGTATTAGTAAAGTATTCATAGGTATAAATATTTTGTGATATCACCTTTTGGCATTTTTTGATCTCAAATCGATTTTTTAATATCTTAAATTGGTCGGAAGTTTTATTTTTGTATTAACTATAAATAATTTAAAAGTTTTCTTGTAGTTTAATTTTCTTGTAGTTTAATTTTCTTGTAGTTTAATTTATTTGTTATGAAAATGGACTAGGCATAGTTTTATTTTTGTGTCATTTTGTTTCGCAATTAATTTTGTGCTCCATTTATCGTCCATTTGTCGTTTGCCACCTTAAATGAAACGCAGTACCAGAGCCTGCAGTATAAATGAGAGCCTCCAGTATCGACTGTATTTATTACTAAGCTTAAAATGAGATACATAAAATAGTTTCTTTACTACGAAAGTATATGGGAAAACGATTATTTTCAAATACAATTTTAGTTTATTAGAATTATGAGCTTTGGTTTTGTTTTTATATGAAAATTTTCATGAAACATGTAATTTGGTTTGATTGAAAAATCGAGTCATGAAAATGTTTATTTAAGGTATGTTTGAGCTTTAAAAAATTGTTTTTTTTAATATACGTCATAAACTTGTAACTCGAAATTTATAAACAATACAATAATCATCATTCGATTATCTACATATCATGCTAAGTTGTTTTGATGTTTTGTTTTCTTCGCGCTCTTTGTATTGATTTAATTATTTTCTGTTTGGCTCTTTTTGATTTATTTTTCGATTGTCGAGCGGAGACGTGTTGTCTTTTTCTTACCATTGGTTTTAGATGTGGATAAATGATGACATAAATTAAATTGACTTTTCTCTTTTTAATACATATTGTTATTGTTGTAGAATGTTTTTTAATTTAATTTCATTTATTTTCTTTTGATTATTGCTGAAAATATGGAAATTTTAGAATCTGTGTTTTAAATGAGTTGTTTGTCAGCGATTTCAGAAAAAATTATTTAACTGGGTTTAACTTTTAATTCATGTTTTTTCGTCAAACCAAATCCCTCTTTTTCATACAAAATCTATGAAAATAAATTATTTTTTAGTGTTTCTATGTTCCTTATTTTAAGTTCATTTTTCACATGGCGGCTCTGTTTATGTGCAGTACATACATCAAGATGGTTCTGGAACTAATTATAAATTGAGGAAGCCATACATGATTTATAACTCAATTGTTTTAGTTGAAAATGGGTTTGAATATATGCGGAAATAGCTAGAATGACTTATATTTATGTATACATTTTTTTTAAATATTTTGAGAAATGGGGAAATATTCTGGAAAAGAGAGGCATATTCTGGATATAGCGAAAGTATTTTGGAAAAGTGCGACTTTATTATTTTCTAGTTATTCCAATTTCCTGTTGATACAAGTAATCACGGTCGAGTGAGTATGAATTGTGCATCGTAATCTAAAATAATCTGTAGTTGTAAGTAGTGAATTCATGTTCGTTGTGCACTTGATATGGTAGTTAAAAGTTGTGTAAGATGTCTATTTTCGATTTTTGCTATTTACTCAAAAATGAAGAGGCAGCTGGAAACATTTACTATGAGCTTTTTGTTGGGTACAACGCTGTATAAATTTTCCATTTTATCTGTTGTGGGAGGGAGTGGAAGTCAGATTCTCGAAAAATATGCTGAGCTGAGAAAAACGTTACATGGCATTGATTTTGAGTTTTGTTTTTTGATGCCCGACCGTCTTCCGAAATTGTTCCCTTTAAATTTATATACATAATATTTCAAATTTCAGAAGGTATACCAAATTATTTATTTATATTATTTTAACCTAATCCGTATTGTAATAATAATTCTCATTATAAATCCCTTTTGGAATGATATTTTTTTTTTTTTTTTGTTGTATTATGGTTGTCTTTTTAAAGGATATGATGAATAATCTAAACCTAAATAATACGGTTTTATTTTAACGCTAATTTTTTGTTGTATGTCTGGGGTATTATGAAAAGGATAATTTAATTTTAAATTTAAACGATTTTTACATAAATATGAATGTAGTGGTGATGATTTTAACACGTTCGTCTTCTTGTTTTTGTGTTTAACTAAATCCATCTTTTATTAAAATATTTTGTTCGATAAAACATTTAAGGTGCCACAGTTAAACGGAACAAAATTTGTTCATACATATAAATTACAACAAAAGATTAGGGTCAAATATGTATGCAATCATCCGTATTATATTATGTTTATTCATCTTGAAAGAAAGCCATCGATCCGAAAATGTTTTTAATACTTGTTATAAACTAACGAAATGTGGTCAAGATAAATAACCAAAATAACAAGATAAATAATATAAACTCACAACATATAATATTGATATTGGTAACATTTTTGGAAAATATGTTTCTTTTTAGGAAACTGACGCATAAAAAGATAAAATTAAAAATATAAATTTTTCCTCAACTGTCAAACGAAGTAAATTGACAATTGAAGGCATAGGCCAAACATAAATATTGATATCTTGTTTTAATAAAAAAAAACTAAATCATTTCAGCACATTTAACTTTAGAAACGCTCTTAAATTGATGTGACGTTCTTTCAAAGAATAATAATCGGTATAATTGACATACAGCAAAAATTCTTATTTGGTTGAACCAGGGCTCTGATGAATTTAACTGTTCAGGTTATTGTAGGAAAAAGGGCTGTTGAGCTGAGTTAAAATGTCAATTATATTTTTAGCCTGCTGAAACATTAAAATAAAAAGTTCCAACATAGTACATAATATAAAATCGTGCTGTCATCTAAGAACCGAAAAATCCATAATATCGGTTAAGAATTTGGATTGTGTTTGCTAACGATTGAATCAAAGTTGAACCTTAAGCAAGAAATATTTATGTAATGAAACAAAAGTGCTTCCATAAACATTTTAAAGTTTGATTGTACATTTGGATTAAATATTGTGTTTAACACAATAATAATAATAATAATTCTAATTTCCTTAGTTTTTCACATTACGTCTCATTAAAATCTACATATTGTTCTGATGGGGAATCTTTTAGGCTTCCCAAATTCTACAATAATAAAATATATAATATTTCATATTCGAATATATAGGCCAATATTGTTACTTTTCTTTATTCGGCGAATATTCCATCAAATACTCGAATATTGAATTTTTTCTTTTTTTTTATTTCCTAGCGCCTTTCTCCTCAACTTCCTTGGCCCTAATAGCGTGATATTATTTTTAAGGGCGTCCCATAGTTCTTTGCCATAAAGATTTATATCCGACCTTTAATATCAAGAGAGTTTATTACTCAGAAATACTACCTTTAAAGGTGATTTCATTAAAGCAATTCACAAAAATTGTATCAATAAGATTCTTTCGGCTTTTTATAGATAAAATATATTAAAAATAATGGCGTTCACAACATTTTCGACTTGTTAATCACAAAAAATGGAGAGGCCAGTCACTTATAAATATATCTACCAAAAAAAGTAGAAGTATCAAAATCCCCCCGTACTTTAACCCGAAGTCAATACAAAGTGTATCGACTGCAAAAATGAAAACTTTCCCTGAGTTTTCTCTGTTCAAACTACCACAGAGAAAGCTCAAGGAAACTTTTCATTTTTGTTGTCGATACACTTACACACTACACTACAATGCCATTATTTTTAATATATTTTGTCTATAAAAAGCCGAAAGAATCTTATTGATTTAATACAGACAAACTTTCTATTTCTAAAAAATGTATCGATCAACATGTCTCTGAAATTTCAACAATAAAATGACAAAAAATATCAATAGATGGATCAATATTAATATTATTACAAATAATTTCAGTATCAATGTCTCAAATCAGATAATCCGGATTTACATCATTAAAGGTCATCAATATTCAATTCATCACTTTACATGATCACAAGTATTGACATTAATATTAATTCGTGTAATGATTGCATATAAAACGTCACAGAAATAATTTATATTTCAAAGCTTACTAGATAAAATATTTTATTTTTAAAAGATAACGATATTATTTGTCATCAGCAAAGTATTTTAGGCAAATTTAGAAATTTAAATTCCATGTTACAAGATGTATTAACCGTAGAAAGATATTTCTTCGAAAGTTTTGAACTTTCTTCGGGTTCAACAAGTTTTTTTTACAATTTTTTGTTATACTGACCCCCATGCAATGCTTCATTGGCTTCAAATTTTGGACCAGGTATATGGATTGTCAAATTGATCATCAACCTAACAAAAGAATCGTCGGCCTCGTTTTTGAGAAAATCTGCTTGGGTGTTTTCTCTTCCACTACATTCCCATTTATTACTAAAATCTATCTTTGTACAAAATTTGACCAAGGCCGCGGTCGAATACTCGGGTAAATCATTTACTACGGTAAATCGTAAATGTAGATTTTTAGTGTTCGTTTTTAGTTAAATTACGCATTTTTTTTCTATTTTATACTCACGATAAAGAATAAAGTATCTAAACGTGTAACATTTCCATTTTTTTATATCGTATACCCTCCATAAAAAGAAAGGTAAATGCATTTACAGAATTTAGTGGATTATATGGATTATATATCGCTATTTATGTGACTAGTTCGTCGAGAAATGTAAAAATCTGGAACAAGTTGTTTTTCGGGATAATAATACTTACCCAATATGACTTCCTTATAGCGGGGAAAAGTAAAAAAGGAACCAACAGCTTACTTATGTTTCTGATTTAGTCTACTTAACTTTCATTATGCTCTGTACACGGTTGACAACAATAAACATATGTACATATATGAAACAAACTACACAAATTAATTTTGAAATTTACGAAATACGTCATTGTAAATCATTTTTAATAATGTTTATATAATTTGCCTGTAAACAATTATTGTCTACTTTGTAATTCACACAGCTTCCCGATGGCCAAATGTGATCAGCTTCTTTGAATAATCTTTTAATTTATAATGTTCATAATCAAAAGAAGTTTAAGAAGAGCCGATCTGTAGTTATGACTTAAGTTAGCATGTTTTTTAATATGGATTAGGTTCTTTTTATGTTGATCAATTCTTTGTGATCTCGTTTTGCAAGTTTCACCTGTATAACAAGAGTCACGATATTTACAAATATTTTTATAAATCAAGTCATCTGTCTGTTCGGCTGGGATTTTATCTTTTACCTTTGTACATGTTTCAAACGCTTTATAAATAATTTTATTTGCTACTCTCATATTTGAATTGTCTTTTCGAATTGATTGATTTTTTTTCGCAATTTCGGTACGTAAGATATCGAAATATATTTCGCTACGTATAGATTATTTACTTCTAATTTACTTGTTTGTAGGTGGATAATGTTTTAATGGTCAGATTATTGATAAGTTTACTAGGGTAATTATTTTGGACTATGTTTATGTTATGTTTATAATTTTTAAAATGTTTCTTTGGCTTAACTCACTATCTGTAAGATATAAAACTACTAATAATTGAATGTGCCTAATACTATAATATTTTTATACCCACATACCTATAAATGAATGACGGTTGCTGTTGTAATAATGGTGGTTTTTCATTAAACAATTTTTCCAAAACCAAATTTGCCAATATTGGTGGCAAAGAATTAACAATTGCCAAACCAAATTTTTGTTTATAAAAAATATCTTAATATTTACATACAAAACCTTCAAAAATTATCTTTTATCAACAACAATATACATTCATTTTCAATTTATTGCCATCTCAAAAATTGCTATTTTGGCACTTTCTAATGGTACGTTAGTAAAAATAGATACTAAGGATGATCTTCTAATATTTCATGTTTACCAATTTTAATTTTCTACGTCACGTCTTTAAAGAAAAACAAATTTTTTAAATTGTATTTACTCATTTGTGTTAATGATATTGACATATCTCAACAAAATTTTGACAAATTTTATACTGGCGAACTTAAGTTGAAATTATTGAGCGTAGTGGAGTATTTGGCTTGTGGATTTTGGAAGTCTATTAAATTCGAGGTGGTTTTGGATTATTTATCTTTAAAAATAACTTTTGTTATATTTTTGTTTTTTAGTTCAAGAATTATTTTAAAACATTTCTTGTTAATTAATTTTGTTGGGTCACTATCCATAATATAATATATATCATACGTGTCCTTACCGTTTAATATAGTTCTGTCCTTTTATTTTGATAATTAATTTTATTTATAAGTACGGTTCTGTTGCCTTTATCCGATTTTGTTATGCATAAATCAACATTATCTTTTAGAAATTGTTTTAGTCACATTTAGGCATTAAAAATAATTTTGTTTATTTCAGACATTTTTGTTTTGATTTGGGAAATTGGTTTAGAACATTTGTGTTTTTACCATATTAAATAACAAGCGAACTTAAACCATAACCACTACAGATCGGCTCTTGTTAAACATGCGAACGAAATAAAACCTGATTTCGATTTTGATAATGCTATGGGCAAATCAAAAACGAAAGATTATTGAAAGGAACTTGTCACTTCTACATCGGGAAACCCTGTGAATTACAAACTAGGCAGTAATAGGTTACAAGCAAATGATATAAATACTAGTTAAAACCCGTCAAAAATGACGGAATGGAAATAAATCATGTAAAGCATAAAAAATCAAATAATCAACAAATATATCTGTATGTATGTATAAGTGAAATTCCGCTATACCAAACCCCGTTTTTAAAAAACATCCGATTATTACAAACTGCTCCGGAAATAAAAACTTCGGTTATAACACGAAAGCAAATTTTTCGCATAATATAAAAAATAATAAACATTTATTTTCTAAACAAAAATTGGATTTATCAAACTATGTTTGTTATAAACGTTATCATTTACATATAACAAAACTCCGTTTGCCATATAAAAAACTTTTATGTTTTCCCTTGGATGTTTGTTATTTCAGGATTTCACCGTATTTGTTTGTTTGTAATACCCTAGACACACTGCGATTTAATAAAACCGATTTAGTGAATTTTTCGAGATTAGTCGCAGTGTGTCAACCTCGATTTAGCTAATCTGCTATCTAGGGTATTACGCTCGCTCTCCCTTTCGTCTTATTTTCATCACTCGCTCTCTTGTAAAAAAAGTATGCCATGCCGTTAAGTTTATACAAATATACAAAAAAAATTATTATTATTGGATCATTGAAGTTACGTTCAATGACGTGTTTCATAAATTAATTTGTGTAGTTTAAGTTGTTACGTATAGTGAGATGATGTTAGAGTATAAAGAAAATTGAGTAGACTGGATCAGGAACATAAGTTAGTTGTCCTTCCCTTAATCAAGAAACTTTTAATGGCAGATTTTTTTATTTTTTATAAACAATAAATAGAGCCATGATAATGGTGTGAAACACCGAAAACTTAGCTTTTAAATACATTTTTAATTTTATATAAGAAAACGAATTAAATTTGTTTGAATTTTTTTAAATGGTTTATAATTTAGCCGTTAATGAAAAAAATACTAACGGGGACTATAATAATGAAAAAAAAAATATATTTTGCAATTACTAATTTGAAAGTGCTGAGGTTTAAAAATAAGCCCAATTCCAAAAATTAATCCGTTGGCTTTTTCGTTTGACCAAAATTGAATTCCAATTCCAAATTCAAGAAACCTCCATCAAAACATTAAGGAGAGCGGTTCGACATAACTCTATTATCACAAAAATTGTGCAGGTAATCCAAAACCACATTTGCAGTAAGGGGACGAGCACCATCTTGCATTAACCATTAATTTCAACAGTTTAATTTCATTATCTCCCATTCCTATTGACTATTGGAAATATAGAAAAAGCACTACCTCTTGGAATAAAATAAAGCTGTAACGACGACCAAAAATTAGCATCAGCGCTCGCAGAAAGACTAAAATATGGTATAGTGGACATTTTTTGAAGCCGAGCAGCCTCAAATATTTTGTCTAAACTGACGTCTCCAATCGTCAATTAGTTTTGGAATAAAGTAGGAACATTCTGTGTTCCAAACATGTGTTTCAAAAGTTTTGTGCAAAAGCAAGACAATTCACTTTACCTCTTTCTGCAAGCTCTTGAACTTTTTTTTGGATTTTACATGGACAATAATTTAAATTTCAAGTGATTTTATGTACATATACTTGTGCAGGAACCTTGGGCAATACTGGAAAATTTTCGAATAGATATCTTTGGATTACCTTCAATCAGGGAGCCTATTATGAAATTTTTCGAATTCTTTTTTTTTTGATATCGGAAAAATTCGCCCTATTATGAAGCTAAAACACAAAAATTCGCTGCGAATTTTTTCGAACGCACAATCAAAAAAATTCGCCCTATTATGAAACTAAAAAGAAAAAATGGCAGCGAATTTTTCCGAATGCACTGACAAAATTCGACTGGTATTTAGTTGACGAATTTTGTACACGACTGATCGCATTTGTCAAACTGTATTAATAATTATTAGTTTTTGTGTAAAAAAATATATTCTAAATTATTTTTAAAAATAATAACTAGGTGTTCTAATAATAATTATAAAAATAATAATTAATAGTTATTGAATACATTTTATTCAAACAATTTTTTAAGAATTTATTTAAGAAATACAGAAATTACGTTTCTTATATTGACTTTATAATAAAAATTTCGATTTAAGTCTTATTCTAATTATTTATTTTTAAATTGATTAAAAAATATATAACACAACTAATACATTTTTTTAATTCCAATTTGTTTATCAGGACGACGAACGCCAACCAATTTTATGTGCTAGTCTTTTACATTGAGAGAAATGAGGGGCTAGCAAAAAGTATTTAAATGCCATTTTCGATATCGAAAAAATTCGAAAACCAACTTTCATAACAGGACAAATCCGCATCGAATCGAATTTTTTCGATATCGTAAAAATCCGAAACCGAAAAATTTCATAATAGGGAAAGTATTCGCTCTTGATTTTGAGTAATATTTATTGATACAAGTCGGCCTCGATATGGATTTTTAACTGTCCCGAATATTTTAAATTTCTTAACCAATCTAAAAATAGCAGAACTATTGAGCGATTCTTGTTGGGATTGTGCTTGGAATTCCCACTCTATTTCTTGAATTGACTTTTTCTCGCTCATACATTTTTTTACAATGACAATTTTTTGTTCGTTTGAATATTTCATTTTGTAAGTTCTTCGTTAGTAATATGAAAATACAGTTCTGAATTTTATTAACTTAAAAAGCAGAAAAAAACTTTAATAAATAAAATAAAAAAATAAATAATTAAATTAAAAATGAGTCTGGTTTTGAAGAGCACGACGGCCCTGTATTATAATCATAAAGTAAGATTACTTAAAAAAAACACAAAGTATTTATTTATTTATTCATCCAAATTTATTTTGTTTCCTTTAAAGTGAACCCCTCCCGTAGATTACACTTATTCCAGCGTTTTTGCTAGTCATCGTAACAGTTTTAATACTATACTTATTCCTTCAAAACGACTAGCGGAATCGCTTGCATACGGAATCCACGGGCTTTAAACGGCGTTGATGAAGATGTTTCTTCATTCGAGGAAACACGAAAAAGTCGGACGGTGTCATATCTGGTAAAGGGTGCTTGTGGAACGGTATTTGTTTCAATTTTAGTGAAAAATATACGAATAATTATTTGGTGCGTTATCGTCATACACAAATCATGAATTCTTTTTGCCATAAATTACGTTTTTCTTTCCAATGGACTTTGCAAATGACTCATAACGCTTAAATACTATTCTTTATTAACTGTTTGAAATTGACACGTATTTCACGTTTGGTTCATTCTTAGTATGATACTCGCTTGATTATTGAGCTGTTTTTGGGTAATAAGCGTAGACCCTTGTCTCATCACCATTAATTATGCATTTTAGAATGTCATCCAAAGAAATCATCTCTCCAACAAACCCAACGATATTTAACCTTCATGTGACTAGATATTAAAACACTTTTAGCAAACTGGAATGGTACAAATGTATCAAGTATAAATTAATAGAAAATTTGACAAAAAGAATTAAATTATTTCGATTTGAACAGAGAATAAAAAAACATAAATAACGGCAAAAAATTCGAAAAAAACACGGAAGGCAATACCTGAATCATACAAAAATAGTCAAAGGTGTTCTTGGGTACAATTGTACGCAGTCCAGTCACATAAAGGTTAAAAAAAAAATCACTGTTTTCAGACAAAGATGAGAATACACACGAGAGAAGCCTAAAATATTCTTGAATATATGTTTAAACATGCTTTCCTGCAACCACACTGATTGTAAGGATGGGCGGTAGTTTAGCTAAATTAATTTTGTTTTGATTCGTTGTACCTTTTATAAAGCATTTGAAACTATATTCATTTAAAGATTTTTCCGTTTTCGGAGAACCATAGAAGCATTCGCAGCACCATATATTCAGGCATTATATTTTTAACTCATTGCCCTGTACCACTTGAATGTTATCAAAATATTTTTAGAAACATCAACATTGAGTCGAATTACCGAAAACATGATTTTTTGAATATTTCGTGAAAAGTGTAAGTTTTCAAATTTTTTTTTTTTTTGCAACAGATTTACTTATTTTGAGGAAAACGAAACTTTCGGCGAATACAGGTTTTGAAAAAAGTTTTTTGTCACTCAATTCGTTGTGAATTTTCATTGAATTCGGAGTGGGGAAAGGGTTCATAAACGTTACAGAATTAAGTTCAAAACTATGTAGGCCAACCGGAATGAAATATTCTTACAGGATTCGAAGCACCAATCAGGTGCGATTATAATATTTTTTCAGAAGAGGAAAGCAAACCCCTTTAGTGAAACTGCTAAATCTGTTAATACTTGTATTTGTGTTTTTCGTCATAGTCGTATTTATATTAATATTTTATGAACTTTAATTTTTATTTAATATCTCTCTTTGACTGATTTCGATTTGGCACGATTATTATATTACTCTATCAACCTAATTAATCTTTTCTAATACAATGTAATCCTCAAAAATTATACTATGAAAATAAAACGAAATTCAGTAGCTTAGACAAAAAAAAATTAAAAACGTGTTATTTATTTTATCTTGTAATTTACGTTTCTTATAATAGAAAAATAAAAAGGATTCTAATCAAAACCAAACAAAAAGATTAAAAAAGTTGTATTCTTAATTTCTTATTTAAAGAATTTATTTTATTTATTTTTAATCAAAACTACAGAAAATATTTAAGAGGGAAGATCTTTTAGACTAAAATATTTTCGAAAGCGTAATAAATTGTTTTTGTAAATAAATGAAATACATGCAAAACTGAATTATATATCAACAATCCTTTCATTCAGCTCTAACTAACAAAATTGTATCAAAATTTACGCTCTACGTAATAAAATAAATAAACTTTACCCATAACTATATTAGATCAAATAATCTGACTAAAGTTGCCCCAGTGAGAACCCTGTTCTCATTACAAGGAAACTCCGATTTACGTCATTGTTGGGATGACGTAAACGGAAAACGGAAATCGAATTATTTAAAAGAATAAATAAATATTGTATAAAATCAGTAGTCAAATAGTGTAATTTAAAAATATTTGAAAATATATTTTATGGCAACGAAAATTGAAGATGCATAAATCGGGGATTTAATATGTAATTCGAAGTTGTTTGGAATGTTCCCAATTTTTGTTATTTTTTATAAAGTAAAATTGTCAAGTGGAAAGCAAATTCGCTGCGCTACGCAACTAAACATATGTGAAAGCATAAATACAAAACTTGCTATTTTATATAATTTTTGTTAATGTCAAATGTGGCTGTGCACTCAAATTGCTTTTTCTTATTTTATCTATTAGACATACATATAAATATGATAAACAACGAAGGAAAAAAGCTTATTAATCAAATTTTAATCATTTTTAAAAATTGAAAATATTAATGCAGCTATACGTTTTGGAGGAAATCAAAAATTATCAGTTATGACGATTTTTAAAAATGAACTAAATATTTATAATATGTAGTACAATAAATGATTAGTCTAGATGAAATTTATTGTATAATAAGACAAATTTATTCTGACTAGTAAAACGAAGATGAACCGCTTCAGACATCTGCTCCTCCTTCACAAAACTTCTAACACACAGCAATATTTATTAACACAGCGCAAATCTATCTCTATGAACAACAACAATGTTTTAAATGTAAATAACTTCTCATAGGTTTAACAACTTGAACGCTAACACATAACAAAACCCGTTAACACACATAAACATCGCTTAAGAGACTGCAAAATCGCTTAACACAAAGCAACACTGAAAATCTATCTATGTGTGTATAACAACTTAGCAAAACTGCTTAACTCAGCAACATTTATTTGGGTAGCTACGTGGATATCAACGATATTTATTAATTTGAATAATTTTCTATATAGGTTCAATAGTTAAAACACTGAACACCACAGCAATAATTTCGTAGTTAAACTTCCTCATCTACAAAAGTCACAAAAGTAATTCAATAATAATGACAGGTAAAAATGTTATTAATGGTAAATGGTTTTCAGTAATGAAAAATATTCCCTTTCCTTTTATTATTCGATATGCGACTTTTTTATTGGTAAAGCAAATTAGTTAAGCCTGATTTCCATTATGAAATATTTACTGACAAGTCTTAACAAAAAAGGACAAAAATATATATTCGCGTGCTGTGTGAGAGAAATTTTTTTTTTTTTTCAGTTTTACAGTACTAAGAAAATTATTATAGTGTATTGACATTTTTATAGTACACTGACAAAATTTACTGAAAAATATATGAAGCGAAGTATATTTTTTCAGTATTGGAAAAATATTTCAATTTTTCAAAAAAAATTGAAAACAAAAAATGATGTGTAGATGATTATTCTCCGAGAATAATGAGTCATTAACAGTCAAATCAAAATAACTAATGCAATATCATCAGCAAAAGCAACAATTTTACCGTTTAAGTTTAAGTTAAAAATTGAATTTATGTAAATTAAAAACAAGATAGGACGAAGAACAGAACCCTGGGGAACACCATGTTCAATAATAAATGGAATGCTTTGCGATTTATCAATCCTAACCATAAATGTTCGATTACTGAGATAAGACTTGAACCATTTCTGTGATACACCTCTAAAACCAATAGACTGGAGCTTACGCAGAAGATGATTATGATCCACCATATCAAAGGCTCTCTTTATATCGATGAAGACTGCACCAACAAACTTCTTCTCATTCAGATTAATATGAATTCCATTTAAGAAATTAATTAACGCAGATTCAGCACTTTTCTTCTTCTACCAGATCTAAAGCCGTGTTGATGAGGACTAAGAAACTCAAATTTGCAAATTTGTCCAAAAACTACTCAATACGGGATATCATCGATTTTTCAATGATCTTCAAAATGTTGGGTTGCAATGCAATGGGCCGATAATTGGCCTTAACAATGATATCACCCTTTTTAAACAAAGCGATAACAATTGCAGTTTTTAAAACATTAGGGATAACACCATTTACAAAACATTGGTTACTAAAACTGGCGCAATTGCTATAACCACTAATTTTAGCATATTCGAGCTAAGACCAAGAATGTCAAGTGCATTACTTGATTTAAGTCCATTAATAATACAAATAATCTCTGATTCCTCGACTGGATTAATAAAAAATGTATCCAACATTTCAGTAGAGTAAGAACAATCATTACGATTCATACTTTGGGCAGAAAAGTTAGAAGATCTCAAATCGCTAACGATTTTAAAGAAATAAAAACCAAAATCGTTAGCAATTGATACAGAGTCAGACAGAATCTCTGAGTTAATAGACAAAATTCTTTTCATATTAGTTCTACTCAAATTCCCGCACAAAATATCATTAACAACCGACCAGGTCTTCTTGCAATCTTTACCACATTCATTAAATTTCCTACTAAAATACTTGTCTTTAACAGAAACTATAGAATCATTGATTCCGCTACACAATTTGAGATACTATTTATACAGTTTTTTATTCGCCAGGTGTTTTTTACATTTAAGTTGAATTTTTCTCCTTTTATTTATTAAAAGTACCAACTTGTTAGAAATCCACGGTTTAAGCTTTATGTTTGAATTATGCCTAATTACATTTTTGGAACATGAATCAGCTACTTTTGAAAGCATAGAAACCATATTGGTCAAAATTGATGTGGGGTTACTTAGACTTAATAAACTAGAAAAATCAAGTGTCGAGATTAATGATTCAAATTTAATAATATCAAATTTGCTGTACGCCAATTCTTTTTCGTTAACATAATTACCAAGAACCTCTATATCAATTTTAACCAAATCATGGTCCGTAATGTGTAAATTATGCAATGATACATCCAAAGTAGCACAACTATTAACACGGACAAAACAGTGATCAATGCAAGTAGCAGTGTTACTAGTAACTCTTGTGGCAGAATTAATAAGTGACAGAAATCCATTTGACGTCAACATAAACATATAATCATTACAGAAAGCTGGAAAGTTCAAAATATCAATGTTCAAATCACCAACAATTATTACATTTTTATTTTTAATTTTCGAGATGAAATTTGAAAACTCACAAATAAATGATGAAATTGGAATAAATTGTAGGTGATACACACAAACAAAAATATAATTATTATTATTTAATGAAACAGATAACTTTAAAACATCCGCAGAATTTAAAGAAATAGCTTCACTAACACATTGCAAATTTGAATCGTAAAAAGCACAAACTTCACCCGCTCTATAATTATTGTTACAGCAACCTATACATTCATAATTAGGAAGATTATAATTTCCGAAAGAAAAATAATAGATGGGTATTCATCAAATGAACTCAAATTTACAACCAGTTTATCAAAATTTTCGTGCATGCTACGAATATTTTGATGGACAACAAAGAAACTTAAGATGTTGGTTACAGAATTTTTACAATGATAAGTATTAGAATTTACTAAAACTGAACTTGACTTTGAGTTAAATTCTGGCTTTAAACAGTTAAAGCTGACCGAGGTACTAAAAAATGATTCGACGATTGCCGACGATAATTTAAAAATTCTTTAATAAATACACCAGGAGGCCACGATGATGAGTCCAATAGCAGGTTGAATTTATTCTCAGGAACCCCAATTTTAAATGAGACATAGTCACGGTCATCACTTCGCCTCATCCGAACCAAAAAGGGTTTATCAATCTCAAATTTATTTTTCAAATACCGAACCATATCATCGTCACCAACACCCTTGCACAGACGTGAAGCGAAAATCCATTTAACAGGTTCGACAGTGCGCAGAGTAGCATCGAGACCACCACTTCCAATAATAATTTTGGGAGAATTGTTATTATTAATAACACTTACTGATTGAGTAGCAGCAACCGACTCAGCCTTTGTTGTGGATGACGAACCCCTAGATCTAGTAGTTCGTGACGACGGCATATGTTGGTTAAAACGTCTATTAACCGCAAGGTTTTTGTTACCATTGGGTCCCTGTTTATCCTTGACTGCAGGTACCAGTTCACTTTGTGCAGAAACAGCGGCAAAGCAGGCATTTTTTTGACACGGTAGATCAACAGATCGATGCAGAGTTTCATCAGAGTTTATGATGTCCATTAAATTATTATTGTTGTTAGATTCGTTGTTATTAATCGGTACTTTTATTACCGGTACCACCGATTGATCTACCATAGGAACGTGTGACAGTGATTTTGCACAATCGATAATATGAGCTGTTAAAATCCCTTATATAACACTAATATTTTTATTATTTTTATTGTTTATAAGGGGAGAATTCCCAATAAAATGACGACTACAAATTTTATTTAAACTGGAGAATATAGTATTTACCTCTTCCTGTAGCTTATTCTAGCTGTTTTTATTTATACCCACTGATTCAGATAAATTTGTAAGTAATCCAGTTTGGAATTTCAGCAGGTCGCCACAATCATTACAAACGTACCAAATATTTTTTAATTGAACAATCAACTCAAAAGTTGTCTTGCTTTTAATGCCAAGACATTCAAAATCAATAGCTTTATCACAACCAACACAACAAAAGTAAAGTTTTTTTGTAGTCGAACCGCAATCATGGCACTTCTTCTCCATTAGAAATCATAATCGCTCACAATCACAAAGGATTACACCACACAGTTATTACGATCACTATACGACTAACACTCAGCACAGAATAACACACACCGAACAGCACAGAAATTCACAGAACCGGATTCAAATAATGTTCGCAAAATGTCACAAAAATTAAAATTAAATTAAATTATTTTATTTTCACAGAAAAAATTTTTTTTTTTTTTGTTTCACAAAAACAAACACACGTCCGATCACTTGGATCACTTTTTCTCTCCTGAGAATTTAAATATAACTTGTGTTCATTGCCATCACCGTAAACCAATCATTTATTTTTTTCACTTATAATTTGTTTTGTCCACACACACCTTTATCAGCTTCACTATACTTCACTTCTGAACATTGTGATGTTATAAAAACTGAACCGGAATATTACAAAATCTGGCCCTTAACTACACATGTATGTAAACACATACACGTTTTTGATATTTAAGAGAATTAATTTATTTAATCATTGACAATATGTACATTTTAGTTTTTAGTTACACAACTTTTTTTATTATTTACTAACAATCTTAATTATAGCGAATGGTAGTACATGTTAGATTAATCGTTATAAAGATGTTAAAATTCCATTATAATTTTTTGCCGTGGCTTATATCACAAGTTTATAATAAAAATAAAAACACGAATAGAATTTTTATAATTTAAATAACAATTATTTTTAAATAATTTATTTACAAAATAAACAAACGAATAAAAATTAATAGTAAAAACTTTCTTATTGTGATATTTTAATTTTATTTAAGAGGCCGGTTTCGGATCTTCATCCATCACCAGTTCTTTTCTACTCTAGTCCTTAGGTTAACGGAAAAGTTGCAATGACAGGTTTTAGCCTACCGTTTCCAGCGTGATTTAAAAAAAAAATATTCATATCCCTTAAAAATTTGAGTGGAGGAAGATTTTTGTCCCCAAAAAGTCATTTTTTGTCCACTGTGCGCTCCACAAAACCAATTTTATACAGCAGTTTTTTTTTAACAAATACAAGACATATTTCGAGATACATTCGCTGTCCTGGTTTTTAAAGTCGAAATTTTCTAGTTTTTCAAACTTCTTTGGACTTCGTCCGGGCTTAAACGTTTTTAACCTGGTCACCCTACTGCACACCCTACCCTGGTTTGTAGTAGTACCACACGCTTTTTGGTAAACTTTTATTTAAATTTAAAAATAATAATAAATAAACAATTAAATATGTACAATATTATATTTTATAACAAGTGGAGATAACGAGTCATTGCAATATGAAAATGGAATTTGGTTGCAAACTTGCAATCACTTGAGTATTGAAGCTGCACGTTTTTATACGAGTAGAAATCTTAATTTTACAAAGCCATAATATTAAAAAAAACATAGGAAAACACTTTTTTTTCTAAGACAGATTTTTAAATGAAAACGCTACAAATTATTAATTATGATCTCTGAAATATTTGCAAAAATGTTTGAGGTTCCACATATATGGACATGGTTTAATAAATTAGTTTTTATTTTCTTACATAACAAGAGCAACCATGAAGAAATAAAATTACATTCTTCCATTTTAGGATTACATTTATTACATAAAAAAAAATATATTTTTGTTGTAACTAATTAATTAATTACTAAAGGGAATAATTTATCAAAATACAAACATGGCAGTTTTTTCCTTTTTTGTACTTTATTCTTTTATCAATTTCCTAAAATATACTATCGAAACGAAACGATTTAACACTAATAAGATACAATATAAATAAATAAATCATTTAAATATTAAAATAAAAAGCAATCATATATTTACATAAAATAATTTGTTGACTATGTTATATAGGTAACTCTGTTAAAGAATTGTTTGACCTCTATGCTCGACGGCGTTATTGACATTGTAGTAAAGCTCTACGTGAAACATTTTTTTTACAATATTAAAACGATACATCAAGCGTCCTTTATTTACAATACGTAAACATTGCACTTGTGTATAATCTTAATAGGAAATACCTAACAATTTTGATTTAAGAATTTGTTGAATTCAGTTAACGTCACTTTTTGAACATATCCTTTTTTGAATGACCAGAATGTACGACCAAGCCTAAGCTAGTTTCCCTGGTGAGACCAGACCTTCCGTAAACCCTTTACAGATAACAAAACCGAAGGGTAGCAAAGGTATGTTAAAAAATATAGAAATTATAGAAAGACACCTAAGTAGCCTATATTTACCTTACCAGATAAAATAATTAGCACAAGATAACACAATTTAAAAACTTTATGTTCGTTGAATCAGACTCTCAAAATGTACCTATAGAAATCAAAATTATTTTTACTAAATACTAAGTGATTTAAACCAACTCGAAATAATTCGTCTCTTCGCCTCTTAAATTCCTAAATACACTACATGTGTACATCATAAGTTGAATAACTATATATTAGATATTATAACCATTTAAAATACTAAATAAATGTTATGGTAATCTGTTTATGGTTGTTATTACATTAATCCCTGACATTCTAAACAAAATATGTATTAATGTTTTTGAAACTTAATTTAAAATTTTAAATAATTTTATAATGTACAGTAGATTGATTGGTTTATTAATTGGAGCATACGATCAAGCCTAAAGCTGTCGTCCGAATGATACTGGGCTCACCATACAGGAAAACCAAACTACCAAAATTAAGGAAAAACCACCATCACCAATCAACATTATTGGCATAACTGAATATGGTACTTTTCACTCATTGACGAAATTGGTGACTATAAAGGAATTCAGAATTGCAGCACTGATCAATAACATATGGAAAATCAATACAACAGATATTGAAACTTATAGAGCATTAGGCTGTAAAGCTGACAGATGAAGGGAAGGAAACAAACGAGGACAAAAATGATCGCCCGATCAAAGTGATGACCAGAGGTCTTCAACCAACCTGTACATGGCATGATACAATGGGGGAGCTTAAACAATAGGACTTCAAAATAGAGGATGTGGCAAACATTCTAAAAAAACCAACCGTTACTGTAAGGTAAAATGGGTAAAATTTGGTAAACTTTTCAATATTAAGGCAGCCCATAGCATGACAGTTAAAATAGAACTTTAAGAAAATACACTGGTTTACTACCTCAGCGTAAGAAGTGCCAAGGATTTAACCACTTGCAGAAATATTGCAAACGAGAGCCTAGATGTGTGAAACGGTCGGGGAAACATTTCTCCCAACTTTGTCATTCGACAAAAAATACGCCTCCAAAATGCGTAAACTGTAACTTACACAGCATCCCGCTAACTATAGGTATATGAAGTAGCAAAAGAACTGCAAAATCTGATAAACAAAAAACGACTGGCTCCACTATACCGTGGGATGCCCGGTAATAGGCAATGTCCAAACACCCAGTGGTAGAATATCACGACCAAGTGCAATAGTGGGCCGAAAAACATACTCACAGATTGTGCAACAGAAGGAAAAAGTAAGTAACAAAAAAGATGACCAAAGTCCAATTCTTGAAAAAATTCTAAAGAATATTCTCAAGGCTGCTAAAGCAAGAAAGAAACCTAGACGCTACTTCTATGATGTATTAATCTATGAAGATAGTTCAGACCCGTCAATAGGAATGCAAATGAGCTTTTGCAACAAATTCCTGAGTTAGAAATTTTCCTAAATATAGAAAAGATAGATATATGTATGTATGCCTAATTTCCGAATATCATTTGACAAAAGATTCATTCGTTAGAATTCTAGAGTACGAGTGCTATCATGCCATCTACCCAGCAGCAAAAGCAAGAGGAGGATCTACCATATTTGTGAAGAAAAAATCAAACATTACGAAGGGGTAAATATTGAAAAAAAGAAATTTTGCAAATAGAACATTGACTGATGTCGTAATGGAAGTTCTACTTGATGCGTCTTGAGCTCAATTGATTTTAATATGTTGTTTATTAAAAAATACGTCAATTTAAAATTTACTGTAGAAATAGAAGCGGATAATAAATTACCTTTTTTGGACACAATATTAGTTCGGAAGAATAACGGTCAAATTGATACTATTTGGTATGCAAAAACTGATCGTCTGGTCGAATTCTTAATTTTAATAGTTGGGGTGAATTTAAGTCAGCGAATTAATACAGCATTTAGTTTCGTTTACCGAGTTAAAAATATAACTACCGATGTCACCGTTGATACCAATCAAATTAAATATTATCTGATCAATAAAATATAGCCGAAATATTTGATCAATAAATTAATCAATCAGGTCGGTATATACTAATACTAATATTCATCAAAATTTATTATATAAATCAATTTATTATATTAAAAATCTTAGTGGCCAAATTTCAAGCACATTGCGCAAATTCAATATAAATTGTACATCGTCACATTTTTGTCAAATTAAAGATATCACTTATATATTAATTCCGTGTAACCATTGTCATTTGAAATTCATCAGTACCATAAAACAACTACTAAAAAGTCGAATTTCACAACATAAATCGGATGTCATTATGCCAGCATTCCTCTGATTCTGGGCAGACATTTAAATTTGATCAGGTAAAAATGTTGGACAAAATATTTTGATTGTAGTCGTCGAATTTGAATCAAGTTGTCGTTTATTAAAAAAATTTTATTTTCTGTTTACAAGTTCGGGTAGAAAAAGAAATACCCTTAAAATTTATTTATACATATTAAATAATGGTAAGTCAGTGTATATGGTAATTCCTGTATATTTTAATAAAAAATTGTTTTGGTATTCCTAAATTAAAACCATGTAGACTTGAAGAAGATAAGAAATATTAAGGATTAGTTCTATTGACTACTAAGCCCGAAGACTAGAAGGGAATATATAACGGCACTTGTAAAGGAGTGGTTGCTGTAAATTGTGTCTAAACAACTAAATTTTTCACCTCAGCCACGTGTCCTTAGATAGAGCATCTTTTGTAAATATAAAACGACGAGTTCAAAGATATGATATTAGTACCCGCGAACTCTAAATTAAGCTCTAAAAGTGGTTTGCACAGTATGTACTATCACTGGCTTTGATTTTAGAATAATTTACTAATCATTTTTCAAGTAGATCATACTTCAAGAGAAGTAGAGCTGCTCATAAACAATATTCAGACCACAGCATGGGAAAGCACTCCCCCTGCCAAAAATAAACCTCATAAGAATGAAACATATACACAGGAAATAAGAAATCTGGTCAGAGAAAAGAGAAAAGCTCGCAGAATCTGGCATAGCAATCGAGCACCGGAGAGCAAAACTATCTTCAATCAGCTCAAAAACAAGCTGCAGAAGTTAATAGAAGAAACCAAAGCGGTAAGCTTTAACAAATATTTAATAAATCTTTCTGGCCACAAAGAAAGCGATTATTCTTTATGGAAAGCTACAAAGGGACTAAAGAGACCAAAAGAGCAGGTGCCGCCAATTAAAAAAGCAGATGGTACTTGGGCCAAAAGCCCCAAAGATAAAGCTGATATTTTTTCTGAACATCTGGAAGAGACGTTCCAACCTTTGACTAGACAAACAGCAGATGAAAATACCTTTCTAATGCAAAAAGAAGATGAGATAGACATACAACCAGTTACAATGAAAGAACTCAAAAATGAAATCAAACATAACCTTATGGATACGATCTAATTACAGGAAAAGTTATTAAAAATTTGACAGGAAAATGTCTTAAGAAGTTGCTACACATAATTAACGCAGCTTTTAGAATGAAATATGTTCCTCAGCAGTGGAAAATAGCAGAAGTTATTATGATACTTAAGCCTAATAAGCCACTTAATAAGAAAACGTCATACAGACCTATATCTGTATTACCATCATTGTCCAAACTTTTCGAAAAATTACTCCCCAAAAGGATGAGACCTCTGATTGAAGAAAGACACCTGTTACCATCGCATCAATTTGGTTTCAGAGTGAAACACTCCACCATAGAGCAGGTACACAGAGTTACTAACGTGATTGAGAAGACGCTTGAAAACAAAAAGGTATGTTCTGGAGTTTTCCTTGATGTTGCCCAGGCCTTTGACCGAGTCTGGCATCGAGGACTGGAATATAAATTATATCGCGACCTTCCTAAGCAGTTCTATGAGATATTAAAATCATACAATGAAGGGAGATATTTCATAGTGAAATATGAAGGAGAGTTCTCATCACTCAAGAGAATTAAAGCAGGCGTACCACAAGGGAGCGTGCTCGTACCAGTCTTGTATTTGTTTTATACGAGAGACATACCTATTACTGGAGAAACAGATATTGCAACCTTTGCGGATGGTACAGCAATCTGGGCGGTTGGAAGTACAATCAAATAAACAACCAGCAAATTACAGCACACTGTGAATGAGATTGTCCACTGGACAAAAAAATGGAGATTAAAATTGAATGAGCTAAAATCAATTCACACAACATTCACCTATCTAAAAGTTGATCACTTACCTATTTACATAAATAGACAGGAAATACCACATGCGAACACGGCAAAATACCTAGGTATGACGCTCGACGCCAAGTTAAAATGGAAAGAGCATGACAAGAAAAAAAGGCAAGAATTGGATATAAAGTTCAGAAAAATGTATTGGCTCAATGGAAGAAATAGTGAGCTTACCATTCACAATAAGCTGCTTTTATACAGGCAAATACTCAAGCCTGTGCGGACCTATGGCATCCAGCTCTGGGGATGCACAAAGAAAACGAACGTTAAAATTATACAAACGTTCCAGAACAAAGTACTGCGATGCATTGTCAATTCACCTTGGTATATTAGAAACGATAATCTACATAGGGATCTAAAGATGGAAACCGTTAACGAAGAAATCACAAAAAATGCCAAAAAATATATCCAGCGTTTACAACTCCATGAGAACACGGATATTCAACATATTGTCAACGACGTCGACAGCGCAGTGACAATACGGCTAAAGAAAACGAAGCCGCTTGATTTAGTTCCTCAGGACTGAAAGTTGCTGATGTAACCGGAAGATCTG
The DNA here is from genome assembly GCA_958295665.1 of Tipula vernalis. Lineage (NCBI taxonomy): Eukaryota > Metazoa > Arthropoda > Insecta > Diptera > Tipulidae > Tipula > Tipula vernalis. Next base: position 270,317,346 of record OY282558.1, read on the forward strand.
GGTCCACTGGGAATAACTACTGTGTTATAGTCTAACTAACAGAGAATTAAAATAAGAAAGAAAAATTGCTAAATGAGTTGTAATAACTTAGTCATAATATATTAAATAAAATAAAAAAAATTTAAAAAAAATAGTATGTGCTTACATCTGAAATAACATTAAATAAGGCGTCATCTGTGTCTCGACGATTGCAGGCTGTAGATACTAAAAAAAATATTTTGATTGTTTCAATTTATTTATTATTTCCTATTTTCGTTTATGAAAGTATTTTAGTTTAAAAAAATAAATATTTTGATAATAAAAAATTTCATTGTAGTCATTTAGTTTTTAAGATTCAGCAACATTTGGATGTATGGTAACATGGAGAGTTTTGTTTCACGGTGTATATACTAAATACATGAGACATACCAAGTAACAAAGGAAAATTATTGCAACATTTGCGGATGATATTGCAATCTCGGCAATTGGAGACAATATAGAGGAGTCAACCAGTAAATTACAAAACGCCGTTAATCCATTGAGTGGTTGGACTAAATGAGTATTTGGACGAATAAATGTCGCATTCTACTCAACGAAACTAAATGTGCATATAAACTTCACGAACAAAAATGTTGATTGGTTACCTGTTTGACTAGATTCGCAACCAATTCCACATGCAAACAAGGCAAAATACTTAGAAATGACCCTTCATACTAAATTCAAGTGGAAAGAGCATTTTAAACAGAAAAAAAAATAAGATTTAAGCATCAAATATAGAAAAATGTATGGGCTCATAGGAACGAACTCTGAGCTAACATTACATAATAAACTGTTCTTATATCGGCAGATATTGAAACCTGTATGGACGTGTGGTATACAGCTATAGAGTTTTACTAAGAAAACTAACCTAAAAGTAATTCAAACCTTTCAAAATAAAGTCTTGCGTAGCTTCGTGAATGCACCGTGGTATGTACATAAGGAATAATAACTTTTATAAGGATCTAAAAATTAAACGAAGAAATGAAGTGAAGAAATTAAGAATTATGCGAAGAAACAACCCATTAGTCAACATCAAAATGCGAATTTGCGTGATATTCCGATTAACTTAAATCCAGTTTGACGGCTTCAACGAACGAAGCCCTTAGAACTAGGGTAGCTAAATTAACGAAATAGCAAATTTGGAGCTAACCAATGGGGTATACTCTACAAACAGTTAACAACATTTAATATAGATAAATTACTAGATGAATAATATTCAGTTGTAATATTAATTAAATAAAAAAATTAAATAATAAAATTAAGGTGTTCGAGTTTAGATTATTAAATAGTATTTGGTAATAATTGATCAATTGACTTCCAGAACCTGACAGCTTTCCAGAACTTTAAGCACGTAACGGCCACTTTGTTAGGAAATTTTGTTGTCTTGTGCTAACTAAATATTTATCATATATAATACTACAACGTACTAACTATTGACTACATAGGTATCTGTAACCGTGTCAATTCTCTCATTATCAACTCACCATTATCCTCCTAACCTGTATGGTGAGCCTGATTGGGTATGTTCTGCTGATTTTGATTTAATACACCTGATTTTGAATTCGTTAATTAACTCCGATGTAATTTTTTCAATCTTTCTTCTTGAACTCTTAAAACTTTAAACAAATTAAAAATTAGTATTTCATATACTCTAAATAAATAAATAAATTAGGTTCAATTGCTTATTCACTTATTATTTCATTTCCCGAACATACATGTATTATAAAATCAAATGTTGCTTAGGATTATTGTTGCTATATTAATTGTGTTGTAATTAAACAGTAAAATAAGCAGTTTCCTTTGAAATTTTTTATATTGAAGGAAAATTACGCTACAATAACAAAAACCAGTGTTACTAGCATCCTTAAGAAATCACATATTAAGATTAAATTTTCCAGAATTATTCTTTGCATCCTAGAGTAAGGTGTGTAATATCTCATCATTAAAAGTATGAAGGTGTCTTAAGATATCCCTTAAATTAACGCAGATTTGATAGAACAGAACTTGGTAGAAATATATACTTTTTGAAAATTTGAACCGCGTGAAAATAATTGTATTCATTGATTACCACTTTTTGAAAAACAACAAACAAACTGCAACACAGAAAAAATAAATGTCAACCTCAAGCGGTCGTGTCAAATCAAGTAATATTTATCTTTATTCACGTATACATAAAAGGGATCCCTGAAACTAAATTTTATTTCAATGATTACCATTTTTTAACAGGAACGAAAGTTGAACACACACAAACTCGAAACCACAAAAATTATTTCCGACAAACAAACTGACACACAGAAAAAATATATATAATCACAAGTGATTGCAATAATTTATGTACTACTCGTATATAATATATTTTTTTAATTTTTTCTAAAATTCAATCACGTGAAAATAATTTAATACCCTTAACCGTTTTTGTTATTCACCCCTAATTGAACATTTGTATTGTTTTGTTAATAAACTGTATGTATAACGAACCTACTCGTTTACAAAATTATGTATGTAAGGTTATTATTTTGTACTAACTAAGAGTAAGAGGATTTAGTCCAGTTTCGAACTAATTTTTCGAAAAATATTAACTTTCTATAAATTAAAAATTTTATCTATCATTGGGATGTTGAATAATTGTTCGTAAATACTAATGTACCTCTTCGTGTTGTTTGTAAATTACATTAAACTGGTCTTAGGACCGGTTGCATATTAGAAATTACACGATTTAATTAACTAACTCAAAATAAAGTAAAAAAAATTGGTAATTTCTTATTAAGGGCGTAAACTGGTGTAGAACGCCAAAAACTAGGACTTATTCTAAATTAAAAAAAAAAATGATTCAATTTAATATTTTCCAATTATTAATGTTTATTGTCTACATATTGAAGGGCTCAAATTAATTTTTATTATATGAACGTTTAAGCAAGTTACTAAAAAAACTTATGGAAGAGTTTCTGAAAATTCTTTCTTCACAGCGTGCACTCTAGCATCTCGTAGAACTATTCGAAAAAAATATATATTTGTGTAAAGTTTATTAGTGTAGTTTGTAGATATACCTAACAAATTAATCATTTCATTATAAAAAATTATAAAAATCAAGATTTGAAAAAAAAATCCGTTTTTTGCATAAATTTTGCATGTTTTTTTGTTTATAAATTTTCATAATAACATGTTTAGTACAAAATGTGTCGTATATGTTCAAGGCAATTAAATTACCTTTAATTTAAAAAAAAGAATTATTTTCATTAATCGAGAAAGTTTTGAGTTATGCTGCACGCCAGTTTCAAAAAGATTGTTTTGAGAAAAACTCATTTAAAGTTTCCGAACAAAGAAAAAGATTGATGAAAGTTTTTCATTATTAATTTACCCATACTTTTTAATACCCGTTATTTTGTCATTCTCGCTTTGGGGGCATATTCTAGAGATAATGTACATACTATCGATTGAAGCAAAAAAAAAATCGTTTTGGGCTGGCTACACCAGGGATTCCAGATCAATGACAAATGACTTTATGTTTTATTTCGCCTACTCTAAATAAAAATGCAACCGAATAGTTGAAATAAAAAATCAAGTCATTTCTCATTATCATTATTGTCATCGAACCGGAATTCGGGCACAGGTTTATTGTAAACATTTAGGTGCTATTTTGCTCAGTATCAATTTATATAATTATGCCAATTTATGTTTTTATCAACATTAAAGTCGTAATGTTAAAGTGGATACTGTTTATTTAGTTATAATCATGATTAATGTTTCAGTACCAACAAATTCCTGATGAATTTGAAGACGGAAGTTGTATCCATTAATAAGGAGACAATTATTATGTTATCATAATACATTATGTACTCGTAAAAATGTAAACATTTATTTTATATAAACCTCATGAAAAGTTTCAAATATAGCTCTGTGTGTAAAGGTAAACTATAATATCAAGTATTTATAACATTAAATTAACTTTAATTGGTAATCTGTTTCTGATTTCAGTATAACATACATATTATGTTTAGATAAAACTGATAAGCAAATTGCAATTTTAATGTCCTCGGGGCAAACAAATGTTGCATAAACTATGCAATATAATAAGCCATTTAAAGTAGTATAAATAAATAAGACAAGATAAAATCGTATGGGATAAATTTTAATTATATTTTTCAATTGACTGCGAAACAGTACTATAGTTTACATAATTTTACAGAGCAATTTAATTAAATAAATCAATAATAGTTTTACCGAAACAGTATATATGCAGGTACGAATATTATTATAAACCTCCTTTACTTTTTACTCTAAAAATAAAGACTCAATTTACTAAAAAAAAAACATAATCTTAAGATTTAAAGAGTTTTATCTTAATTCAAATCTTTAAATTTATAACTTTATTTATAATGAAAAAAGAGGGATCAACAAAATAAACCAAAAGTAAAAAACTACCTCTTCCTGTATAAAATATAAAATAAAATGAAAATCTTAATTTTTTTTTGTTCTGTGTCTCGAAATAGACTTTACCTAAATAAAATTATAAATCTCTAATTTACTTTCGTTTCATTCTTAATTAAAAATGTTTCATTCTTTTGTTTGTTTAATTACAGGTGGTTGTTTGGGCCATTTATGTGTGATGTATGGAATAGTTTAGACGTTTATTTTTCAACAGCCAGTATATTACATCTGTGTTGTATATCAGTAGACAGGTAAGACTTATTTTCTAAAACCATATTAGCTAATCGCATAATTTTAGTTTTTGGTGTAATTATAAAGCTCAACCAAAACATTGTTATTTTGTTTTAAATCGAAATATATAGGTATTGAAGTATTGATTAATGCATATATTTTCGTCATGATCAAATAAACATAAATTTTATGTTTGGTTATATTCGAATATGCCAAAACTAAAATGACTGATGTTTTATTTCATTAATTATTGATTTCTTTTTACTTTATTATTTTACATCTAGTTATATGTAGCTTAAACGCGGCTATGTAGTCTTTGAAGGCGATGGAATAATAATGACTTTTTATTGTCCAACTTCGATGAGGAATTTTTGCCATCTGTGACAGAGAGTATAATATTCTCATATGCACAACATTCTTCTTTCCCTAATTAAACTCATCAATGGCCAATCGATAACTGGTTTTCGGACGATTCGGGAGATTTATCAATTGCATCTGATTTCGAAAAACTTCGTTTCTGGTTATGCTCGATTTATTTTCCGGCGTTGCCGAAATTTTCAAAGCAATACAATATTCACGTAAAGTACATACGAGTTCAAAATGGGCGCTGTCTAGTCAATTTTTTTTCCAATATTGGCAAGTTAACGGCTGTTGTCATGTGCTGTAAACACGTTCAATAAATCCTGCGTAAGGAACGCAAAATCTTTCAAATGTAATTGTTTGCCGTTAAATTACCATCACGGATCTTCCGGGGAATAAAAATAAGTTATGTTCTCCCGTCAACGGTAATTCTAGCCCACCTCACGACTGAAACATCCGACTTCTTCTATCGCTGCCAAGTAAGCTCTTAAGCTCTCATTAAGTGATCGCAGGCAAATCGAAACCATTCTCGTCGATTTCTTAGTAGAACATTAGGCTCTAAAGAAAGAACAGCATATATGAACGTTCAAACTTTAACAAAAATCGGTGTTCGGCAAAGTCCGTTCCACCGGTAATTTAAAGTTGACATTCTCAACAACAATAATTTACACATTTAATGCAAATTAAATCTCTTCTTTAATTAAATTTTATTTTGTAACTAAACTTTTAACTTAATGAAAATCAATACTACAGGTATTGAAACTCAAGAGCCTTGATTGCAAACCTCATAGATGAAAGTAAGTAATGTTTTACATTCGAGGAAAAAACTGATCGCCCGATCAACGTCATGGCCGGATGAGTTCATCTAACCTGTGCGCGCCAGGTTTTAATGGAGGACGTTAAGCACCACGGTTTGAAAATATAAAAAAGTGGAAAAAATGTTCAATATTAAGGCAGTTCTTAATTAAAATCCACTGGCTTAATATCTCAGTATAGGAAATGCCAAGAATTTACTCACACGAGGAAATATTGCAAAGGAGAGCCTAGGTATGTTAAACGTTCGGAGAAACATCTAGCCGGAGCTTGTAATTTGACAAACAATACTTCTCCAAACAGTGTAAACTTTAACAAACAACACCACGCTAACTATACAGGATGCGAAGTAGCAACATAATTGCAACATCTGAGAAATAAAAATCAACAGTTCCTCATCTGAGAAATGGAAAAAACAGTTAAGTACAGGATACAATTAGGCACAGGCACAGGCAAAGAAAACAGAATATTCTGTTTTCTGTGGCACAGGACACTGTACGAAACCTCAGTTGTAGAACCATTACAATCAAGTGCAATAGTAGGCAGAAAAATACATTCACAGATGTTCAACAATCCAAATTCTTAAAAAAATTCTAAGGAATATAGAGGCCTTAAACTTAAGGCAACTAAAACAAGAGAGAAGTCTGGACGCTTTAAATTAGCGGTAATCTATGAAGATCAATAACATTTTCACAGAATCAGGAATGGGAATGGGCTGTTGCACATATTCCAGAGTTAGAAATTTTCCTAAATATAGAAAAGATAGCATAACTTCAAAATTTCATTTGACAAAAGTTTCATACCAAAGACTCTTATAAATACAAAGACTTCCTATATGGTGAAAAAATACAATTTGTTTTAAATTGACGATCTACAGTTATACTTACATAATCATTTCACTTCAACTGACACAATCAAATTAAAATTGAAACTGTTACCTCTTTTCACGTTTTTTTTTTCTAGCTTATGTATATACATATTTATATGCACTTATGAGTTGACAAAGAGAATTTTCAAAGGTTTTGAAAGATTACATTTACATTTCATTGAATGTGTTTATGTAAGAAATAATTACATTCGTGTATACTATATGTAGACTGCAAAATTTGTTTCTTATTTTTTTTTACAAAGCATAAATTATTAATTTTTTGGCGATATCCCTGTTGGGATTTACTAAAATCACAGAAAAAGATATACAGATAAGTAGAGTTCATACTACTCAAATGTATATGAATGGTATTAATTTTCGAACAGTAGCCAGAAGTAGCACCCGAAAACGAGAAGTTTATATCGTTTACTTTATAATGTATTCTCTTTCTATTTTCCCACAGTTAAAATGCAATCGTGCTTGCGTTAGTAAAAAAAGATCTATAATTCCAAGACGAATTATTGTTTGTTATTGTCTGATAATAACTACTGAAGGTAGTATTGGTAACTAAATGATGACGGCAACGTCGCATATTACTTTACATTTATTTTCTTACAAACACATATTTACTTTTTATTTGTACACTCTTGACAAAAATATTGTACATATTTGAATTCATTTTTGAATTTAATAAAAAAATTATTAAGATAATTTAAATTTAAAAGGTGTCTTAATATTAAAAATCGAATTGTCTTAATATTTTAATATTTAACATGTAGTAAAGCATTAAAATATGTACGCTTATTCGTATTTTTTAATACAACGAAATGTGCCATTTTTTTGGTCTAGAGTGTAATAAAGATAGGTTATACATCTTTTTCCTTATGTCAAAAAATATGTACGACAAACATATGACATCTTGTTTTCGTGGCCCTTGTAATATAAAAATATATTTTAACAGAGCGCTCAAGATTAAAGACGTAAGTAATTTGTTTATTATCTCAATATTTCACCTCTAATAACCATTCTATTGCAGTCGGCCATTTAACGTGTCATGAGTACAAAAACGAATCGGAGAAGTACAATCTGAACAGCAAATGTGTATACATAAGAAGCTAGTGGCCGATTTCGATATTTATCATCGTATTTTGCGGTTCAAAAATTATATTGTAGCTATCATGAATAAGAATTTAGTTCCGGCCAAAGTTATGGTCCGGTTTTTAGGCGAAGGTGCTTGCCTGAGTCGAGGAATTCGTTATAATTTTGAACTGATATTATTTGGAGGACCATGGTCACCATTCGAGAATAACTGGCATCTAAAAGATGAGTAAAAAAAATCTAATCGAATGAATCAATGAATAAAATTGTCACAAAGTTGTCACGACAATAATGTGTTTTGTTTTGGAAAATTTAATACTTTTGTGGCAGTTGACGTATTTTTTTTAATTATGGTGAGTTGATTAAACGAGAACCTGGAACTTTAGGAATGAGATGCTGATCACGATATGGCCGACTATATCTACGACATTTAACGAGTGAATTAGTTTTTATCGTAGTATTTTAAGCGTTTTTGTCATATTAACCGTTTATGATGAGGATGTTGTCCAGGTCGAAAATGACCTCACTAAAATGACACTATTAACGGCGGCTGTTGTTATATCTCAAAACTTTATTCCTGATGAGAATTTAATTTGGTGCCCTGAACAATTGATGACAGCCATTCGGCGCATGTTCATTATCTCCCAGTATCGTATCGTGGATTATCACATATGTACATCAAGAAACTACTAGTATCTTGAGTAACATTAATTTTGTATTAAGTTCATGTTTATTCCGGATTCATCTTGTTAACGAATTATAGTCCGCTAGTTACGCCATTTGTCATGTACTTCTGCTTCTGGTCACGGGTTTTGGAGATTGTTGATTTTTTTCGTTTGATGTAAGTTCGTTTGCTAAATGGATGTGCGAAAGGATGGGAATCCAAATTGGCAGCTCACTAACAGTAATGAGGAGGAACAAATTACATCACAACCAATTTGCCAAACGAATCAATATACGCAGGTTGAAAATGGTAAGACTGAATTATCACTGGTCATTTCACCAAGAAAAACCTGCAATGGAAAATGCCAAGTGGGGCCCGCCTTTTTGTCCAAGGATTACGAAAACATGCTCTACAAGACTTGAATATAACGCGCGGTGGTGGAGGTTTCAATACTAATAATTATACGGCGACGGCCCAAAGCAAACAAATTGGTAGTGAACATTATTCGATAATTGAATCGATTTTGCGAAAGAACAACGTTGCATCAACATTGTGCCTATTCATATTCAGTCCAGCTGGATATTTACCATCAAGTATGGCGCACACTCCGCTGTGCAATATTCACCAACAGAGTCCGATACATTCGCGGCATTCAGATGACTTCGATCGTGTGAAATTATGTTAAATTTGAATAATGTGCTCACGAATCCACTACGAAGTACACTGCATGAGATTGCAAAGCACCAAAAAAATGCATAGCTCTTGGTGTATATGTAGACCCATTTAATAAATTTCGTGCAAATAAAATAAACAACAAGGTATAATTTTTTAAAATATATTAATAAAGAAGTAAAAGCCGTATGGAAGCACATTTATTAGTAAACTATTCAGTTAGTGCTTCCATTAGGCATAAAACCTTCCCCAATGCACATGAAATTATCAAAATAATAAATATATAATTCAATAATTAATAAATACAAATAAAATAAATAATAAATTTCATTTAAACAAAAAGTTCAGTCTTCGTGGTATACTTATTGTCCGCATTGAATGACAGAACCATTGTTGTTATTGTAATTGGTTTCATATTCCAACACAAAACATACACATTCTTTCTCGAAACTTTATTGTGTGAGCGTCTCTTTTTAGTGAAGTGTTTTATAAATTTTACAATTTTCTTTTGATTTTAATTAATTTGAATTTCATTTAATTATATCTTATTAGTTTATTTTTGATTTGTTTGTTTTTATCAGTCGGGTAAGTATTTTCATAGTCTTTTTTCTATCCACAAAATAATAAATCCACATAACACAAGCAAGGAGGGACAAAGTACGCAGTACTTTGTACCTCCACCATTTACTTCTACTGATTTATCTGATATTGAAGATGAAATAAATACTAAAAAATCAAAAATCGTTTTTAATAATGAAATAATAGTAAACGGTGAATTTGATAATAGTCCCAATATGGTAAATAAAAGGAAACATAATAATAATAATAAAAATCACGTCGCAGATTCGATAAATAAAGTAATAGTTCCCACATCATCTTCTTCAACTATATCTGTTGATTCATCGAATAACTCAAATATGACGCCAGTTACTATAGAAAAAATTAATTTATATAACCGATTAGATAATGGCCCATTTACTGTATTTGTCAGTAAAGAGAATTTTAATATTGTTTACTTAAGTAAGGTACTTAAAATAAACAATTTCATAAATATATCAAAAATAACTCAAGCGTTAGCAAAAATGTGGCTAAGGTTATCTTTAATAATTTTGAAGACGCAAATAATTGTGTCAAAACTATACGACATATATACCTAAAAATTTCACATCCTCTATCGGCATAATCAGGAACATCCCTATCGGACTTTCTAATGAAGAAATTCAAGAAAATATTAGATCTAAATACCTCATATCAAAAATAGAAAGAATGACAAAATGGAATAATGTCACAAAAACAGCTGAGAATCTCGAATTGGTTAAACTTACTTTTGAGTCTGGAATTATTCCATAGAACGTCATTTTATATGACAGTGTCTTATTAAAGGTAGAGTATTTCATACCTAATCCCTTATTTTGTAAAAAATGTCTGAATTACGGACATACAATTTCTAAATGTAAATCAAAAACTAATAGATGCCCAACGTGTGCAAGAACTATCGAGGGCGAACACGAACATGATTGTGACATGAAAGAGTCTTGTAAATTTTGTGGAATGGGTCACGTTACTAACTTTTTCAGATGTAATGAAAGATATAGACAGAAACAAATTAGGGAACATATGATTTTAAATAAATCTAGTTTCAGAGAATCCAAAAGCCACCTTTATGGTAGCCAACAAAAAGTCCCTAAACAAATAGATTTCACTAATGATTTCTGGGTTGAAAACCAAGCCTGGCCCAATAACAACTTAATGAACTCTGATGCTAGAAAAATTCAAATCCTAAATAAATTAGTAAACGAATTAAAAAATCAAATATATGAAAGAGATTCTATTTTTAATGACGTCAAATCACTTATAAATAATTCCGATGACTTTAATAAAAATCCGGCTAATTTGGACTCACTCAAAATTAAATTAAATAAATTTATTAAAACATAAACTTTTTCTTTTTCCAGTTTTTTGTTTTCATTTTATCCTTCCATTATGTTACCTTTAAAAATTTTACAAATTAGCATTCGTAGTTTAAATAGTAATAAAGATCTACTATATTAGATCCATTAGATCCATTATCTACTATATTAGATCCATTATATACAATACAATCATATTGATATCGTTATTCTATCTGAAACCTGGACAAATCCAAATAGCAAATCATATTGATATCGTTATTCTATCTGAAACCTGGACAAATCCAAATAGTTAAAATATATTTTAACAATTACAATCTTGTTACTGATCACAGACCGGATGGTTTTGGCGGTGTAGGTTTTTTAATACATAAAAAAATTTCTTGGAGAATTATTGATTTAAATTTTCATTACATCCGTTTTCAAGCTTTCAAAATTAACCTCAAATTTAAAAACATTGATTTTAATATCTTATCTTTTTAATAATTCTGTTATTAGACCTCAGGAAATCATTAATGAATTTGAACATCTTATTACTCAGAATCTAGATAACTGTTTGATAGCGGGAGACATAAACATTCATAATAGTCTTTGGGATAGTTCATTGACCCCCTACTTACGACAGGGTGGCTGATAAGATTGCAGATATAATCACTGCTAATAATGTCTTTTTATTGAATGAAGGACCTCACACAAGACAAGATTTTTTCAGAAATAGTTCTGCAGCACTGGACATTACTTTGTGTTCAATCAATCTAATTGAAAAACTATCATGGAGAATTGACCCCATTAATTTAGGAAGTGACCATCTTCCAATACTTATTGACTTTAAACTAAATTATTATCAAAAAAAATCAAATCACAAACTGGTCAAAAGTATTGAAAGATTTTGATCTAAATTCTATTGATGATAAATGTAATGTTGAAGAACACCTAGAAAAATTATTTTCTGAAAACGTTTCTATTATCACCAGTAAAAATACTTTTAAAAATAAACCTTGGTGGAACGATCTTATACAAATACTATGGAACATTAAAAAACACAAACAACTAGCGTAACGACTACAGCTATTGGCACTCATAAGGAATTTTCATATTGAAGTGTTCGTTTTTTTATTTTGAGAATTGTTATCAGATCTTGTATATGGTTTTCAGTTAGATTAATTAGTTGGCTTTCAATTTAAACTACTACAGCTTTGAAATAAAATACGAAAATATTCTAAACGTAGAAGAATCCGCAAATCTTCCAAAAACTGTAATTATTGGCATAGTTCTATAATAATCGGCACCATGGTTGAGTACAATTATTGGCCCACGTTTATAATAATTGGCATAAGGAAAAACTACTTTTATTGGCATGTTGACGTAACAATACTTTAGGTAATAAAACTTTAAATTAGCTTGCTAGCTATTATAAAACTAGTAAAAAAATATATTTCAAATAAAAAATAATAATAAAATATAACAAATAGTTCTACTATTAACCTATATAATAAACATAATTCATTAAATATCATAAAATTATCACAATTAAGTTACGTTAATCAAGTTTTTTGCATCCATTGCATTCGAATACTGGAATGTATTTATATTTCAGTTTTATTAGGCATTTTAAGTGAAATTCGCGAGTACATGTGCTACATTTTATTCCAAAATTTTCAGAGGTACAATTTTTGGAAAGTGCAAAAGTACAGTAGTAGCACATACTGCCGCTTGCTGGGGTATTACTCCCAAAGTCATGTTTGGTTTTAACTAGGAACAGATTTCGTACGTGGTGCTGCTGATCAGTGGGTGGATCACAAATCCTAACGTCACCAAGTTCTGGAGATAAATTCTCGCCAAACAATTTCTTACTGTTTGTGGGAGACTTGTTATCATTTTTAAATTCCAAGTTACTAGACAGTTGATTACACCCGAAATCTACGTTTCGTAGTTCGCTGATTCTCTTGTCTTTATCCGAGCGGAAATTCCCAGTTAAGCTATTTATTTGAAAAGAAGTGTTAGCAGTAGGTTCATTGATGTTTGTAACATTATGTATAATTTCTTGTGCAACATAATTTTCTATTGACACCAAGGCCTTGTTGGGTGTTATTGTAGTGGTTTGAAGATTTGTCGATGGTTGTAATTTTGGATTAGCCTTTCTGGTACGCTTAGGTTTATCTTTTATTTGTAATTTTTTTAATTCCCTGTTTTTTATTCTTTCAGCCTTTCGGTTCTCTCTATCACTTTCAATTTTTTGTTTAGTTTCTTTTTTCAGTTTTTCCTGTTGAATCCACAGAGGCGACGTGACAACAAAAGGTTTTTTGGTTTGATTTAGTTTACATCCTTTTCTAATGGGTGTTTCCGGCCAGTTTAAATAATCCTCTATTCCTCCGGTTGTATATGATGGCAAAGTTATACAAGAAACATTGTTTGATGGGGTTATCTCGGTGTACTTCAATACATTGCTGTTCGGCGAAAAAGTAGTATCGATACTGATTAATTCGGTTTGAACCTGTGTGCTTAGTGGATCGTTTATCAATATAAACTCATTAATTGAATTAATGTCTATAGATGAATTTCCGGGAATTTGGGTTTCACCTTCTGTTTGCGTTGATTTATTACAAATTATTTGTTTCGGTTTTACTCCAAATCTTAGTTGTTTAAATACATCATATAAAAGAAGAAAGTCTTCGCTACAACTGTCAATTTCAAGTTCTCCTTTATCGAGTTTTTCAAATATCTCGACTTTATTTTGACCAACAGTTGCGCAAAGCATTTTAAATGCATCATCTTGCGTGGTGGCCTGATTTTGTTCACGACTGTTGGTAGATTTTACGGACGATCTCCCCAAACACTTTGATGAATTTATTGAATATTTATCAAATGGATAAAGACCACAGGCTCTAAATCCTTTTTTAATAGTTTCTACAGAAATGCTGTTGTGTATCGCTTCAAATAAAAGAGGTGCAAACTTTTCTTTAGTGAGCGATTCCATAGGATTGTTTCTACGCCATTCTAATACCTTATTATTCCAAGACGACTTAAGTGGTTTAAATGCAGCGACATCAGCCGGTTGTAGAATTCTGGTAGCGTTGGGGTACAAAGCAACCAAAATAATTTTTAGCTTCACACATAGCTCGCTGACAGCTAATGTCAGATGTGTTGCATGTCCGTCGACAAAATAAATTACTGGGAATGTAGTTCCTAGCTGCAAGAGATATGGATGGAGAACTTTAGAGATATATTCATAGAAAATCTCTCTAGTCATCCATCCATTATCACTTACGCCCAAGCCCCATCCTTTTGGTAATGATTTCCGAATTTCCTCGGGAATTCTTTTGTATGGGTATATAACCATAGGAGGTGGTATTAATCCAGCGGCCGAAAATGTGAACATAACCGTCAAATTCGATTTTGCTAGCCCTCTGTCCACTTCATACACATTTTTTGCTCCCTTTGCAGCTAGAACATTTTTGGTTTTTGGACAAAGTAAAAAATTTGTCTCATCGCCGTTTAAAATTCTGGTAGGGTCTTTAAGTATATCCATATAATTTTGCTCAGTTAGAAATTTTTTGATAGAATCAAACCACGAATGAATATCGGAAATTGCTACCGTAGCGCTCGCTGAAGAAACAGGGTCAGTTAATCTTAACGAAAGAGAAGGATGACGCTTTAAAAACGATGCGAACCACCCTTTTCCTGGTATGTTGGCCTCTCCAAAGGGATGAGATCTATCGGTTTGTTCCAGAAAGTATTTCACTGCGCTAGTAACATCCTCCTTTCGCTTCGGAAAACCCTTTTTTTGAGAAACTTTAATCCAATCAACTATTCGTTCTTCTTCTTCTTCCGTCAAAACTGTACCTGGACCTGGCCGTGTTTTTGAAAAATTAGGTCCGAGACGAAATTGTAATGTTGATCTAGGTATATTATAAAGCTTCGAAGCCGCCTTTTTAGATATTTTTCCATTTTTTATGTGTTGTAAAGCCTTTTGTAAATCAGATTCTTCATATGTGTTGCGTTTCTTGGGCATTTTGAAATTCTAGAATAGGGTTTAAATAAGAATATAGCTATTGGCACGTTCTAAATAGACAATAATTGACATGTGCCAATAATTGTACTTACGTATAAACCAATTATTGGCACCCCAGTGCCAATAATAAAATGACGTAATATTTTGAACTAATTATTGGCACACCATTTATTAATTATTTAATTAAAAAACAATATTTAATTTCACTAATTTCAATTAAAATAACTTATTTTATACCCACATTTCGTATAGAAAGTATCATAATCTTATGTTTTGAATATAAAATCCATACTTACATTTCTGATTTCCTTGTTAAAACACTATATTTTTTTTTTTTATCAGAGGGTTGACGTATTGATGTTTTCTCAACAAGCGTTTATATGCAACTAATTTTTGTAACGTGTTTTTTCATGTAAAAATGCAAGAGAATACTTAATAATTCTCACAAATACAAACATAATATACGGTAAATTGAAATATTAACAGAGAAAAATGCTAAGATAAGGAATGGTGCCAATAGTTACATCAAATTTACACAGTGCCAATAGTTGTAGTCGTTACGCTAATTTATAATTTAAACAAAAACATTTTTACCGCTATTGAACTAAAAAAATCTATACAAAAACTTAAATTAACAATCAGAAGAGAAAAGAAAAAATCTTGGAATATTTTTTTAATAAGCATCAATTATAAAACAAATAATTCTGATCTCTGGAACAACATCAATAAAATAAAAAATAAAAAACAATCCAACTACAGAATTCTAGAAGATCCCATACTAGCTAATAATTTTCTAAATTACAATTTTCCTTTCTCCTTTGAATCCCCTCCTAATCTTTCTAATAACCTCAATCCTAATATTAATCCTGCGGAATTTAATAACACTGAAATTCTTGATATTATTAAAAATTCCAATAATGCTGCTCCAGGATATGATAAAATCTCATATAAAATCATTAAACAATTAGTTTCCTCTAATCCTAACCTAATCAATATTATTACAAATTATTTCAACAACATCTGGCAAAATCAAATTTACCCTACAAAATAGAAAACGTCTTACACAATCGCCATTTTGAAAAGAGGAGAGATGATAGAAACATTATTAACTAATATTCTTAACTATTTCAATTTTGGTTTTAAAAAAAATAAAAGTATGACTGACTAGGTATTTTGTAGAAATGTTTAATTTCGTCAACTCCCTTAAACAACAAAAAAAAAAGTTGTTTTAGTTAACATTGACATTTCCAAAGCTTTTGATAATGTAGATAAAAATATTTTATTAAACACCTTTAAAACTTCAATTTCCCTAATAACATTACACATTGGATTTCTCAATTTCTTACAAATATCATTATTTCTATTCAAAATATCAATCAAGCTTCCATTCATTACACTAATAAAGGCATTCCTTAAGCTGTTTGAGTCCTACCCTTTTTAATATCTTTACCGCTTCTTTACACGACATCAATAACCCCTACACAAAAATTTTCCAATATGCCGATGATATTTGCATTGTAATTAATTTCTGCCGATAATCACGATAACTTACAATTAATAACAGATTCTACTTTACTCTCATTAACTGATAAATTACAATCTTTAAAACTACAAATCAACACTGATAAATCTCATTTTTTAAGACTATTCACTAATAAAAATAATTCCAAATCTATAAATTTAAAAATTAATAATATCTATATAAAAGAAAGATTAACTACTAAGATACTGGGTACAACTTTAACAAATAGACTTTCATTATCAAATCATTACACAAACTTAAAAGCAAATATTTCCAATTCCACTAACTTACTTAAAACTCTCACCCATTTTAATGGAGGTGTAAATCCTGAAACAATGATCAATAGTTTCAAAGCAATAGTTAAATCAAAGCTTGAATATATACTTTTACAGACACTAAATATAAAAAAGATATTCATATCTGTCAATCTATTAAAAATGCTTGTCTGAGAGCTTATCTAGTCTTCTTAAGAACTACTCCAATTCCAGCTATTTTATCTGAATCCCTATAAACATCTTCAGATCTAGATTTTATTAAAAAATCACTAATTTATATCACAAAAAATATATTTATATAATAATTCCAAAATCGGTAAAGACATTGAAAACAATAGATCTCTTCATAAACTTAATGACTTATATTCTAATTATTCTTTTCTTTTCAAAATTAAACCTTTTCATATAAAACACTCTTCTCCCACTAATTTTAGCATTATAACAAATATTGAAGGAATCATAAACAAAAGTCTTATAAACCATTCTGAACAATATGCGTTATCTATGGCTGAAATTAATAAATATAATAACTTCGCAAAAACGACACAGATGGCTCCATAATTAACAATAAACCAGGAATTGGAATTTTCGTTGAAGATAATAATTGGAAATTTGCCATCCAACTAAATAACCCTACTTATATTAAAAATATCGAAACCATTGCTATTAAAATTGGAATTACCATATCACTAATCATCAAAAACAATAATATTATCATTATTACTGACTCTCAAAGTTCTTGTATTTCCTTAAAAACAGCTCTATCACACTATACAAATAGACACTATGAAAATCAAATTATTGATACTATCGGCCACAACCAAATTAAAAATTTTGTTATTCATTGGTTCCCGGGTTACTGTGGCTTAAAAGGAAATACTATAGCAGATGGTCTAGCAAAAAAAGCAGTTTTTTCTCCTACTCAATTTCTTGATAATGAACCTACTCTCACAGACCTATTTAGTGATATCTTCAGATCTATGAATAATAAGTGGAAGGAAATCTACACATCAATGTGTAATTCATCCGGTCATTTCTATAAACAAATTTGTCCTTCTCCAAGATCATCTTTCCTATTTAAAGACTCTAATTTTACATCTTGTCAAACCAGGTTAATTTACAGAATAATCTCGGGTCATACAGTTAACAAGAAATGTAAATTCCTTTTGGGACTTGAATCTACATCTAATTGTGAGATTTGCAACACCGTTGAAGATAACGAACATATTATGAACGATTGTGTCATATATAACAATATAAGAAATAAATTCACACTTTTCTACAGAAAATCCTTATTAGATATCTTAAAGGATCAAAGAATGGAAGAATATAAAATATTGTGTGATTTTGTGGATAGAATAAATTATAAACTATGAATTAAGACCACATTTAATTTTTATTGACTCTTTTTCATACAATGATTTTTCTTTTGGAATCATGTCATTTCATTTTATTTGTATCCGTATTTTCTTTATATAGTACATTATAATATTAAGATTTATGAATATTATATAATTTAATCTAAAATTTATTTAAAAAAAAAAAAAAAAAAAAAAAAATTATGAATTATAAATTTATATTTAATTTCAAAACTTTTATTATTAATATGTATCCTTCAACTTTTTTCTAATACTCTTTATTTAATAACTTTCATTTGGTCTAATTTAATTATTAAACTTTGTTTTATATAATTACTAGTAATTACCCGTCAAAACTGACGGAAGTTTCTGAAAACTCAATATATAGTAGTTCACATATTTATTTGCTTTTTATACCCCTTACTTCGCCTTCCTAAAAGATCGTAACATATTTCAAAACCCCTCCCTCTCCCAGGCGTAACATAAAACAATTCACATTTTTAAATTATTTTAATCACGTGAAAGTGAATTTTGCAATTAAGAAAACGGGCTATCAATGATATGATCTATGTTCACTCCTCCCTATCTTTAACAAATCGTAACAAATCATGAAGCCACCTCGATATTGCTCGACTCGTAAGCGTCCCTGCTGATTGCGCACAAAGTTCAAATTGTTGGCTTCAACTTGCAGATGAGCATCAACAGCCCACTGCTGAAACAATTTTCCGCCATGGAGAATTGGATTGAAGCGACCGACTCGAATGGCAATTTGTGCAACTTTCCATTGCAGAAGAGTGATTTTAGTTAGCTTTCTCTCGGGACAATGAGCGGTATTCATTAGCATGTTTGGTTGCCAGCCATCTTTTCCAAAAGGATAGAATAGTACGTATGTCATCGGATCCAAATGTAAACTTAAAATGTTGAGGTTGATGAGAGGTTGTTCATCATTACGTGGGTAAACTCGAAAATCACGTTCAAATGGAAATCACGTTAACTGTTGGAAGATCGTAACGACGTCTATCGTCATTACGATCGCGCCGAAATGCCATGTTCACAACGGGAAGCGTTCGATTGTCGGCTGCCGCTGCTTGTTCTTCCTCCCGCTCAACCTCACCAAGATTTCGGTAAGCTTTCGCATAAATATTTTGCTCTCGAATCATTTCATCCAAAGCGCTGACAATAGTTGCGTTCAATCGCGAATTAGCAGGATGATTCATGCGATCTTGATTCGCCATAGCTGAGTCGATAACATATAGCTGAGCATATTGTCGTTGCTCACCTTCAGCTGGATGCATGTGGCCAGTACGATGATAGATCTGACCGTGAACGCGAAAAACATAAGGGCCTTGTCCTTGAAACTGATGAATTTGCGCACCCATTGAAGCAAATGCAAGCATAGAGTTATACGATAGAATGTTATCATGAAAGGCTCGAAAATGTGGGTGATGAGGATTACTGAGAAGCTCATGAAGAAGAAACGGAAATTGTCGCATTTGCTGGCAGCTAGTTTCAAGCAATACAGTTTCTTTGTGGCAACAAAATTTGAAGTTTCCATCCGACGATTTTTCAGCACTAAAATTGAGAGAATGGCAATGTCGACATTCAACATTCATCACACCACAACTGTGAGCATTAATTTCATTGTCTCGGAAGGTTTCATGATCAAAAATCGATGAATTCCCAGCGGCTCTCGATCTTCGCATCCGATTTGCATTTTGAGCTCTGCGAATTATGCCTTCTCCCGGCATTTTATTTAAAAGTCGTTGGCGTTTTTGCTCATTATTGCGTTGACGACCTTCTTGCGACTGTCGATTTCTCCACCTTAGTTGTCGTTCACAATTCAAACGCAATTTCCGTCCTTCCGGAGTTTCTCGTTCCATTCTAGTTAAAAAGTTTAAAATTTTGATTTCTCATGTAAAGTAAAATTTAAATAATTTAATCTTTTTCGGGAACATTGACATTTCAAAAGTTTTAATATTGCTTACATTTATTAAGGTCTATATAACAAATCTATTTACACAACGTCTGTGTAAATTCGTTAAAAATTGAGCGAAAGTTTCGCTCTAATTTTTCACACGTTAGTGCAATAATAAAAAACTATCTTTAAATTCAATAAAATGACACAATTTTAACACTTTATTCACACGTAAAACATAAGAACTAAACAAAACAATTGAAGAAATAAAATAAATTTCAGTTTCTTATTTTTATAAACACACCCGATACCTATATGAGTATTTGAAACTAATTTTACAATGGTTCCTATGGTCATGATTGCATCGAAAGGGCTCCTCGAATTAAAAAAGGCTCACTTAGCTGAAATTTACAGCGGGCCGTATTATATGCGAAATATTGATACAATGAGGTGTTGGTGCATTTAGTTTGTAGTAGTGTTAGTGTGTGGGGTGTATAATTATACATATAGCGTCTCGCCCCACACTGGGTATATTATTTAATAATAAATAAAGAGGATATAGTTTCCAGTTCGTTATGTTGTAATGAAATGCCGTTATAAAATGAAAAAAAAAAAATAATGCAAAACGTTCTTGGTGAGGATCGAACCCGAAAGCTTATTGGAAAAAATTGAATATCGAAAAATAATATTCAGTACCAGCCTAAATGTACATTACAGTTTTAAAAAATGTATTATTACAAATTACATTATAATCATTGTCTTACAATATAAAATTTTATGTTTTTCAATTCGTATTGAAAAAATGAAATACCGGTATAGGCAAAAAAATTATTAAAATTAATAAGTACTTCGATGAGCATCGAACCCGAAACATTTTCTATTCGAAGTTCCTTGTTAAAAAGTCGCCACCTATATCACTCGGACTACTCAGTTATAAAATTCAAGCATCTAAATTGGAAATATAAGAAAAGCGTTACGGCCGCACACTGTGAATTATATATTAGTAGATGCTTTATTTTATTATATAATTTATAAATCTAATTTAATTATGTACACTTTATTCATCCCTCCAGAACCTCCCCTGAGTGGTCTTTGAAAATTTTGGGCTGTTCTCAACTCACTGGTCTTATGGATTGAACGATCTGACCTGAGCAAATTTAAAAACAAACAAACAAACACAAAACATACACATAAATAGGATTTGTTTTACACGATATTATTAAACGGCGTTGCCGTGATATGTATTGTTGTTGTTTCTTATGTATTTTTTTTATTTTTATTTTTTTTTTCATATTTCATAGAACAAAACCAAAACAAATTAAATTACTGTTGGTCAGTTTTTTTATTGAAGGCTTATATGTACACAACTAACACTATGCCCAGTCGTCACTTTGTACCTTTAAATTTCGTTTAGTTCGTCTTGGAATTATAGATGTTTTTGGTTAGTATGATCGTTTTTTTATATATGCATACATATGTACCAGGGTTGCCACCTTTTAAAAATGCCTCACGAGGGCACTACAAATAAAAAAATTAGAAATCGAAATAGAACATAATGTTTAATAATCTTCTAATATACTTTTATTTCAAACATAAAAAAATTATAAAACTTTAACAAAAATAAAATAATTTCAATTGTAAATTAAATTTACTACATCTAGTTAAAAATAACTTATACAACATCATTTTGGGTTTTAAATATATATTTTTCATTTGATTTGGCACGTTTTAAAATAGCATATTGTCCTTTTTAAATTTATTGCAGGGTTTCGAACCCGCAAAATTTTGGGTTCGGGTTCGGGTTCAGGTTCAAAGCAAAAAAATAATTGGGTTCGGGTTCAGGTTCGGGTTCGGGTTTGGGTTAGTAAAAAAATAAAACTTCACAGATATTTAGAAAAAATCTATATATAGTCACCTCAGTATTTAAGTGTTTTAAACGCATTCTGATCATTTGGAAGTTAGGTTTGCCATTATCTAATGTGATGGTCCTAACTGAAAATTGACTAAAATTCATTTGTGTTACTCAAATACTGGACTGACGAAGTGGTATAATAACTACGTTGGAAACTGATTTGACGATACAGTCTACATTTTTACGTAAAATGGCAGTACTCACTCCAAAATTATAAAAATGCGTTTGTATCACTTAAATACTGAGATGACGTTATTTATTTATCATTAAAAACATTTCGTTTAGTTTGACGAATAGGATATATCTTAATGATTCTTCTTGAAGGTGTACCCTTTGTGGTGCTAAAATAAACTTTAAAGCCGTAAATGTCCATTCCACACTGACTTTCGTTGCAGGAATCGCTAACACAACTTTCGCAGCTTCGCATAAAGGTGAAATTTAAATTTGATGGTTTTCCCACTATTCCATAATATTTTTCTCCTTGTGGACCCGTGAAAAGGATTCATAAACAGTAAACTTCTGTTATACGTTTAGTTCAAAGTTAGTCCAGCTGTCTAAATTGTTGGATTATGATAAATAATATACAGTGGAATTCAGTTAACACGAAAACGGATAACACGAAATATCGGATAACAAGAACATTCTTTTGTTCCCAGTTCCACTGTTTCTTCATATTATTTTCGCTCAACACGAAATTCTGAAAACACGAAATATTTGGTTGTTCCCCTCGATTTTGTGTTATCCTTTATATAATATGCAATTTTTTCTACTGTATATAATAAGCGATTTTTTTTTGTCAACCCGGAACCCGGTTGAATCGAACCCGCAAAATGTTGGGTTCGGTTTCAGGTTCAGGTTCGAAAAAATTACTAAAAATCTTTGAACCGGAGCGGGTTCGAGGTTCGGGTTCGGGTTCGGTTCGAAACCCTGATTTATTGTAAAATTCATGGCAAGTTAGTCTATTATTAAAATATATTATTAAATCTGATTTGATCAGATTTGGAAGAGCCCAATTCATACACATAAGCGGAACTACCAGGTATGCTCAAAAAGAAATAAACAAAATTAAACCAATTTAGGAAAGATCTAGATTTGAGCACATTAGACCATTTCTCAACGCAACAAAATTTTTTAAAATCATCTGATAATTTTATGGTATCAAAAATTTGTGTTGCTGAAGAAATTTCGTCAAACAATAAATTAATATTTACATTAACTGTTTCATTTATAAGAAGTGTTTCAATTAATTCAACAGCACAATCAAAAGAAGGGAATTTTTCATTTAAAATAAAAACACCCAACATTTTTAGCAAATCGATAAATTGCTTAAAGTAAAGAAACCCATATAGTCGGGCAGTGTTTGATTAGCTCCCTAAGCTCGAGATTACAATAATTATGAAAACTAATTAGATTTTCCCGTCTTTGCTGATTTAGTAAAAAAATTAAAAAAAATTCGAAAAAAAATATCGAAACCAAAGGACAGTATACTTAAACAACGTTTTAAAAAATTATGGACGACATGGCAATAACAACTCGCTTCTAAGACATACCGATTCAACGATTTCAATTTTTGATATAGAAAATTAGATTTGTGTTGGCTGCGCTGAAAGCTGAAATTTTCTTTTGAGATAAATCTAAGGAATTGAACGGTTTTTTTTATTGCACTAAATATAACAGCTGCAGTTTCATTAGCGTTTTCAAAAAATCTACCAGTTTATTTTCCATCCCATTCTCGATCGTGTAAATTTATATTATTACAGGGAAAAAATCTCTATTTTTGTGATTCGAAGAATCTACTTGTAAAGAATAACAAATTTTGTTATAGATTATTTTATTTAGAACTTCTACCATTTCTTTAGGAGCCAATACCTCTGTCACAATCGCCTCGGCTTTGGTTCGGCCACAGTTCACTTTGTTTCCAATTTTTGGATCGAAATGTGTAGCTTTTATTAATTTTAGGTAGCATTCCATTGAAAAATATGCTTGGTTGTGTTTGATACAATAAAAAATATGGACAAGTTCTGCTGCTGCAGTTAGATCTTTATCAATTGTATCTTTTGTATTAAAAAGTCTTGTGATTACAGCAATGTCACCGGCAGCCAATAATTTTTCTGGTGATTTTTTGTCCTTTCATGGACTTGACATTTTTTTAACCAACTTTTCAATTGCAACCAAGAATCATTAAAGTTCCTTGCTAGTTTTATTTATTTTTTTTTTCAGTTTCATTTGAATTTGATGACATAGTACCTAAAACAATAAGGAATTTTTGAAAATTTCCTAAAAATCAAATATTCTTAACATTACTTACGGATAGCTCTGAACTTCAATAAAAAAAAGAATTTCTCAATTAACAACTTTAAAACACAACACAATAAAAAAATTCCTCTTTGTATATAAAAAACGAAGTTACTTTCTCATTTAAATAAGAATATTGTTGCTTATTCCAAACCAATATGAATTCCATATAATACGTGAAGTAAGTTCCAATCGCTACAATAAGAAAAATTCATGTCAAATTTTATGTTATCAGTAACCGAGGATAGTTAATCCGCAAATTTTATTTCGATTTTTTTTTTTTTTTTTTTTGGCACAAATAGGCAAACAAAAATAGTTATAAGTGATTTATAGATAAATACACGGGGTAATTATAATTTTATTACAACTACAACTAAGAAATTTACATTTAAAAATCGAAATAAATTTTATAACCACGAGGATTTTTCAGTATCGACGAGGACACGAGGACAAAATAGTCAAACGAGGACAATCCTCGCCAAACGAGGACGGGTGGCAACCGTGATATGTACATACAAAATTAAAATATATTTGTTCTACTTTATCTAATGTTTTCATGGATATACATACATAATCATTTCAAAAATTGTATTTTAGAATACAAGAACAATTTTATATTTGTTGGTACATTTAACGTTTCCATAAACTTCGGGGTATTTAATAATGGTAATAATTAAATTTAGACGATCACAAAATCATTTCCGCAAGTTTATTTAAAAAATAATAACTATCAGAACAAATGGTAAATTCATTATTTGTAATAGATTGATAATAAACTAATAAGTTCATACGTAAAAATCAAACCTTTAATTTATGTGAGGAAATGTACCAACTTCCTTCTCGATCTTTGTTTTTTATATAATTTCCATTTAATAACAGTGTTGTGCAGTCTCGTTTTGTACGCGTACGGAGCGGACCAAAAAAAAGTGGATAAATTAAGTCGCATTATAAGTGGTTCCGGGTACTGCGTAATACCGTATAAGGCCCATAATTTCGTACACAGAGCGAAGGAATCACCTTTTTTGCGACTTATAAAAAACACGTTTGTGAAAAAGACTCAGGATCTGCTCAATATTAATTGATGCTATCCATAATTCATCGTGCACTAACGATATGAGCCTACGCCATTTTACAACGTGATCACACTATAACTCACACTTATAACAAATATAAAAATTACTACATATTAAATATTACAAAATATAAAAATATAACAATTAATACTTTTTGTGAAAAAATATAACCTATCCAGTGCCCCAGGATTTCCCATGAGAAATTTCTGTGGGTTTTTTCTGGAAAAACATAACTCACTGTTCCTGTGGATTGAAAGATCTGACTGACCAAGTTTAAAAACAAACAAACAACAGTGTTGTGTGTGTGCTTCGTCACAATTTTAATGGATTATTTTGTTTTCATATGGATTTGCTCGCTTTGTTTTTAAGTACATCAAAACCAAAGCAAATTTTGTAGTAATTGTAGTTTGAGTATCATCCTTTTTGACGATATGAAATAAATATTCAAATTTTCCATTTTAATATTTATTATTTAAAACTGACTTACACACTGACACAAGTCAAAGTACATTTGTTTTATGATATGACTTATAAGAGATCCGCAAGGCTTGTTTGTATAAGACATTAGACATTTATGTACATTCATTTTTTTAGTAGGGATTTTTGTACCTGTTTTCATATGATGTAACAAAAATCATTTCCCTTAAATTTTTTGAGAATTAACATTTGTATTTTATTTTGGAATCTACCTTTTGTTGTTTTTTTTTTTCATGTGTATATTTAGAAAATTTGAATGTTTTTCATTGCTTTGACGTGCATACATCTAGACGTATAAGTAACCTTGGAAAAATGAACACTTCTGGTTTATATTCTTTTGAATTTATGCTTAATTGATGATGGAATTGGATTGGCTATCAAAATTCAAATTTGTAGAAAAATTCGATAAGGGGACGTCGAGAAATAACTTTATTACTTTTGTTTTTGGAGCAACAATGGACCTTTAATTTTGACGGTCAATCTAGAGGGATGGTTTCTGATTGCATTTACACACATAATCAATTTAATAATTTTCCATGTGTTTTTGAGTAAAATTAATTTTTTTTAAATAGTTGTTTCTTTAAGGGATTCGGGCTTTAAATTTATGTAGAATAATAATTCTAGACTATGAGACTGGTCCTATACCATTGACAGACAAAATGATTATCGCGATAGGGATTAAATTTCTTTTTCTAAATGACATCGAAATAACATAATTCTACTTCATTACACTTTACGACTCTATTTTTACATTCATATTTAAAATATGTTTTTTGTGTATATTAATTCACTTTTAATAAGTTTTTAAAAATTAGAAATAAAAACTTTTATTTTATATTTGTTAATTTTTTTATTTATATTAAAAGATTATTTCGTTATAGTGAAATTATTTAGTTTCTTATTTTCAAAATCGATTTCGATATACTTATATCATCCTCAGTTGACCGCTACTATTTTCTATTTCATGTTTATCGAGTTTGTACAACTATTGTAGATAAAAATTATGAAGCGCGGTAATGCCGAAAGCATTATAATCATGATGTAACAGCAAAAAATAACTTCGTAATCTGGAATTCACGATTAATAGGAAAAAGTTTAAAAAAAAATCCAAATTTGAGAAAACAGAAAAGAATGTTTCGACAGCCATTTTAAGAAAGAAAAAATGAAAGATGATACCATTTTTATAATTATTTTGTAATCCCTATCCATTTATCTTTGAAAGAAGCCCAATTTTATAATTTTCGGATAATTATTTTTTTTTCTATGGTAAAAATACAACACCTAGTGCAAGAATTTTTTAAATATTTGACATCCCGTATCTTAAAAAAACAACAAAAACAACCAATTATTTTCCATAAATGTTTTATTTAACTAGTGCGGCACATGCAAAACCTAAAAATCTAAAAGTTAAAACATGTCGAAATGTTTGATTTGACGTATTTTTCACCATGTCGCACATGACATAGAAAAGTAGGGACAACTCAAAAAATTGAATTTTTGAGATAATTCGTCGAAAAGATCCGCAATGATCGACTTCATAACCTGACACAGTGGCGTTTTCATATTTATTTTACAAAGCGAGAGAGGCTTAATTTTCCTATCTTCCTTTTTTTGACGCCCAGAGATACATATGTACATAGTGTAGTAAAATCGAAATTAGCATTTTTTCTTTGGCTCTCCTGAAAAATTTGAAATTTTGGGATGTGCCACTATTTTTTGTCACGTGCGATATGTATAAGGAATATATATAATTAAAACAAATATAAATAAAATGTAGGTCAACCATATACATATGTGTATAATTTAATTCATTATAATTTTTAATCTTTTTGGAACTCGATAAGTTTTCGTTTTTTTTATTTTGATTCATTTATGATTTATTTTTATTTTTTATTTTGCAAACCATTTGCAGTTTTTCCGAAGAAGTACCAATAAGAAAAACGTAATTAATTTATAAATATGACTGTAACATTCATCTTCTTGTGGCGATAAAAATAGTGGAAGCTCCGATTTTATTTTTACTATTCATATTTTACACATTTCTTCACATATATTAGTCATTTGCCCATTTTGTTTGAAACAAATTTCAAACAGTTGAATTAAAAATTTTGCTGCTTCAAACCACTTATCCGAAAGAGCATTCAATGAACCAAAATTAGTGTTATATTTTTTAAAATTTGTATCGTTTATAAAAGTAGCGTTTGCAGAAATACTGAACTCTGGTTTTAAAAGCTTAATTTTGCAAGTTTCGCATTGAATTTTCTTAAATGCACAATATCCTGCGTAATGAGAAATTGCGTTCGATCTAATAAATTAAATTCATCCTTCTCTATAAAATTATAAATTTCCATTGCCAAATTGGATTCATTTGGGTCTGATTGTTTTAAGCTGGCATCATAAGCGGCTTTAAAACTTTCCAATTTAATTTTAAATTTTCGGCATCGTCGGGTAAGGAATTGAAATCCATAGAGTTAAAAATAATTTTGGCTACTACGATATTAGCAAAATGCACTCCAATGTCGTAGCTTGAGGGCATAAAATTGTATCCTTCTTACAAGAATCGAAAAATAGTTCTCTAACAATTCCTGATTGGTTAACATGTATTCGATGTTATAATTGGAATTTAAATATTTCATTAACAAAGTTGAAGGGAAATTGTAAGTTGAAGTCTATTAATAAATTTAAAGTAATTTTCATTTTTTGACAAAATTTTCAAATTATTTAAAAATCATAGACATCTGCTCCAAATATTGATATGTTTCCTAGTTTATTTTTAGCAGCTGCTCTTACGTATTTTTGGATGAAAAGTAGCGACAATTCAGGCAGTCAAAAATGTTATTGATTGAAATAATTTTCAAAAACTGAGGGTATTGTTTGCAACGCGCAGGAAACTGTCTTGCTTAAAACTAGGACGACTAATTATCTGGAAATTATTTGGATCGATGTGATGATTTGTCAGACGTGGTATATCGTACCTTTTGATTTTTGTCACAATCATAAACTTTATGAACAACGTTAAAATCAGTCGTACCATAATCCGAATGAGTTAATTGATGTTTGATTAAAGCATTCCTAGCAGACTTCATCAAATGTGGCGGGTCAAATTGGAGTAAAATCTTTTTTCCTTAGTTAATATAAAAGGTCTTTCTGGTGTCACGCCAAAATGTTTGTATACGGGGTATATCAGTATGGTTGTTTAAATTCAAAATAGGTACTGCATTTTCGTCAAATAATGTTTTCCGATATTGTTTGCCATAAAATGCCTTTGACAAACAAAATTATGTTTATTTATGAATGATAATCCAATTGAACTAATCTATTGGGTTCTTCGATCCGGATCAGTGGAAATTTAAAAAATTTTAACTCCGATTTGGAAGAACTTTGTTTATAAGATGGTATAATACACGTGAACAGATTTTATTTAGATGCCATTTCACTAAATAAAATTACACAAATTTTGTTAATTTGATTAGAAAATTTATGTATTTAAATCACTCACAATCAGTTAATGTAGATTAATATCCTATTTACTAGACTGTAAAATGTTCGTATACTTTTCACTAAATCTGATACTTTGAATCAGGACTAAATTAAGAACTGCACGTAAATAGAATTTATTCATAAAATTATCAATAACAAAAAATAGCAGCAAAATATGTATGTAGTTCCGATCATGGGTGCATGTGTAGTGCCAAAACCAACACAAATGTCTAACACAAGCCATCAAAAAAGTCGTTTGTCAATGGTAAAAGACCAGTCTCATAGTCTAGAAGTCTAGATTATTATTCTACATAAATTTAAAGCCAGAAGCCCTTAAACAAACACCTCTTTAAAGAAAAAATTATTTTATTCAAAAACACAATTAAAATTATTAAATTGATTATTTATTTAATCTTACAATCTTATAAACTTGGTAAAAACATGCGCACTCTATTTTGAGCTTGGGCTCATTACAATAAAGCGGGCAGTGATAGGTGGTAAACATAACCAAATAAAGAAAATGTTGTATAATAGTTCGAAATCCAGCTACATATATGGCTACGCTTCATACAACAATGGACCCAATCTTTATCTTTAAAAATGCTGCATGTATTTTATTTTTCTCCAAAAGTTGTTTAGGAATCCCTGTATACTTCACATTTTACTCGCAATAATTATTATTGGATACAAGTGTGTCCCATCTGGTTGTAGCATTTGGCCAAATTAATTAAAAAAATAAAAAATAAAAGAATATTTTTCAGAAAAAAATGTATAAAAATATACAACCGGCTGACTCGAAAGTCAAAGCCAATTAGTATGTAAATGCAATCAGAAACCGTCCCTCAAGATTGGCCGTCAAAATTAAAGGTCCATTATTGCTCCAAAAACAAAAGTAATAAAGTTATTTCTTGACGTCTCCTTATCGAATTTTTCTACAAATTTTAATTTTGATAGCCAATCCAATCCCATCATCAATTAAGCATAAATTCATAAAATTAGAGATAAAAATTATAAAACAGAAATGTTTATTTTTCCAAAGTCTCATATACGTCTAGAAGATGTAAGAACGTCAAAGCAATGCTAAATACATTCAAATTTTCTATATTTAAGGGAAATGATTTTTGTTACATCATATGAAAACAGGTACGTAATGAATCATTATGAATGAAAAATCCCTACCAAAAAAATGTATGTAAAGATGAAATGTAACAAATGTCTAATGTCTTATATAAGCCTTGCGGTTCTCTTATAAGACTTATCATAAAACAAATGTACAGTGACTTGTGTCAGTGTGTAAGTCAGTTTTATATAATAAATATTTAAATGGAAAATTTGAGTATTTATTTCATATCGTGTTTGGATACGGCGACATATCACTAATGCGCTAGTATAATATAACTCAACAAAAAAGATACTCAAACTAATATTACTACAAAATTTGCTTTGGTTTTGTTGTACCTAAAAACAAAGCGAGCAAATCCATATGAAAACAAAATAATGCATTAAAATTCCGACGAAGCACACACACAACACTGTTATTAAATGGAAATTATATAAAAAACAAAGATCGAGAAGGAAGTCTGTACATTTCATCACATAAATTAAAGCTTTGATTTTTACGTATGAATATATTAGTTTATTATCAATCTATTACAAATAATGAATTTACTATTTGTTCGGATTATTGTTATTTTGTAAATACACTGTATCAAAAAATTGTCCGTACAGCACTCGGTTAAGAAAACATTGATAAAAGAAACAATTGCAAATCAAACAAAAAATTCAGTTTTAATTTTTTTAAAACTCAAATTACATTGAAGAACCTGAAAATAATAATAATCAAGATATAAATTAAGTTACTTCCACGTTTGACAACATTTACTATTTAAACCGCCTAAAACGATCTCAAATAATTGTCCGTACACACAAAGAAGTAGAGGGAATTTGGTAAAAAAGTTAGGTCTAATATTTCGTGTTGTAACCTATTCATGAAGTGACACTTAATGTGTAACCTTCTTTTCATTGAGAAAGCCATCTTCCGAGTTATTTCGTGGGAAATTTTTGGCCCATTCCTCCACAATGACCCGTTTTAATTGTTCCTTGCCGCTATCTTGGTGTTCACGGATCTTTCGCTTTAAATAATGGCATAAATTATCAATGGGGTTGAGATCTGGTGGCTGGGGAGGATGAGAAAGTATTTACTTTACATTGTACAATAACCATTCCTTTATCAGCTTTGACGAGTGCTTCAGGTCATTGTCATGTACGGAGCGAAAATCTTGCTCATGTCCCATTTTCTCAGCACTTATTAACAAATTACCCTTCAAAATATCCAAATAATTAAACCGGTTCATTATGAAGGTCAAATGACCTACACCCCTTCAGCTAAAAGCTCTTCAAACCATTATACTTCCGCCACCATGTTTAACTCAAGTCATTGTTGGATTTTCGCCACACCATAACTCGCCCATCTGAACCAAAAATGTTAGATTTTCTTCCATCTGAGGGAATAACATTTTCCCAGAACTCTTCGGGCTCACTCACATATCCCAATGCATATTCCAAGCGCTTTACATATTTTTTTTGTCGGCAAATACATTTCTTGCGTGTCGCACATCGAAGATACTCTTGTTTATGCAAAATATTACGTATTGTCTGAGGTTCTATCGCTCCTTTTTTGCGTTGATAAACTTTGGCAGCGATCGTTGGAGCACTTAGCTATCGATTCTGTTTTATTGCCTTCTCTATTAGATGTATTTGAGGTGTGGTCAGCTTTCGGTTGCGATCACGCCCAACAACCATCTCTAGTGATTTGGGTTTTTGGGAATTCTGGATGAGATATTGAATCGAAGATCGCGGGCGATTAGTTATTTTGGAAATTTTCTGTAAACTTTTACCTCCACTCGTCAATTTAATGATCAATTTTTTAATTTCTACACTATTTTTGGTACGAGAATAACACATTTTTAATTAACTGGACAATATTTCATTCGCCATGAAAAAAGTACGACTAATTAACTTTTACGCAAAAAAAAATTTCGTAATTTACGGTTAGTTGAAAATAGGAGTACAACAAATAATAAATTGTTAATGTGCTAGTGTTAATTTTCACAAAAGTGCAAGTGTACGGACAATTATTTGTGATCGTTTTAGGATGTTTAAATAGTAAATCATATGAAACGTAAAAGTAAATTAATTTGCTTCATGATAATTATTATTTTCAGGTTGTTAAATGTAATTGGAGTTTAAAAAAAATAAAAACTGAATTTTTTGTTTGATTTGTAATTGTTTTTTTCATTAATTTTTCTTTAACCGAGGGGTGTACGGACAATTTTTTGAGACAGTGTACACTTGCCGAAATGATTTTATGATTGTCTAATGTCGTTTTTGATTGATCAAACAAACTAAACTCATTGCAAAAAAAATCTAAACTCGCCATAGTAAAAAATGATCGAGTTTAGTTTTTTTGCACTGAGTTTAGTCTTTTTGGTTAATCGTAAACTATATAAATTAAATTATTTCCGTATTAAATACCCCGAAATGTATGCAATCGTTAAATGTACCAACAATAAACAAATATAAAATTGTTCCTTTATTTTAAAATAAAATTTTTGAAATGGTTATATAGATGAAAACATTAGATAAAATAGAACAAATATATTTTATTTATGTATGTATGTTTGTATTAAAAAACGATCATATTAACACAAGCATGATTGCATTTTAACTATGCGAACGTAGAAAGAGAAAACATTATAAAGTAAACGATACAAATCTCTCCTTCTCGGGTGTTACTTCTGGCTACTGTTCGAAAATTGTAAGTAATATCATTCATCTACATTTGAGTAGTATGAACTTTACTTATCTGTATATCTTTTTCTGTGCTAAAATTATGTCTGTTTTATGAAATTTTATGTTACAAGCACAAATCGACGAAATATTGGCGGTTTAACCTATTCTAGTTGATTTACAAGACACAAACAGACGAACATTGAAGATAAACTAATTTTAACCTGAACGTACTTCTTGCGAGATTGGTGTTTTTTGTTAGGTTATAATTATTATTTTGGTTGGGTTATACGAGCGTTCTAGCCATCTACTTTTTGTAAGATAAAACAGAAGAATTTAAGATTTTAAAATTTTGCAATAGCATAAATATCAGCAAAAACTAAAGAACTCCTTTCGGTTCTGGAAAGTGGAAATTAGTGGATAACGCCATACCTTCACTTCCATCTTGGCCAAAAGTAATTCAGAACCAAGATGGAAACCTTCCCGGTTTGAACATATTGGGATCCCCGTCAAACTGAAAAAACTATGTTAAGTAACAAATATAAACATTACACTCAATAAGGTAGGTATTTAATGTTTGAAAGTTGTTCAGAGTGTTGATTTAAGTAAGTTTGATGTGTCTCCTCTAAAAAAAGTTCGCAAACAAAAATTTTGTACAATCATATTTGCGAAGATTTTTAATCGATCCATGAAACTGTAAAGTGATAAAAAAGCAAACAATAGAAATCAAAAGAAAACTAAGATTTTGGTTATCATTTAATGTCGAATTCTTTCGGGGAAAAACAATTATTCGGAAGCAAAAATGTCGACCCGGATCCAACAATTTTGATCCTTAATACTTTTCAGGGATCAATTTAAAAAATCTGAGATTTTCGGCAGATTTTATTTGAGGTTTTGCAAATACATAGAAAATTAAAACGTCAGAGTGGAAACATCAAAAAAATGAGTTGGCGCCATTTTCATGATTTATTTGTGAATCCTATTTTACTGTGAATAGTGTGGTTATAATATAAATTTACAACTTTATTATATTTATATAATATTATAAATAATATTTATTTATATTAAAATAACTTTACGATAGTTCACATTGGACTTAGTCTTCAATGAGATTGATGTGATTTCGTAATCGTTATATTCCCAATTTTTTATTATTGTTTTTGCACCAATCCAACCACAAATAGAGATTTTTATTTTCATATTCTTTTATAGACAAAAATATAATTTTTTTATTAAATCGAGTTAGTTGTTTAGAAACTTCAATCATATAACAAAATATTATTTAAAATTACAAATGTTTCCGATCCAGGCGACTCTTTTGCTAATTATTGTTTTATTTTGACGGTCTTAGCGAACTATTATAAGATTAATTCCTAAACAACAATAAAACACAAGAGAAAAAAACGTCTAAAGCTCAACCGAATAATCACAAAACGCACAAACACACAACATAGGTCGGAACACAAACAAAAAGCTCGTGAAGGTTGGCAATCATTTTTTAATGCTTGTGATTGCCGTCTCTGTTACAAAAATATCGTGTTCGCAAACGGTACGGTATTCGTGTGAGTTTACACAGCTTAGTCTTTCAAAAATATTTGTTCTGAAATAATAAATCATTTCGAAATATTAGTCCAGTTCATCATGTATAATACTTACGTAAGCAAATAAAAAAATAAAAATAATTCCGTTGATAGAATTCGAAAAAGTGAATCAATTTTATTTAATAGTGAAATAAACATATATTTTATGTAGTTTTAATTTATTTATTCAAACGTTTATTAATCTTAGGTCACAGCATATTCTTATTTTGTTGATCTTCTCCGAATTAAACGCTTATAATTCTCAGTTTTCAATATTGTTAAATTCCACAAGGTTGGCTTTGTTTTGTATGACTACTTCTTTTCTGTTTATTGGCATCTATACATTTTTTGGTACTCTATTTAGAATGCTTCCTGAGCAAAATCAGCAATATATAATCTAGAATTTCTAAATTTGTGCTGGTAGCGTGGGTTGTTTTCATTAAACGTAGTAGATTTGAAGCATAAGGGGATAACAATCTGACGGAAGAATTGAAATATATTGATATATATTTTGTACATATACTTTTTCTATATGGCTTCAAATTTTTACTGTCACATTTTCTAAAGTTTACCAATTGAAATTGACTGAGGTAAGACTAAATCCGTTCAAGTTTTTATTTGTTTGTTACGTTTATATAATGAAGAATAATTATTCAAAATATCTGAAATATTATTTTCCATATCACAGCCACTTAAATTATTTTTGCGATTAATTGAAAACTTATTAGCCACCCCGGTGATAAGTTTTGTTGTAGATAAACTAATCTCAGTTATTTAAGCTTCCGAAATTCCCAAAGTACTTAAATTATCGAAATCATTTTTAACGTCATCTTTAAATAAACTCTTTTGTTCATTTTGTCAACAACGAATAATGAATTGGATTTAGCTACTGTTGAAAATAAATTTTATGTCAATAATTTTTCTTCATTCTCAGAATCATTTATTGTATGAGAATTAGTAGAATGTTTTTTGGTATTTCGCCTAAGTCCATTAAACGTTTGGAAAGAGACCGTATAATTGCTATCACAAACGCATTTTATTTGAGGGTTTCAATTTTTATAAATGAATTCAATGCTTCTTAAATGAAAAATAATGTTCACTTGAGTTGTGCAAACAACCTATTACATAGAAAGCAAAAATATCATATAAATTAAAAATTAAATAAATAGAATTCTGTCTATTAGTCAATTTCGTTGAATGATTGTTCATAAATACTAATATACTTCTACGTGTTAATAAAAACACATTTAAAATGGTCTAATCACCGGTAGCATATTAGAAATTACATGAATTAATTAGCATTCAACAAAAAATTAATAAAGTTAATATTACATTTAAATTTAATGCAAAAATAATTTAATAAAGATTATTTTAAATTCATACTTAAATGCTTGTTACATTTAAACCAGGATATTAAATGTAATTAAATTAAAAAGTAATTTAATTATATTAAAATATTAGTTTAATGCAAGCATAATGTATTTTAAAATAATTTAAGCTGAATTAGAAATAGCAGATGTTTAATCTGGCATTTAAATATTACCTACATTAGAAATTTTAAGTGTGCATGTGACTATTAATTTTCTCCTTGTGGGGTTGTTATTTAAAATCACTTGAGAACACTTCAATTTGCACTTTTGAAATTTTGAAAGGGATTTCGCTCGGTGCGTGAAGAGAACCAAATTTGCTGTTATTAGTAAAATTGTTCTAAACCATGAAACTTTCGCTCTTGGCTTTTAAAATTTCTTCAATTTTAATTAGAATTAGAGCGCAATTTACACATTTGCATTTCTTTAAATGTTTATTTGCAACAAAACCGATAAAATATCTTTTATCCAAGAGTCATCAAAGTTGCCTCCATAATCAACATCGGCTTCTACGATAACTAAATCTAAATTGTTATTTTCACTTTTATCGGAAGATTCTCCTGCAGAATGTTTAAAGATATGATCATCAGGCTGAGTAACAGTGTCTGTAAAAATATCTGGTATCAAAATTTCATCCACATCTTTTCACAATTGGTCAAACATGAGTTAAAAATTTCATTGACATAAATTTCGTTACTGAAACGGATAGATTTGTACTGCTACCACCGTGTTGTCTAATAAGTTCAAAGAAATTTTCATATCTTGATTTAAACGAGAAGTTAAAATAAAGTTGATCCCGGAATTATTTAGTTTTAAATGGTCAAGCATTGATAAAACACCTTTTATGGTTTGAATTTTTAACTTTAAACAATAAACAGTCATTTTGATTTGGGTTTATTCTGATCGAAATAACTTAGCATGGCGTTAAGATTTTTAAAAGCTTGATTGTCCGTCTTTTGCTTGCTATGTAGATTATTCAAACAGTCTGTCGACTTTTTCAATAAAATTTGCCATTGAAGAAGCGAAAGCTTTAGTTTCTATCGAAAATTGTCAAAATCAGACCTAGCTCTTACACCCGTTGTTACTGTGCGACTAAATATTTGGGTAGCCAATTTTACCCGCATTTTCCAATGAATTTGGTTAAATATGCCGAGTGGTTAGTTTTGGACACAGCTTTGTAGTTCTTAGTTTTTCCGCCTTAAAAACTTTTCTCAAAACATTCCAAGAAACAATACCATCAGGAGTTTTTAAATTACCACTTATAAAAATATTTCTAAGAGGTTTTATTAAGTGTGGTGTGTTTCCTATTTAATAAGGCAAAAATTTTATTATCATTCACATGGAAGAAAAACTGAATTCTTTAGTAACGTTAAGCAAAGTATAACAATTCCTATTATTAGAGCCTTGGTCGCAAATTTTGTAACACCATTAGTTCTTTTCGCTTACGTCAATGATGAAATTAACAATCTCGCGAAAAAAAACAGGTACAGCAACTTAATGAACATCAAAATGCTGATGTGCGTCGTATGCTAATCAACACAAATCAATAGAAAGAATAAGGTGGCTTCAATGAATGAAGCCCTTAAAACTAGGGCAAATAAGTTAAACCACAACAATTAACAACATTCAATAAGGGTAAATTAATTGATGAATTATATTCTTGTAATTGATTGATTAATTGATTGAGATGTATGACCAAGCCTTGATTGAGATGTACGACGCAGGGTCCACCGTACACCCTTTTGCATTAGGCCAAAAAAATATCTTACTACCACATCAAAGTGCAGAAGTGGGGAAAATTCGACATTTAGGTGCAAATATCGCTAATTTAAGTTTTTCGGATCAGTGAGAGATCTTAGTCTCTAAACCTAAAAGTACCGAGAATTGTTAATTTAAAATAGTCCCACTGAAAGGATTTACAATTTTTTTTTACCTAGATTGGTAGGATCGTCTTTCATTATGATGCCAACTTTGAGCGCAATCTGTCAACCAGTTTGTTAACAGCAGTTGGTTAAGTCAGTCGACCTCATTAATGCACAGCGATTTTTACGATGAACCAAATTATTGATGCGAAAAAAGTGACCGGAATTATGGGACAAAAACTCGTGGATTTTACACGACGATAAGGCGACATCACAACTACCTACGATTGTGAACGAATATAAAACCAGTAACTCAATAAATACTATCGATCAACCACCACATTCGCCTAACTTAGCACCAGGTGACTTTCTCCTGTTTCCCAGACTCAAATGGCTACTCCGTGGAACTCGTTTTGACTCGGCGCGCGAACTGAAGACGAGAAAAGTCTCGTTACTTTTTAACTTTTTCGCCATTTTAACGGGGGAGATTTTCATAAATAAACGTCTAACAATTTTTCTCTCATAACGGCTGTTCATTCTTTGCTGATATGTATATAAAAATGTAACAAAAATAACAACAAAATTGTCGTTTATCCTTCTTCTCCACATCGGTGGCGGCAATTTTCATAAATATAAATGTTTTATAAAGATGAGTAATGGGCTATATATGTAATTTCGTTCAGACCGAATTAATAAAACCTCACAAAAAATAAAAGATAAATATCTACTTTTGATTTTTTTTCCGCTTTAATGATAGAGATTTGCTCAAATTAATATATTTTTACAAAGAATATATCAGCTGTGTATAACAGTTTTTGACTCACCAAAATTGGTTCGTCGAGATATAACTAGTGATAATTGGTGGTCGAGGTACAACTAATGATAGAAATTTAATATATTTTCAGTCAATCTAATCAGGCGAGTGAACTCGTAAAATTCTTGATAATTTCTCTCTTCAAATCATTTCAAAATCATTTTTTTTTCGATAAAAATAACAAACGCAATTACACCATATAAATACCATAAAAAAAATCATCCAATCATTTATAGAATGTGAATTGTGGTATAATCAGTCCAGTCGCCGCGGCCTGATAAGAAGATTGATTTTTTCATAATCATAAGCTCATCAGTTCGAAACTGGATTGGATTCTCTTACAATTTTCGAAACATATTAAAAATCATTTAATAAAAAAATAATTAAAACATTATGCGCTAAATAAAATCAAATAAAATTTCTAATGGTTTTACGCTTAGCCACCTAGCGTCGAAATTATGCGCAACTGCTTTTAACTGCTCAAGTAAAAATAGCAAGAGAGCAGTTACGAGACTAAGATTAAATACCAAATAGTTACTTATATGCTTACTTAAATAAAAATTAATAAATTTTCATGATAAACTGTAGGTTTTTCTGATTAAATTTCTATTTTAAGAGAAACATTTTGCAATTCGA
This sequence comes from Tipula vernalis, assembly GCA_958295665.1. Taxonomy (NCBI): domain Eukaryota; kingdom Metazoa; phylum Arthropoda; class Insecta; order Diptera; family Tipulidae; genus Tipula; species Tipula vernalis. The sequence continues at coordinate 270,356,775 of OY282558.1, forward strand.
TAAAAGCTTTTTCTATTGGAATTCGTTTTGTATCTTATAGCGTATGTCGTTTATGTCTCGATGACTACGCCATTTTTGTATAATAAAAAACACACACACATAATTTAATTTAATCTATAATAAAATTTATTTATTTATATTATTAAAATTTATTAATTTATTTTATGTTTTTTTGATTATTTATATTTTTAACAACTTTTAACTTTTAATATTTTGGCACCACCATTTTATGCCGATTTGATATCGTGCGAAGAGCGCCATTTATTATGTAGTGTATGTGAAGTGATTGGGTGAGCTCAAACGCCAATGTATGTAGTTGATACATTGTAGCGGAGAACGAATGGGTGAGCCGTATCTTAAAAACCGGGATTGAAACCTCAAACAGTGAGAAGTATAAAATTATGACAAGTAAAATGTTAATAATTAAATGTCATAAGATAAAAAAGTTCGTACGGCAAAATTTTACATGTATCTTCGACATACGACTTTTTTTCGTACAAGGTAATTCAAACCAACCAAAAAGTGCGCTGTATTTTTTTACCTTAAAGGAAGTTTTTTTGCATGTATCTGCCTTTAAAGTTAAAAAGTGAGCGATTTCAATGGATTCACTTGAGGCGATCAGTAATAGTAAAAAAATGGAGGTGTGGCCAACCACACGACTTTCTTTTAAGAACAGAGAATTTTGAGAAATTTTATTTTTTTTAAATTTTTTGGAAACATTTTATATTAAGTAGTTTTTTGTAAACCTTATACTTTTCAAGATATTTGCAAAATAAATTTTCTGGACCAAGGGAGTGGCCACTTCCGGTTAGCCGATTAGGAGTAAAATTCACTGGGACCTCCCAATTTATCAAAAAAGCTTAAATATGAAGTTTCAGTTCGATTGGTTAAACCATATCTGGGCTCTAGAGAAGACATAGGCTGACATACTGACCGACTGACAGATAGACACCATTTCGAAACCAACCTTTTCGAACTCAGGAGACATCAAAACAGATAAATCTCTAAAAATCTACCATATTTTATTTTACTTACGTAAAACAAAGTAAAAGGGGTTAGTAATGAGAGGTAATCGGTCAGTAAAGAAAGCATTACTAACCCCCAGTAGATTACATACCGATGTCAAATGTGCAGCGCCTACTAAGTATTAATATTATGCTAAAATAAACGATAATATTATAGAGACATATAGTAGTTTCTTATTTATTTATGTTATAATGTTGCTTGTTTTATTAAATGCCTCTAATTGTGAATAAAATAGTATACAAACCTCGGTTACAAGTACCATTCCCGTCTCGAAAACCAGTTCACCTCGAGAATACGCCTCTCGGTAAACTAAAGTTCTCTCAACTGGAATGGAATACTTTCCGCCTTGGTATATAGTCTATTATAGTTATCACTTAAATATTAAGAGAATTAAAGCAAATGTGATAATAATAGTAATATATAGGGCTGTGAATTGTAGGTCCTAAAAATGCATTTTAGGCACCTAAAATAAGCTCTGTAAAATTAGAAAAAGGTGGTAAAAAAGTTTCAAAAATTAAGATTATTTAGTAAAAAAGCTGCTTTTAATTAATTTATTGTCATAAATTTGTTTTTTTTTTCATAACAGTAAAATTCATAAATAAAAAGGTATTGAATATTAGCTTTGGTGGAAGCTCTAAGCCCGCTTCAGATTTTCTAAAAATTTGGACTATCGAGGGTGCTTTTAAAAATAATTTTTTGATACCAACAATCATTTGCCTACATCGAGATGTATTAATCTTAGAGTTTTGGCCACTCGATGTAATCCCGTGTGCCAAACAAGTGACGTGTACAATTTTCGGGTAGACAATTTTAATTGTAGCAGCCGCATACACCATGTAAGGCCAACATATGATAAAAATATTAAAAATTTGTCTCGGATAAAACCTTCGGCTACAATTTTAACGGAATCATCGAAAAGTCTAGCTACTGTGGAACTACATATTGGATTTGTGTAATATAGCAGTATTCAATAAAAACTTTTTTCGGGTTTCATCTTCATCCCTATTTAAAACACCTACCATAACATTAGCCACCTATCTTCCGGTCGTGTCGGTAGTTACTTCTATTGACATCCATGTATATTCGTCTTTCGTCGCAATTTTATTGTAATTTTTGTAATTTTCTAACATCTAAAGTTTTAACCAATTTGTAGTTTAATTTTAGAATTCTTTCATTCTGGTAAACATTTTATTGACTGTGGTAAAATAACAACCACGATTTTTGATATTTTCTTCAAAAATTTTATTTTGAATTTTCGATTATCATTAATATTGAAAAAAATATTTCACTGGTGATGATGTAAAAGTGTCTACACTTTTAGTGTGGGACAACTGATTTTGTTTTGTTTTTAATTTTTGGGTTTTAGTGTTTTTTTTTGTGAAAATAAATTCTGTACTAAAAAGTAAAAGTCTCTTATCTGCATTTTAGTAGTTTTGAGAATATGAAGGTTAAAGTTTTCTTAATTTATATGATTGTAATATGTTCCGAAGATTGTAAGAGCATTCAATCCAGCTTCGAACTTATGAGCTTATGATTATGAAAAAATCAATCTTCTCATCAAGCCGTGGCGACTGGACTGATTATACTACAATTAACATTCTATATATACAGAAGGTACTGTGCGTGATGTACTAGCGAATCATACTAATACAGATAAATTCTCTTACAATTTTTTCTTCTTCACGACATTCACACAGCTCTATTTCTGTGTAAGCTAATTTTCCTTTTTTTTTAAATTTTTTGGAATGTCAATTAATTCATGTAATTTGTAATATACTACCGGTGATTAGACCATTTTAAATGTGTTTTTATTAACACGTAGAAGTATATTAGTATTTACGAACAATCATTCAACGAAACCGACTAATAGACAGAATCCTATTTATTTAATTTTTTTAATTTATATGATTTTAATATGTTCCGCAGATCGTAAGAGAATTCAATCCAGTTTCGAACTGATGAGCTTATGATTATGAAAAAATCAATCTTCTCACCAGGCCGCGGCGACTGAACTGATTATACCACAATTTACATTCTATATATACAGAATGTCCTGTGCATTATGTACTAGCGAATCATACTAATACGGATAAATTCTCTCAAAATTTTTTCTTCTTCACGATATTCACACAGCTCTATTTCTGTGTAAGCTAATTTTACTTTTTTTTTTTCCATTTTTTTCAATGTTAATTAATTCATGTAATTTCTAATATGCTACCGGTGATTAGACCATTTTAAATGTGTTTTTATCAAGCATTTATATTCTTATTGACTTTTGTTGAATTAAAATCTGATAACAAAAATGTTTCTGGATTTTCTCTTCCACCTTATAGCAAGTTTTCTTATATTTTACTGCTAATGCTATAAAAATGATTCGATTATATTTCAAAGTCATTTTTAATTAAAATTCATATTTTTTTCTTTTGTACTATTTTGCTGTTTCGTTTAGAATCCTACTGTTTAAGCGGATTATGAAACTCTCTCTTCATCATATAAAAGTGAGTGTATTTTCAGTATAGAGGGAAAAGAAAAAGTTATCGTCCTTTCCCTTTTTTTACAGAATAAATCATAGAACTCCAGAAGGACATAAGTTGCAGATAAATCCTGAGCACACAAAAAAAAAAGCTCAACAAAGTGAGGAAAGCGCAGCTGCACATTCACCGCAAGTTTCTGAATAAGTCCGGCGATCAAGATCCATTTGGCAAGCCCAAAAAAAACATCCGTTATTTTTGATGGATTATTACTAGGGTCTATAATAAATTCCTGCCCCAAAATTGAATAAAGTTTGTAGATGTTAACTGCTTTTAATAGTAGCATTGTGTCAGAGCTTTATATTTCGGGATACCTTGTCTACAAACAAAGCAGGCTTTGATTATTAAGGAAGTATTTACAATTCATCATTAATTTACCTAAACCAACCAACATCTTATTTTAACGTTTTTCATCTGCAGACCTAATGGATAACTTCTGAATACTTTCTCAAATGAAAACCTTGTTATATGAGGATTATTTATGTATTTAATTATTAATTAAATTACTAAATACACGACTCAGTTAATACGTAACATAAAATCAATACTATTTTCTTCGTTGATGTTTTTGTTTTATAAAACCCCATACATAAAAAAAAATTAAAGCAATATGCATTCATTTAATACCTCAAAACACCCTTCATTATATTTAAGATTATCTTTCCTTTCTGAT